>JAUMHP010000072.1:4829283-4847720 GCA_032361065.1 Enteromius trimaculatus | reverse complement strand
GCTTACCTTTGTTGCCCTTCTTGAAAATAAACGCCTTTGTTGAATTTTACTTACCAGCCTCTGTCCAATCGTTACAGCTACGATCAATTTAGGATTATAATGCTTTTGATAAAATGCATCCCTGGACAACAGTCTGCCATGTTACACAGTGCAAGAGCAGCTCCACCACTGTGTGAACATAGCTTACATCAGAGCATTGGGCCTGCCGGACCAGTCTTTCACACTGTGATAGTTTTGCCTCTTGTATAACGCATTGAGTGTTTTTTCTCATATAAGTTAAACAATATTTAATGTAAATGTATTTACTTGGTGAGCAGCTACGTTATAAGTGTGATAACAACAGTAAGGCCACTCATTACCACAAAACAATACCCTTCACAGTGGTCTAAAACCAACAGGGTTTATTTTGGGATAATGACCATGTATGTATAAGCACATGTAGCCTATATGACTGTTTTTACACTTATAATTTCCCGTAGTTTAAATACCCTGCAACCTGTTCCTCAGTGCACATTTTGCCCCTAATCAAGACTATTAGATACAATGAAATACCACAGAATAAAGACCAATAAATGGTTTTCTGCAATTCGGTTGGTACCATATGAACTCATTATGTAATGCAACGTCCCTGATGTGACTTCTGGCATTTGCAGTTCAAGCTTCTGCAAGGGAAAATCAAATCAATCTCCCATTGACTCTGTCAGCATGTGATGGAAAGCTAATTAAAGGCCCTGAGGGAAGGCTGGTCATTTTATGAAGCATGTAGTGTGATCACCAAAGATGATCCAATTGTGCAGTGCCTGAAAGGTTCGTGCAGGGACGAATCAGGATAACGAAATCACGTGCATATGCTGATTGGTGGATCGCGGCTTGCCGCGTTCCCCCCATTGTTTTAATATAAAAAATAGTTCTTTTAATCAATTGCTATTGGATTTATAGGGTAAATGCACAATATTGTGCAAATATGCTCTTAATGAGATTTGTGCCACATTAAACTATAAAAAAGAACATGCTAAACACATCACTGCAGTATTGATGGATTGAGTTTTGGAGGGGGGGCCTGATGCAATCGAGTGCAAGGTCTTTCATTTGACATTGAGTGCTTGCAAACGTAAACAACATGGAAAGCTTCAGCACAAACTCAAAGAGGAGCACAAAGGGAAATGGTGAAATGGGATTGATAAATTCCACATGCATCGTTTTGTTCTAGGTCCAGGTGCACTTGCTTTTGAAAACTCCATCTAACAGACAATGCAGTTTGCTATGAAACTGAGCTCGAATTGACTAGAATTATAGATTACACAAAATATGATTGGTTAAATAGGATAGACATGCATGCTTGCAAAAGTTTGAAACCCATTTCTTGTTTGAGTCGACATGGTAGTAATTGGGTTGCGTTAAAAAATGGCATGCAGGAGAGCAATATCATAAAATTTAGTGTGGCAGAATATTGTATTGACTGCATGAGGAACATTTGGTTGGTTGGTTGGCATTGCGGGCAACCTTTTATGCGTGTGGGGGTGCTGTTTTCAGCAATTGCTTGATAAGATCTGCCATGGGGCATTGTCCCGTCAGTTTCTGATCAATTCCTACATCCTGTGAACTCGCTGCATGCAACAACTGTGGGGAACATTCACTGTAGCCCAACATTATGCAGAGAGAGTGGCTGCGCTTTAATGTGTGAACTACATGGCTGTAAAATGAAGAAATGATTTTCCTTATTGGGGAAAACATGCTTGTTTATATTCTAAGGAAACTAGACAGCAAATCCCACTGAAATGTAAGTTGATTTTAGTTTGATTTTGTGGATAAAGCTTTCATTGGCATTTTTGTTTGTGCTTATAAACTACAATTTGGGTCAAAATTACACTAACTAGTTGTGCATGACTTTCTATACTTGGAATTTATTTTTGTTTGTCGAATGCATGCAAAAAGTCTTATGCATGATAGCTAATGCATGAATGCAGAACAATATAGATTAAACCAACTTGAACAGCAGAATCAAGTTTGTGGTTCCATGTGCATGACTCTTTAGACCTGGAAATTAATGGCAAACAGCTCTTTGAACTTGATTGGTAGGCTAAACCCTTTTTTTTGTCTTAAACTAAGCACGGACATGTGGCGGTGAAGATGGGGGACTGGAACTTGTTGGGGAGCATTTTAGAGGAGGTTCATATTCACTCCACCATTGTGGGTAAAATCTGGCTGACCATCCTGTTCATATTCCGGATGCTGGTTCTCGGCGTGGCAGCAGAGGACGTTTGGGTGGATGAGCAAAGTGAGTTTGTCTGCAACACGGACCAGCCGGGATGCAAGAACGTTTGCTATGACCAAGCGTTCCCGATATCGCTCATACGCTTTTGGGTACTGCAGATCATTTTCGTTTCCTCGCCTTCGCTGGTTTACATGGGACATGCTCTGTACAGGCTGAGGGCTTTGGAGAAAGAACGGCACAGGAGAAAAATCCAGCTGAAAGCCGAGCTGGAAGAGACAGAAGGCCTCTTGGAGGAGCACAAGAAGTTGGAGAAGGAACTGAGGAAGCTGGATGAGCAGAAGAAAATTAGGAAGGCTCCTCTTAGGGGTTCCTTGCTGCGCACATATATAATTCATATCCTTACCAGATCAGTGGTGGAAGTGGCGTTCATTGTAGGGCAGTATATCTTATTTGGGATTGGACTGGATCCTTTGTACAAATGCGAGAGGGTGCCTTGCCCAAACAGCGTGGACTGTTACGTCTCCAGGCCGACGGAGAAGACCATCTTCATGGTTTTCATGATTGTCATCGGAGGGGTTTCGTTGTTCCTGAACCTCTTGGAAATATCCCACCTGGGAGTTAAAAAAATTAAACAGACTCTAAGCGGCCTCCAGTTTGTCGAGGACGACAGTCTTTGCAAAACCAAGCACTCGACCATTCAGCAGCTGTGTGTGATGACGACGAATATGTCGCCCCACAAAAACCAACAGTTGAGAACATTTATTCCACAGGGGCAAATGGACCCTCCGCTGTTTCTAACCAGTGCTTACAATGGCTCGAGCAATGACATGCTGCGGCACAACAGTTTCGCCGCGGCTTCCCTCCCAGTGTCCTGCATTACCCAGCAGCCCCGGCAAATGCGCCAGCCTAGCCAGGGAATGATTCATGAACTGCACTCCCAAGGGTCTATGGAGTTACTAGAGGACCGGGAAAACCAGCATCTAGAGAGCAGTAATGGCTCGGAGAGGGATGTTAGGCCTTTTAACTTGGGTCAGCTTGGTCCTGAGGGTCATACGGAAATACCAGCCTGCCTTCGCAACGCTCTGCACAGGCCCAGCCGCGTGCCAGACCTAGGCGACGACACTGTGGAGTCCTCCGAGAGCGACTTCTGTCCGCCCAACAGGAAAGCCAGTTTCATGGTCCGAATGCCCTCAGAGAGCATTTCTGGCAGTCCCTCATGTCCCTCCACAAGGAGTTCAGAGTCCGAACTAGGCTCCCTCAATGACCTGCCCATGAACCCCCCACCAGGAGGAGGACGACGGATGTCAATGGCAAGTAGATGCAAATGAAGCCCAGCTATTGAGCTGGTCGAATAAAAGCTTACTAATCCAAAATGACAAAATTAGGATTCTTTTATTTTTCCCAAGATGAGATTCTGCCAGCTACATTAAAGAAATGGCATTTTACTGATTGTAAAAATAAAAAAAAAATAAAAAAAACAAAGAAAATCAATGTTCTATAATATATATATTAATATTAAAAATATGATGGATGTTGATAATTAATATTATATTTCATATGCGTGCCTAATTTGTTTACTAATTTGAGAAATGTCTTATTTACAGAGTGTATTCTTGGATATCTCTTCCATCATGAAAAAGTGAAAGTAAGAAGGACAGAAGGACAACAGGAATGTAACAGGCCGTTCATGAGCAGAAATGAATGGAGATATCAGTGACAAAGGGTTTCACTCTGATCTGCTCTGCTTGGAAAGCAATGGTCTAACGCAGCCTCAATGTGGTACAAGTAGTGCTGTTTTGTACTGTTCATTTTTTTTATTATAAGCACCTTAATTTACCAGTAAAGCACAGTATATTTTTTCCCATGTCTTATAATGGAAGCCAAAAGACATCTGTGCATATTTATAAAAGCTTCAGACAGCTGGCAAAAAAAAAAGAACATTTTTAAATCATTTAGCTTACATCCATAAAATGTGATGCAAGCTGATGGACTCTTACATCAAATTCTGAGGAAAATAAAAGTTTTCTTACTTCCAACTGTGTTTGAATTCAGGGTGAATACGGATCATGCAAATTTTATACTCCTCTGAGCAAATGATGCAAAACACGTTCAATCTGCATAAAACATGCTTGGCAATTTATTTAATATCCTAGTAGACAAATTCAATGTGGACACATTCAAGAATGTAACAAATAGAGATCATGAACATTGAGGTCATAACTTTTCAAGATTTGATTAACAAAAGAAAAGCAAAACAATCATTTTCAAAGAATCCCACAAATACCTATAACCAGAATATGTACAATACATACAAAATCTACATAAAAGAAACAATTGTAAAACATCTTTTAAAAAGGTTGTAAACCAGTTTTGCTACAGACCTTGTCCAAGACGAGAGGTATATCGATTTTACAGGTAGATCTGTGAATGTCAAAACTCTCCCTACTGCATGTAAACTAATTACCATATTCGTATTTGCCCTTATCAAAATATTCATATCACAACTGTGGTGCATCATATAACAAAGGCATGATGCCTGATTTTTCCAAATCCAATCTTAAGGTCATAAGAATAAAAACTTAGCATACAGAATTCTGCTAATTTGTAAACATTATGAGGACATATCTGAAGTCTTGACAGTCAGTTTTTTTAAAGTCATCTTTTATGGTGCACAAATGAACCTACATGAGATTTTCGATAGATTTTTCCCAATGTGAACTCATCAATATGTTCGATCAGATTCCCAAACGTATGGTAAAACAAAATATTAAACATGAAGTTTAATAAAGTCTTACATTTTATTAAAGTCATGCAGTCCACAAAAATTTGAAGTAAACAGACTGAAGTAATTAAAACATATACCCCTTCTCACCTTTGAACCGAATTATCGTGTCAGTGCAGATATGAGTGGCTCCTACACGTGGAAGCTTAAAGCAACAACAACGTTAGAAACAAAAATAGAAATGCAGCACTAAGCTTTTTAAACTGTTTTTGAATTTTCACCTCAGCTTATTAAATCAAACACGTCAAAATGTGACAAGACTAGAATAATTACACCGAACTGAGAAATTTGAGTGAAAATATTAGGACCAGAGTGGACTGTGTATAAGCATACAAATTTTTTAACATTTCAAAAATTGATTAAGGACCGAAACTAATTTCAACCCTCAGTAAAATGAGCGTGTGCGTAACGCCCCGAAGGAATCAAACTGCGAGCTGCCAAAAATGAACCGAGTCAGAATAACTTAATTTACTAAAGTTTGCTTGGAGAGTTTTATAGACAACAGACATCCCTGATCGATCATTTTAACAGTCTCTGAGCTTCGGGAAAAAACAAATCTGTAGAAAATTGCTTCCATATCAAATGATGCTTCATCACAAAATGATGGAATTGTTGAATCGTCATTGCTTCATCATCTATTTTGAAGAAGAGCTCTTCATTTCAGAATAACATTTCAGAAAGAGATCAGATGTTGATTTTCAGATTGCTCGGCTTCTTGGAAACTCAGGTGAGCGGCTGTTAAGCTTCTTCGTTATTCAATTTAGTAAGGAATGCTTAAATTCACAATAGATACAAAACACTTTCAAACACTCAATATCACATTTGCATATGCTGCTTGATTTAAAGTTACCAAAAAAAATCTGCAATTCCTGAGATAAATCTGAGAACTAGTGCTGAGCAATGATTAATTGCTATTACCAAATGAAAAGTTTGTGTGTACATAACGTATGTACGGTGTATATTTATTATGCATATATTAATGCACACACACCTGCATGTATATATTAGAAAAAGTATGTTGTTTATATATTAAATAAAATTATATTTATATACGCACACACATGTAAACATGCCAATATTTTTAAAATACATACTGTATGTGTGTCTCTGTATACATACATAATTAATACACACATTACATATATTACATAAACAAAAACTTTAATTTATTGCATTAATCACTGCCCAGCACTACTGAGAACCAGATACCATATAATGAACATGAAAAATGAAGGTAATGTTCAAAACTAAATGATTTTAGCATCCTATACAGCCTGGATGAGAACAAATCCATACGCACACACAAACAAAAACCCATTAGGTGATGCATCGTGAGTGTAACAACAGAACGGTCCCCTAAAGTACCGTCAAACAAAACTTAACACTGGCAAAAAACGTAACATTTGAACACACTGAACTAACAGTCATGATAAAAGATATGAATGCATTTTACCGGACTCAGTTTCTCTCGGGCAGCTCTTCTGTCGTACACTTCTCAGTCATTTCCTGGCAGAAATCAGGTGTCACACTTGAGCTGCCCATGTGGGAAGGCTCTGACCTCTCAGAGGTGACAGTGTCTTGGGGCAGCACAGCCTCTCTGTCCACTCTTGTGTGTGAGTGCGCCGGTTCGGTTATAGCCTGGCAGTCATTTAAGCCTGGGGACGACACTACGCTGTTGTGTGAGGTGAGAGTTACGTCTATACTGGTGGGATTGGGAGAAATTCTGAGGTCTGATGAAACTGGGTCTGGGTGTAGATTATACAAAGACTGAGACAGTGCTGGACTCTGCTGTTCTTCCCTACAGACCTCCTGAGACAAAAAGGAGAAGTTTTCCCACAGCTCCCCCATGCAGATCTTCAGCTGGCTGCGTTCGGTTAGGAGCTTCTGTCTCTCACAGACCTAGCAGAGGAGAAATGCACGCATTAATGAAGGTGATATTGAAACAATTTGTGTAAAGCGTGCAAGGAAGCGCTCTAAGGATGTTGGTGCAGCCTACCAGTTTGTGAATCTCAAGCTCCAGGTTCTGGATGCAGTCCAGCTTTCTTTTCCTGCAGCGCTGAGCTGCGATGCGGTTTTTACTGCGGCGTCTCATATTGTGGATGAAGTCTAGCTGGTCTGAGGTCAGCGTATGCATCTTTATCATCAGCTGAAAGTCATTGCGTGGAAGCTCTGTGATCTGGTCTACTGAGAAAGGCAGTTTCACCTGCAAGTGTACGGCATATTAGAGTTAAGATGTAGTTACTGCAGCATGTAACTTCATATACAGAACATAAACAAACAATAAAACATACACTTACAGTATAAATTTCACAATTTCACACAACCTTCACAGAAAATGTGGAACTTCACCACTAGATGGCACTGCCATCTAACTTGTATGGAATGTTTTATTTATTTGCATTCAGAAGAGAAATCTAAACTTTGGAAACTCGTCAAATCTAAGAAAATAAATAAACAACCTAATTTTCAGTAAGGTAGATGTATGATAGATAACAGACAGAAATATATATATATTATAGATAGATAGAACAGATATTTATTATAAGTTCTATTGAACTTTCTATTCATTTCTAATTCATTAATAGAAATATTAATTCAAATAATTCAAGATGAATCATTTCTGATGGATCATGTGGCACTGAAGACTGGAGAAATAGTTGCTGAAAATTCATCTTTGCCATCACAAGAATAAATAATATTAAAAAAAGATATTAACAGTTATTTTAAAATATGTTTTAATACAGTATATTACTGCTTTTCCTGTATTTGCATGCATCCATATGGTATGCCACTGTAAATTTAAACTTCCTTACAGATAATCCTCTGGGTATTATTTTTTTTTCTTCAACCTGAAGGATAAAGGATTTTAGGTGGGCTGGTAATACATGCATTAAATAAGCTACAGCAAAGAGCTTCAGTTTACCATCTGTTTACATTAATCACAGCACAGCTCTGAAAATGTCATGCAAATGAAGATGAGCACGGGACACATTATGGTTCAATTACAAATTCTGAGAACAGAGTCACTGTATTCTCATTTCCATGCAATGACAAAGATGAAACCTGACTTAAAACTCTGCCGTGGGAGTTGGTTATAGTGATCACCATGACGAATACTCCCTCTCTCTGCTGTGACCTTGTGCCACTGCTCAGTCTGTGTAAAATGGAGGTCTATATTTAACCGCTCTACTACAGAGAGCTCTGTAATAAGGCTAGAATGACAGATTAGGCTTCCAGCAGCACAGGCACGTTTTCTCCTCTCCTTCTCTCTGAAGTCAGGTCGTTTCTGGGAGAAGGCACTCATACTGTGAAGTAGGGCTCATCTGTTAGCCAGTGAGGTGAAGCGGCCCATCATCAGATGGGAGCCTGGGGGCCACTGCCCCACTTCTGTCTGGGGACCTGCAGCTGGGAGCTTTAAACTCAGGCAGAGTGAAGGGCAAAATAAAGACGGCTATAGAAAGATTGTTTCTGAAGAGATTTCTACACTATACTGGGTTCAAAATAGCTTTTTTTTCCATAACCTACTTTTTCTTAAATTTTTAACAAAAAAAAAAAAAAAATTTTATATGTACTATTGTATTCTTAAAAGACCCATCTAAATACCATGGTTCCTTATTTTACCATTGTCACATAATCTTGAAATAGTTCGTATTTATTGTTACTGACGTGATCATAAACCATCTTTCCACTAAGTAATACAGTTTAAACTGCAAAACAAATACCGTGTTCCAGTTAATATCTAAAACACCCGAAACAAGATGAATGTACTTAAAGGAATAGTTCACCCAAAAATGAAAACTGACATGATTTACTCATCCTTGTGTTATTCCAAACCTGTACAAGTTTCCATAGTATCAGAAGTTCCCTAAAAATACTACAGTGTTTTTTCCCTCCTATGTAACTTTCCATTCTAAGGAAGGAGACCATAAACTTTCTGTAAGAAAGAATTTTCATATTTGGGGGAACTATCACTTTAAGAAGTAATACTCCATTAAATATTATAAAAAATAGTTTTCAGAGGATGCATCTTAGGAGTACATATAATCCTACTTGTAGATGCTTTTTTTGGTTTAATTTTTTTTTAAAGTACAAACAATTTAAAAACAAATGTGAAACATCTGCCACTATTCTATATTAAAAAAACAGTGTTACAAGTAATTTTATCTAAAAAAGGTTTTATGCATTTATAGAAAACAAAAAGTCAAATTGCTGCAATGCAGCAACTTGATACATCAACACAAAACTGATGTTTGATCACAGTATATCAGTGTGCATACATCAGCTATTTTACAACAGAAGGAAACTCATCCATTTACAGTAGATTGTAGAATCTGAAGCCATCAGTTTCATAACGCTGCTGTGAAATATCTGGCTTTTTATATATCTGCCTTCAATACATTCTGAGAATCCCACAAAAACATCTTTGTAGTCATTTGTATACTGACAACAACAACTCAATTGGGTCATCAAAAATCAAACGACTAAATGAAACAGCAAATTATCATCCACAGATTCTTGAACTGGCAATGTGTCAGTGTTGTCAGGAGGAGGAACAATTATGTCATTGGGACCTTAGGAACAAGAACAGCTCAGAGCTTATTGCCATGGCAACCCTCCAGTGTTTGCCAAGTTACCGCAGCTTGATTCTCAGAAGCTCAGGAATCAAATGTGGGAATGTTTTTTATTGATAAAATTATTCGTAATTATTTATGGGGATTTTGCTTTTTTAATGGGATCATGAATTGGATTTGAACTTGTGCCCATCAAAAGCTCAAAGGTCGACAACGTGTGCCAACCACTGCGCAGGAATGGACATCGGGGACCGATAATAATTCTAAAAACAAAGCAAAACTGTCATTTTTCAAATAAAAACTGTGATTGGGATATAATTTCAGCATTTAAAAAAAAACAACAACAACACAATTTGACAAAGGCTGTGATTATATCTATATGACTAGACTATCATATAATAAATAATAAAAATAACAAAATATTATTATCAGGGATGCAAACTTATGGGTAAAGACACAATCCCCCTAGCCACTGCTGCAACTGACAGAGTAACTGACTCATGCAAAAACTCCTGATAAATCAATGGCTAACTACACAATCTCTTATTTACAGTGTGTGCGCATTTTCTCTCTCTCTGATTGTATTGGGTAGATCTGCAAGCATCTGGAACTATGCATCAGTAAACTTACAAAAACAAAAATGAGTTCAGAGGAAACTCTTCTGATTAACCTACGGAAAACACCTCTGACTGACCATTGCTTTCAACAGAGATGCAACAATACTCAACGCTGCAAAAACACGTAAGCAAACTTGTGGTTTTGTTATTCTAAACCAGAGCACGAAGAAAAACACACAGGAGCGTGTAAAAGTGATTGACTACAAGTGGGTAGCGATATGAATTGGTACTAATGATACTGTGAAAAGACCCCACCACCACTAAAATGACTTTCTCATTGAATCTACACAAATCTCAAAAAGGTGAGGTGAGAAAAACAGAGCAGTATTGTAATACTGTCCTCCCTAATATATAATTTTATTTGACAGTGCAACTGTTAAATTACAAAACTAATAATGTTCTTGTACTCATAATGTCTTTATTTTCCAATCACTCAAACCACTGGGCTTTGATGTTTAGGTGGAGAAGTTCTTCTCATTTCAAGTCTGGGAAGATGGTTGGCACATGGTACTGTAGGATGCTAAACGCACATTTAAGCGACTGAATAAAGCTGCTGAAAACACTTAATCATGGGCTACTTGCATATAAATGAACACAGTGCCATGCTGCACTCTGAAACATGCAGTACTGACCATAAATATTTAATTAAATCATAGGGATTTGATATTTGCAATAAGCCATATCTTGATTTCACTGCACGTTTTAATATCAACTAATATTTCCAAACACAGACCACAAATAATATTTCCAAACACTAACCTCTTGAGTGTGCTCTTTGGTGGGAAACGATTCGCTATCTCCATCGGAAAAAGATCCAGATTCGTCACTGGAATTAGTGTCGTACGACTTCTCGCACTTGATCTTTGATGGCCCCGACATGCTATGGTCCTGGTGTTCAAAGGCCAGACATCGTGCCATGGTGGAACAAGGAGAGGTAGAGAGCTCAAACTGGGGCAGGCTGGAAGGAGATCCTCCACTGCCATCCTCAGCGAAGGAGTAGGAAGAGCAAGAGCTGGAGGTTCTGATATGGCTCTCGCCATGAGACGAACGGGGACACATTTTAATGGGCACCGGACAGCTGCTCTTTGGCCGGCGGCGGTAGGGCAACGCGGGCTCTTGAGAGGCAGAAGTTGGGGACAGTGCTTGGGAGCAGGGGAAAGACTGGCTGGAACCTGCCCATAAGTCGTCCGGGGTCTCCTGGCCCAAACAGCTCTCACCCGGATAAGAGTGTGCGGGTGCCGCCAGATGGTAAGGGGCTCGAGAGGAGAAGATGACACTTCTTCTGTCGCTCTCCCTTTCAGATTCATGGGAACAGATCCTCTCAAAAGAAAGCGACTTGAGTGACATGCCAACGGTTAATTTCTCAGCCGCCTTTGAGGATGCCACTCCAAGTCCCCCAACGAAGGCCTGATAGTCTTTTTGGAAGTCATTTGGAGCAACTTGTGGTTCTCGAAGGGGAGAGGTTCTGCTGGTGAGTTGCAGATCAGCGGTAAAACAATGATCCGAAGATGTGACTTCCTTATTAACAAGGGAGTGCAGGCACACTGGTGAAAGCTTGCTCACAGACAATTCGTTGGGCGTTGAACTAAGTTGTCTTCCCTCAAACTCTATTTCCATTGACATCTCACTCTCTTTACCCCCGACCACACCGCCCTGCTCCAACTCGGACAAGTCTACTGGCACACAGTCTTCCCCGCTTGCTGGTTCTGCTTTAACCTTTGAAAGATCAAGGCCCTGGGCATCGTTGCTGGTGACAGTATCCTGCAGAGAGCTGTGTAAGCTTGAGGTACTGCTGTGTGAGGAGGTGGTTGCGTTGTGCTTAGCAAGAACCTGATGGTACTTTCTATATTTGGGATAACGAGGGAGGTCGAAAGTTGGAGGTTGGTCTAAATGATGCAGGTTGTTGGTGATCTTTATTTGCTCAGTTTCAGGGTGCAGCGTTGATCCAGACAGTGGTGGTTTGGAGTCATTTGGCTGCACATTTGCGTCCTCTAATCCATTATCCTGATGGTTCTGAAGCGGAGTCTGAGTTGTTGGTGGATTCTGGCTGTCCTGTACGCCATCAGCCTCACTTTTCATCTGGGCCTGTAGGAAGCGGAAGCAGGAGTCTTCGAGGTTGTGCATTCCTAGGAATTGGGCGCAACACATGACATCCTGGATGTTGTCCCTATTAAGCAGCAGCTTGGCTGTGTAAGCAAACTGCAACAGTGGGGTAAATCCTTTCTCCGTGATCTATAAAGACAAAACAAAACAAGCTGATATTTCAGAGTCATCAGTGGTATTTTAAAATCACAATGAAGGGGCACTTTTGTAAAATGTTCAATGTCTACTCAAGTTTTCCAGCCATAATTTTCTGCCTCCTTTATGAGAATTACAAAAGGCTGTTTTACTTCTGTCCTTTTAAGACTTGGGTAATAGTGATGCATTGATATTTCTTATTAATTGTAGACATTAAAATTTGATACTACTCTCAGTACCAGTAGCCGTGTGGTTAGTACAGTGACCCAAGTTTGAAACCCTTTTCCTTTTAGGTTTTAGATGATGACAAATGTACAGAAATGAATATAGAAATATTTATATAGAACAAAGTAATATAGAAATAGATTTGATCAAATGTTTTCAATTTTATTGTTTTTATTAAATGCAATTCATCCCAGTGATAGCAAAGCTTAATTTATTTTTTTTTTAAAAAAGAAAAAAAATGGTATTTTGTGTAAAAACCATGACCACAAATGACGAAGAATAATCAGCTTATCCTCAAACCACATTTTATAAATCATGCTATAAAAAAAAAACTGCATGTATGCAACAAAGTATCTGAGCTTCCTATTCAATGTCCCGCAAGCTTTATACGTCAAGTAATAAAATGAAGTGAACTGCATACTGTCAGGAACAAAAATAAACCACCCTTCTCATCACTTTCAATCACTCTATCGCTCTCGCAGGTATCCATAAATGCTCAGGGCAGCGCAACCACATCAAGAACATCATCTTTAAAATAGAAAGTCATCCTGCTGAAAAAACAGCTCCCCCAGACATTCAGTCAGTCCTCCCAGAGCTGCTAATAAATAGAAAAGCTAGGGGGGGGAAATGCTGAGCATTCTGTGGATCTATTTTCAGCTGGCATCAGCAGCTGCCGCCTGCAGAAGCATGTCTTTATGGAAGCCAAGCGCCATATGAGACTCCTTTAATGTTATAACCAGCAATCCTAATGAGGGCAGCAGGCAGGGACGCATGTACACAGACAAAGCAGAAAGCAGAGACTCCACACTATAAAGCGAGAGGGAAGCAGCTCAGCACGACTCTGAGGACAGAATGAGATATGAAGCCAATTTCCCGGTCATTACAGAATACAATTTGACATTAAGTGTTTTGAAGATGAACGATAATTAATATATAAGCAGAGGCAAATGGGGGCCTTCTGACATATCTGGGATATTGTAATATAACTTTGAGCTTTGAGATCGCAAAGCACCTAAAGTATTACAACACAGAGAATCAGGCATGAATAAATCATACTTCCTCAAGCACTGTGAAGTTCTGAGAGGGAACTCTGCTAACACTCCTGGTAAACAACATAAGCAATTATGCCAACTCAAAGCTGAAGACGATGAACATGTTTTCTTCACTGACACATTCCTGTCGGACCTCTCTATCTATCTTCACACAAAGGAGCACATTTCTTGTTAGAACACAGTATTCCTAAAAGGAAAATATTTTGATCAAAAATACAGTAAAGCAGCAATAGATTACAACACATAACTAGTGCTGGGTGATAGACGGTAAACTTGTTTGATCTGCAAAGATCGCCAGTGGCCTCAAATTATTTTAGTTTCACATTCAAAGTACGTTTTCAAGCTCTCATTCAGCCCGTCCGCTGTTTTGGTTTCATGCAGATATGTTTCATGTAGTAGTTCGATGGAGCTTTAGTCAGACCGTTCTGCTTTTGCTATAAATTGTGAAATGATTATATGATCTATATGGAGCATATTTATTTGGATTTTGATTCAAATTCAGTGCAACTGTTTCATGTATTCTGCTTCATAAAGGCCCAGTCAGTGACCAACAAAAGCAGGATACAGATTTTTGGACAGACACCCCACCACCACATAACAGAAATATTTTTACAATTTTACATTTTAAAATGAATCAGCCAATATTCAACTCTTCAGTGTCATATGAACCTTAATAAATGATTGTAATATGCTAATTTTGTGCTCAAGAAACATTTATTATTATCAAGTTGTGCTGCTTTATCAGATCTTTGATTAATTAAAAATTATAAAAATTATTTATGTTTGAATTGTTCTAATGTCTGAGAATTTTCATTTCATATTCATTTTCCAAGAAATTAATATTTTTATTCTACAAGAAAACGTTAAATTGATTTGAAATGGAAAATGTCTTTCTGAACAGTTTAATATTTCCTTGTTGAATCAAAGTATTTGTTTCTTGAAAAACACCAAACTTTTGAAAAGGTAGTGTATATTCAACCTCAAGACATTTTTAGATGTTTTTTCAGACATTAGAAGAATTTCATTTCTCATGGCTGTGGAACTGCACGCAAGAGTCACTCTAAATGCAATCAGAAATATTGTGTATTGAAATTATATCTATTCATTTTTCATTTTATCTGCTATAAATATGTAGATTAACTACCTTATAAAAAAATGAATAATAGTCCTAAAACTGACAAATAAATGAATGAACAAAGAAACAAAAACAAGGGTGGTTATATGCAGCGAATGCAATGATTCTAGAGATCTCACATCTCCCCTTTTTTGACAGCTGGGATTTTTGTGATGTTTTCAGCGCAGATCATTCAGGTGCATCCTTGCAGGCTGTTAATGTATGCTGAATTTGTACCCTGGCCAAATGAGGACACTCACCTTCTGTGGCAGGTTGATGACCGGCTCGTGTTCCGTCTGGCCCCTGAGCAGCAGGGAGAAATACTGGCTACAAGCTGCCAGCACTGCCCTGTGGGCACGGATCTCCCTCCCCTCCACCAGCACTGTCACATCACACAGGACGTCCTGCTTCCGCTGTTCATTCAGGCACAGGAGGATGTTGGCACAATGCACTGTCGACTCATAGACATACATGGGAGCTTCAGGCTTCTCCTCCGTAGACATTCCTTGCTCGTAGCCTGTGGATGAAAATGACATGACATGACTGCTCCACATTATTCAGGTTTCAAAAAAATACATTGGACGTGTGATGGAAAGCTAGTTTAAAGGGGAAAAATATGCTCTTCATTTCTACGCATGTGTCAGCTTCAAAAGTGGGCTGATAATCCAATTATTTTGGATGTGAATTTCCGCTAGTAGAGTGTTCAAGAGGCTGTAGTCACACAAAAACAGCAAAAGTTTTAGCATACACAGTAATGGTCTCAAAAAATAAATATCAAACAAGCACACTGAAGCTCATTTACAATACTGACAGACTTTACATGGCAGATGCTTCATAAAAAAGGCATAATAGTATGAGTAGCCATCTCAAGGGAGTCTAATGATGGTTCTGCATGGCAAAAGGGATATTAGCCTATTTTGCAAGACCAGGTTGCAATAGTGGTAGCCTTTGTTGCACTATTCCTGCCGTTCATCACACACACAAAAAATACAATTTTCAAGATGATAATAATACCCCCAATGTTCGAAAAAAATATTTCACATGTAGAAATTAAGTAATGATGTACTGTAAAAGTCTAGAATCGCTTTGATCAATTTAATGCATCTTTGCTGAATGTGTATTTGTTTAAAAAATAATAACAGTAGCGTATACATAATACGGAATATAATTTTTAGTATTAACGATTATACTGTACCTTTTGATGAAAAAACTTTCAGAAGCAAAAGATTAAATGAATCATAAAAACATGTATTGTATTAGCTAAATATCTTAAAAACATAATCCATAGAGTAACCCATAGACAGCAAATTATAGAAATATTATTTCAAGTTATTATAATATTCAATTTACTTCTTTATATAGGCAGAGATTATACAAAACAAAAATATCATACCATAACAAATACAATACAAATATACAAAAACAAATGAGATCACACAAGAAGAACAGTATATATTACAGAATATCATTTCCAGTATTGATGATTATATGTTGAGCATAAACCTTTTGATGTTGAAACCCAGTTAAAGCGAGATATAAACAAGACATAATGCACGACTATAAGACTATAAATGAAAGTTAATCAACAAGTAAGATAGTACAGTAACACCAGTGTCAATATTTATTTGATAATTGGGAATATTTACAGTAAGACTATCATGACTATAATAAACTCCTCAAGGATGACAGAGGACCTGATCCAGATTTATTTTGCAAAAATGATCGGTTGAGCGTGCATCAACCCATGTACTATATGGGTTGATGCACCCATATATTACATATACTTCTACAACACAAGACGTGTTTCTGCTCTATTACCACACTATGTTTATTCCTAGAGGCAGTGAAATGCTGAAAAGAGGGTAATTCCAATTAAACTGAACCAGTCTAGTGAAGATGAGCTGCTGAATAGCAATTGCTCAGTCTAACACACAGCATCTTGGCTTTAGTAATCTCAGCATCAGCTCGTGAATCATTAACACATCTCCCAATAAACACATACAGAGCCCCTCACACCGACAGAGAAATGTCTGATATGAGCCGTCACTCGCTTGCTCTACCCACACTAATGAGATATCACCAGCATGTCAATTCATTCAGAGATGCTGCTCTGAAAAGGAAAAATACCATGCAAATAAACAGAGGGAATTACAGCATGTTTCATCATCAACACTGATGCATGACTATGTCAGACAACCATGACCATAATGCAGATGAGCGTCACTACAATGATGTCTGAAGTATTGTGTATTGTGGGTGTTGCACATGCAGTACAATGAACTGGGTTATCAAAAGACAAATTACTCTGAGAAAAGTGGTCCACTGAAAACTCATTCAATTGCAAAACTAGACTTAACCGTTCGGTCGCTGTGGAAACAAAACTACTACAGAACGAGACTATTCTGTTTCTGCTCCTCCAGGACTGAACGGAAATATAATTAGAAAGCATTTGTTAAAATGTCCACGATGCTGACCAACCCTGCAGCATCGCTAATTTATGAAGCCTCTAATTCCCCGACCTAAATCCATTGCCAACACCAATATGGCTTCACGGAGGAGTAATAATTCCTTTGATTGAAAGGAAACTGCATGTGCATGTATGTACTGTATACTCTCAAACTGTAATTAAATGAATTGTATTTAACATGTATGCAACTCAAGACAATTATGCATTATGTAGCATTAACAGACATTATACATTATTTTCAGCACAATTATTTTTAGCTACAAATACAAAGTATGGGTCGAATTTCTTGACTTTTCTTTTATGCCAAAAACCATTAGGACATCAAGTAAAGATCATTTTCCATGAAATATTTTGTATATTTCCTACTGTAAATATCTAAAAAATATAATTTTTTATTAGTAATATTGCTAAAAACTTTATTTGGACAACTTTAAAGGTGATTTTCGCAGCACTCTTTTTTACACCCTCAGATTCCAGATATGGAAATATATCTCACCCTAATATTATCATATTTTAAACCATATTTTTTTACCCTTATGACTGGTTTTGTGGTCCAGGGTCACAAATAGTTGTTGGTCCCCACCGATTCCCACAGTATGGAAAAAAGGCTATGGAATTCAACAGGGGCCAGAAACTGGTTACCCACATTCTTCAAATATTTTCTTTACTGTTCAGCAGAAAAAAAAAATAAAAAAATCATACAAGCTTACTCACTTGAGAGTGAGTAAATGATGGCAGAATTTTCTTTAAACTGAACAAACATTTCAAGAAAAGAAGTCCATCAGATCCCACATGGACAAACATTAAATAATTGATTACACAGCACAAATGCGGTGACCCAATTTTTAACAATCACCAAGACATTAATTAAAAAGTACATATAATTCAAGGCCTCCCACTTCAGGGGGTAATATGTCCGTTATGACCACCAAGAGAAGCCTGGCCTAATTTAATACTGACCTGATTACAGCAGCTCTTCTTTCAGTTCCAACCACTGAAGAGCTTTCTGAGAATAATAGTATGCTGTATGTAGTGGCATATCTTTAGTGCACGTTCTTATACCACTTTTGCAGCTCGTCCAACAACCAGTATTTGTAAAAAACGCGAGTAAGACCGAATCTTCCTTTATAAGAGTTTACTGAACAAAATGCAAACA
>JAUMHP010000072.1:4778645-4811394 GCA_032361065.1 Enteromius trimaculatus | reverse complement strand
TGCTATTTTGTCATATACACATATTGAAAACTTTGCTCAAGTTTATTGTGTAAACTATAATATAGACAGTCGCATAACAATGTATGCAGGCAATGACATAAATCAAAGCACATGGCACACAGTGTTCGGAGAAGAACACTGGAAAATACGACAGGAATAAGATGCTTCTTTATAGCTTACTGCAGTACAAGCCGCGGTTCAGCTGCGCGCGACAAACACTGCAAGTGCAGTGTGAAACCGGCGTAAATACTTCACAATAAGGTCACATTAGTTGATAATACATAAATATTAACCACAAGTAATACATTTGCTGTGGTATCTTTTTTTTTAAATATTAACTATTGTTCATTACAATTCAAGGCCATGACAATATTAACAGACACAACTTTTTGGTGTTATTAAGTAGAAGTATTTTTCATTGGTTAGTTTGTTATCTAACAAGTGGAACCTTACAGTGACAGTTAATGAATGTGACAGATATGTGACTCGCTGGTTTGTTCATTGATTCTTTCACTTGTAAATTTGCTTATACGTGTCAGATAAGCACATGTAGTTAAACAGAACAGGATGTTATTAAGTGGAAGCTGTGAAGATTTTTTTATTGGCAGATGCCTCTGTGAAATTGCACAGTTAATTGAGTTGTTTATTCAGTCCGTTGAGGTTTATTGCATAAGTTAATTGAATGTTTATTGGGTGTATTTTGATGCTAATGGTTTTTAATGGCCTTTTGAAGTCATTGGTCTGCTTTTGAACAATTTGCATGGAATGAACAGGATGGAATGCAGTTTTAGGAAAAAAGTCTTATAAAGGGAAAATGGAAATAATACAATAATTTTCAATGAACAAAGAAAAAAATATTATGGATTCTGTTCTGGGAATGTATACAGAAAACAAAATCTAGTTCTTACAGATCCTAAAACTCATTGTTAGCTAATCTTGCAATGGTAGAAATTTGGTGTAAATAGGCCTTTTGGTTCTATTATCTGTTGACATCCTGAAGATGGCAGTGTTCCCATGTGTAAAACTGATTGTCTGAATGTTCTTGGTAATGATCCAGAATTATTTCTGAGGCTACAATCCTACAACAGGCCTATAGGACTACTAGAAACACTGAAGGAACATGATCTTCTGTACTATTCTGAACAGTGATAAAATAATATGTGGTTTTCAGTGGCAAAAATATTAAACTTCCTCGTTTGCCTCCTCAAATGTTCATTTCCGCCCCACACAGTGTTATTTGATATTCAGTTTTATAGTCAGTCTGCGGCTTTAATCCTTAAAATGCTTGACATCTACCAGCTAATACTGATGCAGTGATGTAATCTATTTTCTGTCTTTTCCCTGCACAAGAAGACCTATGGTTTTCAGACCAACATACTTCTGGTAATAAAAAGAAGAAACTGGAACACACAATCATTTTACCTTCTGGAGATCAGCAAATTCGTCAGGTGAATTTTTAAGATGATTTATGTTGGATTTCTCTACTTGTGATTAGTCACACACACATATTCTACTGCCTTAATAAATTATATGACTTTACAGTCTAAACCAGCCAGCATTTTAATATCTGAAGTGTCCTTGTACAGTCAAACGTCCTAGACATATAAAGGCTTCTCTATTATAAAGCCTAGCATTTACTTACATCTTCATTACAGTAGCATACATATAATCAGCTGATGGATGAAGCACCTCAACATATGTACTGCAAAAGTCAAAGTGAATAGAGATTTATGCTTTTTTTAGGTCTGTGCAAAGAACGTAATTTGCCTTCATTAACTCTTGTTGTGTAACTGTAATTTGTTAGATTTGCTATTAGCACAGTAATTTACTGTACGTAATTTGTTTTTTTCATATTGCACAGAGCATGTGTTGAAAGCAGTTAAGATTACCAGCTTCAATTTCTGTAAAATGAACAGAAATACACAACAGTTAATTCCTATGATAACTGATTTGCTAGTAAAATACCAGTTTTATAATATAATACAATATAATATAAAGACATGCATGTATTTTTCAGTGAAATAATGCGGCTATTGCACATTTCCAAGCATTCATAGTGTAGTTCTGAGCAAAATGATGCATGGTATAAGACCTTGAATTTTAAGGCAATATATTAATATTAATATGTCCTGCATAGTTATGTACATATAGAAGTAGGCTATATTTTGTGTTGTCATTCACCTGTGCTGGCAGTGTACTGTAGGCACACCCATCACGCACAGTCACAATTAATTTACAGAAATAGGCCTATATACTGTATATGAATATATGCACAGCAGGTCATCTTAGGTCAAAGAAATTGTCTGTCAGTGGCACAGTGCAGTTCATTAAAACTTCAAGACCTCAGAATCTTAAAGAAATAACTTTCTAGCCAACTCACATCCTTCAAAACTGGTGCATGGACATTTGGTCTTTTTGTAAAGACGTTGCATCAACTGAACAGTCGGTATGTTTCAATCCATCGTACGCACTGTAATGTGCTGTTTTTCACAGCTTTGTTTTCATTCCTGTCAAACGTTAAATATAGCTCTGCCTAATAAGCAGCTGTTTTATATAATAATCCTTTTGCTTTTCGATCTTTACCTATTTCCTTTAAAGGCCAGAGTATGCCATCTGCACCAACTTACAGAATCCTACGACCCCTCCTGCTTGGTATCTTTTTATTAGGATGCTTTGTGACTTTGTTTTTAATGTACATCAAACCATCTACGAGCTGGTTGTCAGGCCCGGTTGAGTCAGAAACGTCCACAGCCCGAGTGAAGAGCCTTCTTTCCACCCGAAGTGAGCAGAACCAGACCGCTGTCCTGGTCTGGCTTTGGCCTTTCGGCGAAACCTACGACCTGAACGTCTGCAGCTCTTTGTTCAGCATCGATGGCTGCTTCATCACAGCCGACCGAAACCTTTACAACAAATCTGATGCCGTGGTCATACATCACAGGGACATCACCAGCGACCTGTCCAACATGCCACCGGCATATCGGCCCACGTTGCAGAGATGGATTTGGATGAACTTCGAATCACCTTCGCATTCATCTCAGCTACCTGGAATTGAAAACTTGTTTAATTTAACTCTAAACTATCGGCAGGATGCTGATATAGAAGTGCCTTACGGATCGATTGTCGCAGCCCAAGGAGAGGAGGACTTTGTGCCGCCAAGCAAGAACAAGCTGATTTGTTGGATCGTCAGCAACTGGAACCCAGATCACGTCCGGGTGAAATACTACAACGAACTCTACAAGCACATCGAGGTTCATGCATACGGACAAGCATTTGGTGAGTACATTTCCGACCAGGACTATTTCCCTACAATTGCAAGCTGTAAATTCTATTTGGCATTCGAGAACTCGATTCACAAAGACTACATCACTGAGAAATTGTACAACCCGCTGTCTGTCGGCACCGTGCCTGTTGTGCTCGGACCACCAAGAGAGAACTATCAGAACTTTGTGCAGGGAAACGCTTTCATTCACGTTGATGACTTCCTGTCTCCGAAGGAGCTGGCTGATTATCTCCTGTTCCTTGACAAAAACGAGGAGCTTTACCTGAAATACTTTGACTGGCGTAAACACTTTAAGGTGAAAAAGGCGTACTTCTGGGCCGAGCACACTTGTCTGGCTTGTGATTACGTCAGAAGGCACAATGAGTACAAAGCAATTAACAATCTTGACAAATGGTATTGGGGTTAATTCATAACTGAGCCGCTGGACCAGATAAATGAAAGTGAAACTTAATTCCAATGAGGGTCTGTTGTGAGCACTTACAGACTTTATTTTTGTAAAATGTCCCAAAGTCGATGTACATTTATTTTGTGTTCGGTTTCACGCGTTTATTAATCTGGATGCAAATGATGCAATTTAGAGTGAAATAAGTATGTATTTATTTGGAAAGCTGATTTTGACCAAAATGCACACATTCATTTAAAAGGACAGTTTACCCAAAAATTTAAGTTTTGTCATCATTTACACACCTTCTTGTCATTCCAACCCCATATGATCTGTGGAACACAAAAAAAGATATTCTGTAAGAATATCAGAGGGACAAAAGAAGATATTTTGACGACTATTTCAATTGTTTCCTCAATTGTTTTGTTTCCGCCATTGAATAATAAGTTAAATGCAATTAAATTCAGTTTAGAGAAGAAAAGTCAGAACTGTACACTCTCAGAAATAAAGGTACAAAGTACCTTTTCAAAAGGTACACATTTGTACCTATTAGGTTTAAATATGTACACTTTGGGGCAGTTTCCCGAACAGGGTTTAAGACTAGTCCTAGATTAAAATAAATGTTAAGATTTGTCTAAACTATAAAAAGCTTCCACTGAGATATCTTAAAATACATTATTGCCATTGTTTGGTCTTTAAATGCTCACAGATAATGCATTTTTATAAGACATGTTTCTAAAAAATCTTAAATGTCATAAATTAGCAATGGTCTAGTCCTGGCTTAATCTAATCCCTATCCGGGAAACCGGCCCTTTAAGTTCTGATATGTACCTTTAAGGTACCAAAATATGTATCTTTTGAAAAGGTACTGCCCCAGTCACAGCTTTTGTACCTTTATTTCTGAGAGTGTAAGATATCATCTTGTAAACGCAAGGGGAAAAGGTCAGAATTGTGAGAAAGAAAAGTGGCGATCATTTTCATTTAAGATATAAACTTAGAATAGTGAAATTGTGAATTCTTGTTGTTTTTTAATTCCAAAGTAGAAACGGGTTTCCATAGTTTTGCCACCACAATGAAAGTCAATGGGGTCCAAAATAACACAAAAATATTTTTTTCCAAATCTTAAGGCATGTTCTAGAGATAAAAGTAAGTAATTGAAATCACATGGGGGTGACTAAATTACAAAATGTAACTTTTTGAGTGAAGTGTCGTTTTAAATTTCAGTTTTGCTGTTTTCATACAACTACACATTATACAGATACTCTGTTCATTTAATGAGAACCGAGCACTTTCTGAAACTGAGATTTTTATGCTTTATTTATATCATTGGTTATCGTGTAACTGTTAGTGCTAGAGTCATCTATGCAGTGTTTACAGAACTTATGTTGTGCAAAATGTCCATGTACTGTAAATGTAATGTGTATGTATTTTGAGACAACCTGCCTTTCATTTCCATGGTTTTGGATGTTGTTTTGCGCATTCATATTTTACCATGCCATAATGGACACCTTAGTGACCAACATGCATTTGCTACTGAAAAACAAAATGCCAGAAGTGCGTCATTGCTGATAATGTTTTACTGTCTGAATAACTGCTGATAATATCACTGTTAAGTACATTGGTTGGATATGTGATACTGTGAAGTATCAATGTGTACTGTGAAGTTCTGTCTTTGAAATATTTAAATGTCACTTTTGTTTAACAGTGAAGTGTTGAATCCCGAGCAGGAGGCTAATATACATACAGTCATGTGTGGGTGGTGCCATATTCACAGGAAAGCAGAAAAAGACTTTTTTTTAAGTGTTGCCAAATGTTTAGACACGCTCGGATGTTCGAGACGAATGAAATCATAATGAGAGATGCATAATTACTGTTTTTTTTATTCTAAAGTTGCTTCAGATGCAAGCTTAAAAGATTTGTTTGCTGCCAAAGTTTTCTTTCTTGAAATATTATGCTTCTGATCTGAAATCTCTGGGATTCACATCATCCCATTTCTCAGATCGGTTTTCATTTCATGGTGAGGGACTGTTTTAGATGTGCTTACATACAGTACATGTAGTCCGACTAATATTAGATGAGGGTGAAGAACTCTATTATTGATCAACGAGAACATTTTCAGCTGTGGATCACAGACTGAGCTGCTGATACTGTCACCGCAAAAAAAAGGAAAAAAAAAAGTTATTGAATGCTATTTTGTCTTGTTTCCGGTTGTAAAAAAAATCTAAACATCCTTAAAAAAATACTTTTACTTGAGAAGTGCATGACACTGTTTTTCTTTTCTTTCTTTTTAAAAATGATAGTAAATAGATGTACGCATTAATCAAACATCATTTTGAGAAGTTAATGTTTAAAGGTGTAATTCACCCAATAATTAAAATTCTCTCATAATTTATTCACCCGAAGTTTACATTACTTTCTGATGTGCCAAAATATATTTTTCTTCATTTTAAGCATGAACATAAACTGAATTTCGCTAACTTTTTCCTTTAAAGCAAAATAAATAATAATAAATTAATTACTTAAAAAATAATTATAAATAAGACGGCACAAACAAGTCAGTGGAGTACAAAATAATTGAATTTATTTATATTGATGTATTGTACATGAATTTAAGGTAGGGAAATACATTTTATCCTGGGATTTGCACCCCTGGCTTTGATATTGCAAGCAGCATGCACTACTGTTTGAGCGAACTGAATGCATTTGGTAGATTAAAAAGCCTATAGCCTATATTTTCAGTGAAACGTCTTATAAGCAATTTTGTACATCAAGCAGTATGTAATCTGGATTACATAATCAGATTCTAAAAATGATGTACTTGCATGTAATTAGATTATACTACACATTTTAAAATGCTTTTTATGGAGTACATGATTACATGATTAAACCTATGTGATAAACAATATCAAAAACATCTAAAAGGAATTCAAAAAGTAGTTGGACTAATTTACATAATATAAGTAATCCAGATTATTTTACTAACTGCAATATTTCTTGTGTTGTAACTACAATTTGTATCTACCCAGAATAACTTGTTTTTATTTAAAGGATGTTTACATGTTTTTCCTGGAAAGCGAGACAAAAGCTATTAAGGTATTGATTTTTGCTCTGCTAATATGAAAAAGCACATTTTAATTGATTATTGTGGTAAACTTTTTTTTTTATAAGATTTATCAATCATTTCCAGGCACAGGCACTCACAAGTCGTGAATCACATGTATTCTTATGTCTGAAGCACACATGATTGTGAGTTGTTGTGTTGCAGCGTCTGTCAAATTAAGCATACTGTATAAACATTAACATCATCATCAGCGGTTAAATATTTCATGGCTTGGTTTTTTAACTTTTGTATTCATGAAGGACCATCAGTAAAAAAAAGTCCATCTGTATATTACTCAAATGTGCACAAAGAGACTTTTTTATATGAACTCTGCTGAAAACTGAGATGCCGTGTAGTAACACAAGCTCCACTACACGTCTCAGATCAGTGTTTGTCGAAGATAATCGGTTTGCCGTGAATGCTCTTTATGCATTGTAAATAGCTGTATTGTTGGACGATTTCAAACCTGTAGCGAATGCCACGAGGATGAAGTGCTGAAATGAGACGGACAAAATAAGCCCTTTCTGAGCCTTTGCACCGAGGAAGAAAAGTCTTCTGCTGAAGACAAAGATGGCAGTGTTACGCAGAAACCATTTTCTGTCCCTAAAGCGGTTTCCACAATGAACATCCGTATCTTTTTGAGATTAGGAACTAGTCTTCTGAACACTGTTGGACTGGGAAACTTTAAAGCCTAAAAGCTTCTCTCATTCTCAAGTGTGATTTATTGAACTGATGACAGCACAAAGATGTATTGACTAAAAACGTGAACTGTGAAAAAAAAAAAGAATGAACTGTTCATGGTTTCATCTTGCTGTACAAAGTGAATCAGAGATTGCTTATTTACTTACTGACCATAACTACTAACTTGTATTGATTTGTGGTCTCTCTCTCTCTTCACCTCTGTATCTTTATCTCTTGTGCACAAATGTTGGCTGTGAGCTCTTGGTACCCTTTAAAACAGCCTTTGCATTATGAGTGCGTTAGCGGTGTCTGACTCAGAGCCCCTGCTGACTCACACATGTAGGCTGGTCGCACTGACGCCCAGCATGGAGTATGATATCTCCTCTATGCATTATGGACTCGAATGCGAAATGACCCACATTCCTATTGTGCTGAGGAACTCGAGGGTGTATAGAACTGTTCATTGCCGTTAATTGCCAAAACATTGTTATTTGCCAAATAATTTACTGTAGATGTCTGTTAGTAAAATAAAGAGCTGAAAATAAAAATTCGTTCACAGAACATTTTGCTTCGTATCTTGACTTGGAGTGTGGGGGGAAAAAAGTAGAAATAATTCAACAAAAATGATTTACTCACCTATACATTGTTAAAGCGGTCATATAACACCAATTTTCTACAAGCTGAAATGATTGTGATATTTCTCAATGGTAGTGTAGAAAAACACACATTTTACCCTGTCAAAAACAGCTCTTTTCAAAACACTCTGTTCTGTGTGCTTCCCCTTTAAATCTTCACGAGCTCTGCTGACCCCGCCCCTTTTTTCAGAGTCGCTTTCAGAGGGTGTTTATTTAACCATATTCATAGTCCTAGACTTAAAGTCATAGTAAAACTTGTTTAGTAGCACATTATTAGGAAAGGCAATTTACAAAGATTCATTAAAAAACATACTGCTTCTGTAGGTGAGGCTTGATCATTATTGATTCATAAACGAGTTTAGATCAAGGGTGCATTCCCTTCAGAACCAAACATACAGTACATTAATGTTAATCCTCTGCATCTCCAGCCACTTGGGAGTAAATGTGCATTATTACATTCAACAACAAAGCACCTCAGTCACTTAGAATGTAAAAAATTAATGCAATTTTAACTGTTAAGTGCTGTAAAAATGCTACAGAAAAAACCTGTTTATAGATTAACAGTAAATTAACTATATACAGGTAAAACTGTAAAAAAAAAAATCTAACCAGACATTTAATGAAATTTTACAGTAAAACCTTTTTAATTGTACAGGTTTTAGATGTATATAAAACAAATTAAAGTATAATTTATAGTCAAAACCTGTAAAACTATATTCCCAGAATTCCCTTTGTGTGTCACATGGTCAGGCGGCTCGATTTAAGGAAGGTGAAAACATTTAAGGAGATTACAAAAAAACGACTGGGTGGATTTTTATAATTTTAGGGTGGTTGTGTACACAAACTGCCAAAACGCGTTTACATGTAATTTCATACAACTAATAAAAGTGCATCTGACATAATATGACCTCTTTAAATTAAGTGTTAAATTTTTCCGAAACGATATATTTGCTGCTTCATGAACCCCAATTATTTATTGCGATTAAGACATAGATAATACATTCATACCTAGAATTCCATAATAAACATAACAATGTCTACAAAGACGTAAACTAACTATAAAAGAAAAAAGTGAGATAAACTCATTTGCTAAAGCAGCCATTTTAGCTTTAGTCTATGAGCTGTTTGTTGTGTTTCGCTGAACTTGTACCAGGTGGGCTACAGAGCAAGTTTACTGTCTTTGAAAAAGCAAAAAATAAGGGCTTTACTAACAGCTCGCATCAGCGCCAAAGTATTTTGGCAATAAAATGATAAAGTTAGAATTAGCACTGGGCACATTTATTAACCTGGCATAATTATATATTTATTTGTAAGAGTTTCCTTTCAGACACAAAAGTAGAGTATGAAAATGAATTACACTATTTACTAATGTTTGCTCTCATCAGATTAATGCTCAGAAAACATGTCTTAAATGGGTCATTGGTCAACTTATTTGAACATAAATATCTTGGAAGTGTGTGTACAACCTCTAATGATAAAACATTTTTTAAATTCCCTTTATAAAATCAGGCTGTTCTGAGATTTCTGTCAGAATGACTTCGTTTCACACAGGCCCTGTCCTCAATAGTTGATTGACAAGGCCATTTTACCATTTTACCTTGAGCTTACCTGATAAACAACGGCTTTGCTTATTTATGACAATTTGTGACTGCACGTCGTATATTGTGGAGGTCGATAAAGAAGTTTAGTAACTCTGGCCCTAAATGTCTTATTTGACAAATCAGGCAAGTGTTTTGTATAAGCGCATTGTATGGGGGAAATACTATTTACCACAAATAATACTGTGTAAATACTATTTTTGTGCTACACTGAAATAAACTAACAGCAAATAGGTTTGAAAAAACAATATATCAAAAAATATTGGTCAACTGTTTCTTTAAAACACAACTGCAAGTCACAAAAATTGCACCACCCGTATTAGTCAAACTGCAACTTGCTTTTTCAGCAGCACATCTCAGGCTTGTAAAAATAGCCCACCAAATCCACTGTACGCTGAATGATGACACCAAAGAGGCAGTTTGGTGTGCATGCCATCAAATCCCTCGCTGTTGTTGTGACCTCTCTGTGTTGATACTCTGGCATTTGGAGTTATCCTTCTGAACCCAATAAGGTGAATCTGTCTTATCCTGTTTCTCAAAACAAAAAGACTCACAGTTGTTCAGGCTATATGCCAAATGAGGTGGTAAAGTTCATCCAGTTGCTACATATTTCAGTATTACACTGAAGAGGGAATGTGTATGTTTCTTTGTGTGTGTGTGTGTGTGTGTGTTTGCGTGGGCATATACAGAGAACCAGAATATAATCAGTGTGTAAATCCATGTAAGACAGAGCTTAAGAATTAAATTCTATTCTGGACTAGGATATTTAAAGATCTGATCGACAAAATCCACAAACAGGGAAAATAACGTACAGTAGATCACGGAGCAGATTTACTGATGTACTGCTGCCATAGTCCAATGAAAACTACACATGAAATGTAAAGCTATTTCATTTCTCCAGAGAAGGCATATGCATTAGGAAGTAATAAATAAAATATACATTGGCTTTAGCTATTCACAATTGCTTGAGGCACCTCCTGAAATAAAATAAATGAACTCTGATTAATTGTGCTTCAGACAATACAGCTGGTGTCTGGAGTACTTGTTTTATGATTGGTCAGTCAAGGATTTCAGCTGTCAGGTTTTTTCAAATATCAACACAAACTAGATATTGACATAAAAACCATATTTAATGATAATACACAGGTAATAGATTATATAATCATTTCAAATCAACATTTCATGTCACGTAGTTATTTATTTGGTGGGTTATTCATTTGGGGGTTATGTTCATTAGCTATTTATTACCTCACAATGAATGTTATTTTAGTAATTTTTTTGTTTTTGTTAATATTTTGAATATTATTATTTTCAAATGTCATTTCAGTTTTAGTTATTTTAGCACATATATTAAACTAAACATTATTATTAAATCATTAAGTTGTTTTACATTTTATTTTATTTTATTTTATTTTATTTTAAGTTTTTAGTAACCCAGCTCAAAAATAAACCAAACCTGACTACCAAAGTATCATAAAGACTTTGGGTGGATTAAATGAGCTTTTATGGCACGTCCTGTCACCTTGTCCCACCATTCCCGCCTGGGCATCGCTGAGATAGCGTCTCAGGATCCCTGAAGGGGTATACGGTTCTGCAAGATCATAGGGTTTGAATTTTGCCTCTTTGTCTCTTTGTCCACCAAGCCTATCTTATTTCCAACTGAGAGCTCTGCAGATCCTCGCCTGCTTGGGGCAGCTGTGAAAGGCAATCGTCAACCCTGAGAAACTGAATGGTGTGAGTCCACTTATTACTGTGAAGGCCACCTGATCTCAGTCCAATGACTCCACTTATGCTGTCAACACTTTGTTAAGCATCTTAGTCCTGAGTAGAATGTGTGAGAATGAAGTAGCCGAAGAGATGCCTTCCCATCAGTGTCAGATCAGCAGATTTTACAGCAGATTAAACAGACAATTGGTAAGTAAGGTTATTGCTTCTGCCATTTGTAAAGAAACAAAAAACACATGTGCCAGAGACATAACTGCAGGCATGAATATTTAGTCAATGGATTGGAAGTGCACAATTCTGTTGTGAGAGTGAAGTGAGAGACGATTAGTGAAAAAGTTTATATTTTGCATTTTTCTCTTTTAATATAATTCTTTCATTAGAAATGATCACCATAACAAAAGAGCAACTTTTTTTTCTTCAAAATATTATATATTGTATTACATATACTTTTATTCCTTTTTTAAAATTCCCTTTATTTTTTGTTTTTAATGTTTTATTTAATTTCATCTTATATTTTTTTCATTTAGTCATATTTTATTTAATTTTTTATATTTTTTAAAGATCAGATTTTAATCTAATTGAAATAAAGCTGAAATAAAATGTGAACTGAAACATATGATACATTTTAGATTAAAACCTAAAACAAAATATTATATAAAATCCTGAAATGTTACCTTGGGTTGAAGTACCAAAATAAACCAACAACTACATCTAAACCTACACCTAAACCTACCCCTTACAGGAAACTACAGGCACTTTTAGATTTACGAATTCGTACGAATTAGTACGAATTGGCACAAATTTGGCACCTCGTACGAATATGTACGAATTGCTTGTGAGACTGTGTTGGTATATATATATATATATATATATATATATATATATAGTATATAAAACTGAATATTAATAAATACACAAATAACAAACTGTAGGGCAGTAAAAAAATGTTTAAATATCTCTTCCATTAAAACTGATATGCCAATATTCAGGTAGCTTCCACTACGAAGGAAGTTTACCTGAAAGAAAATAAGTGAATGTTGAAGTAGAATTAATGCAAATGCATTCTGAATACACTTTTGCTTCAAACATAGGTGAAAGTTTTTGTGTTCAGGTATTTGTGTCATTCATGGAAAGGACAAAAAATCTAGAAATATTTTTGTGTTGACACTTTAGACATGAATACTTCCTTTAATTTTCAGTTATTATTATCCTCTAATCTCCCCTGCTAATCTCTTTAAACACATACAGTATAAACATACAGACTTTGACTCTGGACTCACTTGTCTAGTTTCAGTCAAACATGCCGCATGCTCTAGGATGCCTAGCAACCGAAAGTCTGTGCATGTTTGTTTGTTCTGAGACGAGCTGTGCAGTTGGACATTAATCTAGTGGTCGCAACAGCCGTGCTCTGAGCTAAAAACCCCTGGTGATGGATATCCATCAATTCAAACATCTAGCAGGTCATGTTGACACCTGGTAAAGAGAACGAAAAGACAGACATGAATGCTTAGGACAGATAATGAGACTCAAAATACTGCTGTCGAGAGTTACATAATTGTGGCACGCGGTTCTCCAAACTGTCACTTTTGGCATCCAGGACACTTGACTTTATGAGACACTCTTGCAAAGAAGAATCATTGGAACTGACTGTCATCACACTGAATAAATTGCCATGCAATGAATGTGTTTTTTTCTGTTCATTCATTGAAGACAGATGATGTGAGCCAGAAACTGCAGAAAATCCGAGGCAGCATTGATCACTACTTTCTCTAATAGACTGACCTCCCTGTGCGCATACATGATGGATTAAGTTCTTTAACCACTGATCTTCTGAGCTATTTTTGCACGGAGATCATTTCCCTCATCCTCTTGATAAATGATATTACTACAAACTCGGAGACTCATTTTTAATTAGTTGGATGCAGCTCAAGTGTCAAGCGTAAAATATTGCAAAACAAACTGTTTATTACATTGCAGTACATATAATATTTGTATTGCAAACTTTGCAGAAGTATTATAGTAAACAAAACAGATGAAAGATAGACATGCAAACTTGTCTAAAAGTTTAAAATAAGTTTGAATTTTAAAATTATACAGTAGGCCTTAAAATTGTACATTTCATTTAAAACAAAAACATTTAACAGCCTAATACCTCATATTTACATATATAGATCGCTGCAGTAATGAGTATTTAATATTGTTAAAAATAAGTTGACCAACCAGAGTTTAAAAGTTCATTCTAATCAGGTTTTGATAATCTTCCCAAATGAATCCTATATAAAATCCTTAACTTACACCATGGTTACATGACTTTTTTTTAAAATAAATTCCCTAAATGTTTACATTGCAATAGCCACAACCTTTGTGTATGTTTTGCTAACATTATGTATAAAAGCGTTATTTCTGAATGTTCTCTGAATGATCAAAACGTCCAGTTTTCGAAACGTTTTTAAAAAGTTTCCAACATTCTTTTTTATATTTTGGAAACATTATGGGAACATTATTTCCGAATGTTCTTTGAAATGTAATAAGTAGTAGGTTAAAATGAAAATTTTATTTTTTATGTTTTCTGAATGTTTTCATTCAGTTTTTGATACGTTCAAACATTTTTACTGATGTAAAAGTCAAGGGAACATTTTATATCTTTGCAAAAATTATGGAAACATTCTTTTTCTCAAAGCAATGTTCTGAGTTCTGAGACGTAGTAGCATTTTAAAAATGGTAGACAAACATCAACTAAAACGGTAACACTTTACAATTACAGTACATTAATTATTGTGTACTAATACATGAATTAACAAATACTTGACTATAAACTAATGATGAGTTAAGACATGTATTAATCAAGAACTAACTTAACTATGACATGAATTATTTCATGAATTACATGTTACGTACTGCATGTTAGTTAATGTATTAATTAACAATTTGTGGTAAACTAAATCAAACATGCTTTAATGGTACAAAATTGTTTATAGATCTGCCACCTGCAGCTATCAAAAACATCAGAGAATGACAGAGAACTTCTAGCAATATTTACATTTAACCTAACTCATCCAACAAACAATAATGCATTCATAATTAAAAACAAGTTAATCTCCTCCTGTTTTGGAGTGATTTCACTGCTGCCATCCTAAGAGAAATCTAAATTCCCTTGATTTTTGATATATAAGAGGTCATTGTGCTATTAAAACATTCAGTGAATTTCAGAACTCAAAACTTTCTCATTAGTCTGAAAACAGCTTACATTGAAGCCGATCTGCCAAAACGAGGAATGTGCCACTTTATGATGTAGTAGTGTGACTAAACTCCGCCTCTGCAGAAGACGATCAATGCCTGCTTCCACATCACTGCCTGTTTAGCCCCACCCACCATTTCTCACAGGTAGTAGGTAATTGTCAAGAGCAGCAAATGCAGGTCTACACAGAAACTTAATTTCACTATGTACTCGTTTATAAAGAAAGATTGAAACTAAAAGACGATGCTTTGCTGACTATATTAAATCTAATGTCACACCACACAAGTGTGAGTATTGATGCATTTTTTACCTAAAACACTGCGCCATCCATATGTGAAGTATGCATGCTGTCAAACACCACTATTAGCCAATCATATCAGTGGGTGTTTACTTCAGAGTTTACAACGCCACACCTATTCAAACAGAGTGTTCTGAGGGGGTCAAAACAGGGCAGAAAATAGCCTGTTATTTCTAAAATATTTTGTTTTTTATGTAAAATCTTGACAACATAAGTGGACCTCAGAGAATAGCACAAAACAGCAGTTCATGACCCTTTTGAAGACCAGATATTTCTGGTAATGTACATTAATGTTACTGGAAGAGTGTTTGCTCATAACTTTGAGAGAACCTCACCATAACATTAGCCAAAGTACTGAGAATGTTATCTGGGAATATGCCTTAAATGTAAATGTCAACAACCAACTCTAGATGACATTTACATTAAAGATATCTAACAGAGCCCCCCTGTGTGAAACCTGTTAAGCTGTGGAAATTGCTTCATAGTTCTCGTAAACAGACGTCCAATCAATCCAAGTAATTTTAGTGGTTCCAGAGAAGCTTGGACGCTGCAGCATTTGCTTTCAACTCTCTCTAAGCCTTCAGCAGTTGCTTGAGGGCTCAGATGTGGATACAGTAAGATATCCGGTATCCGAGGACAGAGCAATCGCTAATTTCACTGATACGTGAGACCTTAAGCATCTGTGAAGGCAATGTGTTAAAGACTAATTTGACAAAAATTTGTTTAGCTAAAATGCTGATTTCTGTAACTCTTACAGGAGAAAATGCATAGAAAAAGTCATTTGTCCATATATTCTCCGAGTCCAGTCACTGATTTAAGAATACACAAAAGGAAGAACATTTAAGTAGCACCATTCACATATCATCTTGACCATCAGGCATTCATTGTGATTGGACTCCCATAAAAGGTGCAGAGATCAGCAACTGGGCCATTCTCTCCAGGGATTTCAGCTAATAAGAGCAATCGTATTTATAGAGGCTCTTTTTAATGCAGCCCCTCAATCACTGGCCATCTCACCCTCCAGCCCCTCAGAAGCCCATTGAGTCACTGAAGGTGAGTTTTACTCCCTATTACAGATGGCAGGCCGTTCTTTTGATACCTTAAATTGGTTTTAGGATCCCACGGAAGAGACCTAGTTTGCAGAGACCATCTTTTTAGCATGTTGTCTATTTTAAGAGGCGTTCATATTTTGTGGATGACACCTCCCTGATTGCTTTAGCCTGGTATGTTGTAACATTTTTACGGTTCTGTTTACTGCTTTTAAGACATAAACAACAATGTCTACGGAACGTTTCGACTGCCATTACTGCAAGGACACTTTGCTGGGGAAGAAATACATCCTGAAAGAGGACACACAATACTGCACAAAGTGCTATGAGAATCTCTTTGCTAACTGCTGTGAAGTATGTTCTTTGCCTATTGGGTGCAACTGTAAGGTAGGCATAAGCAATTACAGTTACACTTTATATTGATAGTCCACTTTAGACATTCTTCTTTAACTATAGAAGTAACTTTGTAACTACATGTCAACTTATTCTCATAAATGTGCAACTGAATGTCTACTAACTCTTAGGGTAGACTGGTAGGGTAAGTAGAATAAGTTAACATATACTTGAATAGTTTCTCATAGCCAGTACGTTGCATGTTGTAGACCCAATAAAATAACGTGTTATAAGTTAAGCAGTAGACAGTCTACTGATACTCAAATGATAGCTAGTTAACATGCAGTTGCAAAGTTACTTACTTTTAGTCTAAAGTGTTACCCCAATTACTGACACCATAATTCACACATTTATATTTAAAAATGAAATTGAATTCAAATATTTTTAATACAACCATAAATTAGAGAAACTGTGAGAACAATGGACACTTTTTACAGAATGTGATTTTTTTTTGTTTTAAATTAATGCATATTTTATTAGACAATAAGACTTTATATTTAAAAACTGTCTTTTAATCAAAATCATAGAAACGCTATCTTGGATTTTTTTACTTTTAAAGTTCACCCGACTACAATTAAAATGTGAAAAAGATCCATTAATTACAAATTTATGAGTGACCGAAAGTCAGAACGGATTTACAAGCTTTTAACTAGACTTTCTCTGCATGCATAATGAAGGACCTTTCCTACAAGGACCGGCACTGGCATGAAAATTGCTTCAAGTGTGCCAAATGCAGTCGATCATTGGTGGACAAACCATTTGCTGCTAAAGATGACCTTATGCTTTGCACCGAGTGCTATTCTCATGAGTATTCCTCAAAGTGTAACACCTGCAAGAAGACTATCATGCCAGGTAGAACTGTATCTTAATCTTTTCTGAATTAAATGTAACTATTTATTATCTTTCTAGCATGCTTTTTGTATTAAAAATAGGTTGTTTATCAAGTTAAAATTTTATATTAAGAATCTAAGTCTATAAAGGTTGTCCGCTGTTCATGTTTCAGGATCACGAAAAATGGAGTATAAAGGCAACAGCTGGCACGAGACATGCTTTCTGTGTCAACGCTGTCAGCAGCCAATAGGAACCAAGTCTTTCATCCCTAAAGATAACAGTTACTTCTGTGTGCCTTGTTTTGAGAAGCAATTCGCCTACCAATGCTGTGCTTGTAAAAAAGTAAGTTATATACTGTGTGTGAAGGAATCAGAAAAACACTACTGTTATTCATTATTTTCACCCAAAAAACGCCAGAATGTTTTTTTTCTAAAGTGAATTACAAGAAGAGAAAGTTTGTGAAGGTCTTTTTTGCACCTTGGAAGCTTCAGCTTTTATTCAATGCGCAATTGCATGGAAAAGAACAAGCAGTGCGATCGGGTTTGGAAGGATATTAGGATGAATAAACAGCAACAGAATATCAAATCTAATGTATGGACGCAACTATTTTATGTTTTGGTGGCTAATTTGTTTCAATTTGTGCATTTGCAGTTTGCAGATAGTCTCCTAATGCTGTGCTTGTAAAAAAGTAGGCCTCATCGGACTGTATGAAAAGACTGTTATAGTCCATAAAAGTTATAGTTCACTCAAAAGTGACTCATATTGTTCCAAACCTGTATGACTTTGTGAGACAAAATATGTAATTGGAGCTTTAAAGATTCGAAAAGCATATAAAATCACCATTAAAATCTTCAACAAAGCTATCATTTGCCATCAAAAACATGGAATATACTTATCATGCTTTTGCATTCTTTTTTTAACCTTGTAAGCTTCAGTCTCTATTTATTGCAATTGCTTGGGAAATTGTTTTTGCAAATTTTTGGGTAAGTTCTATTAATTCAATTCTCATTCATGCACTTTCTGTTTATTATATTTATATTATATTTCTGTTTATTTTTAGAAAAAAGAATGTTTACATACAAATCAGATCGTGCAAATGCATATTGCATATAGTGAATTTGCCACTATGTAACATATTTATGGATTGGAACTGGATTGGGATTTTCACTTTTGGGTACACTATTTTTAAGTGTTAGACAATATTGCACATTTATTACACTGTACTGAGATCCACACTTTCAATTCTGCAGGCCATAACAACTGGTGGTGTCACGTATCACGATAAGCCCTGGCACCGAGAGTGTTTTACTTGCATTGGATGCAAGAGACAACTGGCAGGTCAGCGCTTTACCTCGAGAGAAAACTACCCATACTGCTTGGATTGCTTCAGCAATCTGTACGCCAAGAAATGCGTGGGCTGCACCAAACCAATTACTAGTATGTTTTCATTCTTGACATCTGGCGGCTATTTTTATACGCCTCTAAATTGAAATTAAAAATTTTAATTGTACTCGACTGTAAAACGACCATGTGTGTGTGTCCAGGCTTGGCAGGTGCTAAGTACATCTCGTTTGAAGAGCGGCAGTGGCACAGTGAGTGTTTCACGTGTATGCAGTGCTCGGTGTCTCTGGTGGGCCGTGGATTCCTCACCCAGAGAGATGACATCCTGTGCACTGACTGTGGCAGGGAGAAGTGAGCTCATCCGACTGGGTCAGACAACCACAGGAGCAGCACAGTCGTCCAAGTGTAGTAGCAAAACTTTTGAGAGCAAAATAGATGTAGAAGGTTTCTGCTCTCGTCAATAGAATGATGAATAAACACGAACAATTAATTTTCTGTGTAGCCTGCTGATTAAGATGCTCTTAATGCATTGATTAATAAGCTTTCATCAATGATTTTAGAAGTCTGAACCAGCATGAAATAATATTGAAAATGTTTGAAGTTTGTCACATGAACTGCACTTTTGGTCAATAAACTTTGTTTTCTTCTTGTCTACTGCCTGATATTTTAAGTTAAAAGATACATAAGCATGCACAACCCCTTACCTCTAGTAAGAAAGTAAATACATTTATTTATTACTAATACTAAGTGCAGTTCAAATCGAATAAAGTGCCATATTATGGATTTTTATGGAAAATGACCTTCCATGCAGTGTGTAACACCGCTCTAAGTGGATGAATACATCCTGCAAAGTTTTAAATCTGAAAGTGCACCGTGTATAATGTTGTTGTTTCTCAAAAGAAAGAGTCTGAATCCTTTTAACAAGTCTTTTTTTTTTTTAACGAATCCCAAGCCTTTCATGCTGATGTCAACATGAAACATCAGCATATTGCCCGCCCACTTGTTGCACGCGCAGACACTCCAGGTCTGCAGCCTCCCCATATAGTAGACACTGGACACTTATCTTGTCTGAATGAAAATGCAAGTTCATTCTTTGCCACTAGGTGCTGCTTTTGGAGCGTTAAAAGCTCACAAACACCAATCGCCATAGGTTAGCCCCGCCATAAAGGAGGGTTTGTAAAAATGAATCGCCGAACAAATCTTTGGGACTCCCTAAACCAAAATATGAACCTTTTATAACCCATTATAGGGGCACTTTAACATATTTACTAACTTATTGCTTGAGATGATAAAGATGATAATGAAACATTTTAATGCAGGCCTTCTACTTGTGCACAATGCACATTTATTAATATTAAGCAGTTCACATGAGGTGCACAGTGCTAAAATACTCCATGTGTTTACCATCTTTACCACACACTCCACACAGAACACAAGTCTGTCCTAATGAGACAAAGGGTTTACACACTTTATTAAATTTAAAAAAAAGATTTTTTGTGCTTTTCAACATATCACACCTTGTAATTGACTTGTAAATTAATTAACTAAACATAATAATCACTTATTAATCATTTGTGAATGTTTTGTAGATGAACATTTCATAACTAATCACTTATGAATGACTTACAACGTGACGTTATTCTAAAGTGTTACCATGTGTTTTAATGTCACTACTGATGAAGATTGTATAATTTTGTCTTTAAAATGCAAATTATTTAAAGTACCCTATGCCTGACGTATTCTTGCAATAGATCCACTTTAGCACATTCAGGTATTTTTTAAGTACATAAATACATCCTATTTGTATACATGCAATGAAATGCATTTCAAATGCATTTTAGTATATTTCTTTGTGAAGGATTATAAATGACACTGGGAGCAGGATGAGTCATTCATATTTTTGATTGATTTTATATGCATGAAAACTGTTAATTTGTTGTGACTTAACTATCACAAACAGTCAAAAATAAACATGATCTAAAGGCCACTAAATTCTGTTTAAAGTCGAAATAAAGTCAGTATAGAGGTACGTTCACGCCAAGTCAAAATTACTGTTAATACATGATTCTGGCTTGTAAAAAGCATTCATGTCCTCCTAGAACTTGTAATTACAACTTGTAAACTCTGACATTTTCTGAGAGCTGCAACTTGTACGACCTGACCGCTGTATCCTCATGTGGAAACACTCAAAATGATGGTAGCTTCAAACGTAGCCAAGTGCACACATAAAAATAGAGCAAATTTTAACATTCATGAAACTTTCATGTAAAAATAGTTCTTTAGATTATTAAAAAAATTGGTCCAACTGTATAGTAAGTGTACCTAATACCTGTGTACTTGCATAGTAAATAGATACATAGAATGTAACCACAGTGTATGTACATAGTATCTACAGCTGTAATGTTATTGTAACTACCTACCCAGTCTCACGGTATTTATTCGTGGCAGGGACACTTTTATTTTGTTATTTTCGTGAGTCCAGCACATTTTTTTCAACTAATTGAAATGCATTGGTTGAAATGCAATTTGAATTACTTCTGGATTATTGTAATGTTTTCATTAGCTGTTTGAACTCTCTATTCACTACAGAGGATCCAATGCAGAGAAAGCGATATAATGCTAGAGAAAAACTCATCTACATCTTGAATGGTATGAGGGTGAGTAAATTTTTAGCAAAGTTTCATTTTTGAGTGATCTATTCCTTTAATGCCCTATTAAATATAATGCCCTAAACTACTTGCAAATGACAGCATGAGCAAAAATAAAAATGCATTACACTTTAAAACACATAAAAGAAATATTTAACTTAAGCTTTTATGTCTCCAGCCTTTCTTAGACATTTGACATTGTGCAACCAGCCCTCCATTCACAGACAGAGTAAAAGCAGTAAAACTGCTGACACCAACTTCCTCTCAGGATGAGAGTCACATGGCAAGGGTCAAAATACACTTCAGTAAAAAATAAACGTCCATAATGCTGACAGCGTCTACGCTAATGAGGTGAGACCGTTCTTTACTCGCTTTATATAGCTTTACAGCATGTAGATATCTGAGCTAATGAAGGTTGTTTTCCTTCCCTGCCCAATGTACTAGGTTTCTTATTTATTTTTAGGTGTATTTTTGCAACCAAGACCTAAATTAAGAGTAAATAACCATGAAAGTCTTCACCCCTGTGCTAGTCTTTCAAAAACTTCCCTCTGGGAAAGGCAAAGACAAATTCAGCATTCAGTGTTTGGAGTGTTTTGGTAAAAACCTCTATATAGGGACCAAAGAGGGAGTTGTTGAGTACCTCACTGTAAATAACTTGAGCACTGAAGAAAGCCTTTCAGTGCGGGAGATGGGGAAGAGACAGATGGGCCGAAGCGGAGCAATCAGCCAGCTGACGGCGGTCCCTGTTCTGAATCATCTCTTAGTTCTCTGGGATGGTTCGGTCACTGTGCTCAACATGTTCTCCCTGGAACTCCTTCCTGCCCTGAAGAAAATACAGAACGTGTCACTCTTCTGTGTCAGTGAGTCAGCAGTTCAGACCGATTCTGTCGAGCTCGTTGCAGTTTCGACCAAGAGGAAAACAGTGAGCGTTTATAAGGTGTGTGTGGACAGATGGGAGTGTGTGAGACAGGTGGCTCTGCCGCAGGAACCTGTGGTTCTGGCTGCGCATGGGACGTGTCTATGTGTGGCCACTTGTGACAGATATTTTCTCCATGATTATCAGAGCCAAACCACCCTCGATCTTTTCCCACACAACCTGGGAAAGCAAAATATAATTGCCAACAAATGTGGAAAAGGAGAATTCATTTTAAACGGGCCTGGATGTTTGGGTAAGAATTTTTATAATTGGGAAAAAAGTGCATGCAAAAATATTAAATTGCATTGATTGTAGTCAATTATACCCCCATAGGGAAATAAAAAATAGAGAACAGACGGAGACTTTTGCTGATTTTTCTGTCTAATTCAAATGTATCTTCACAAAAGTTTCAGATGAGATTTAAACAGAAGAGATTTATTAACTTGATTAATATTTTCCAAGCTACAGTATTATGCAACTTAATTTACTTTAACAACTTTAATATACTTTTAATCAGTTCATCAGTTGTATAGCTGTATTTAAATAATAGCCTAATTGCATTCTTTCTTTTATTTCTTTTTATTTCCCTATTATTATTTTTTATGGCCGGGACTCGATTAAAAAAAATAATCTAATTAATTAGAGGCTTTGTAATTAATTAATCGAAATTAATTGCATTTTAATCGCATATAATTATTTTACCTGAGAACAGTGAGAAGTAAGTTTTTTTTCATATGGATTTTTATGAATTATGACTGAATACATAAGCTTAAGCAACAAAATATTGTTTATTTTTGTTCATCCAAGTCCAACAGACCAGTGCAAAATTGCCATTAAGTGTAGCAATAGGATATTTAGAAATATAGTAGCCTACATTTCAGAAATTCAGGAACCCTATAGCTTGATAGACCTTCTGTAAACTGTTTTTTAAGTAAAACATAACACTAGTATGAATTTGGCAATATTTCCCAGCAGCAGTTCACACTATCTTCGATCACAGGCAACTGATTTGTCCAGGAATCATTAAATTAAGTAATACACATAAATAAATAATGAAAGGATTACCTATCGCTTTCGTCATTATTGCCCTTTTAAATTCCACTCCACGTGCGCGCACCCATGTAACCAAGGTGCTAGCAAGCTGGCACATGTATGATTGCGCCTCATCTATTACTTGTATATACAAGTTATAATTATCTCTTACTTTTCAGTGTGAGAAATACATGGTGTGGCGTGAGAGCGAGTGTACTGGCTGAAATGTGTGTCTCACGGTAAACGCGTGAGACTTGAGAGCCCTGCTTTAAAACGCTAATTGGTGCTCCAGTAGAATCGGTCCGCCGAAACTCATCCAGTGAGAAACGTTCCGTTGCAAAAATAAGTGCGATTAAAATGCGTTAAAAAAATTTAACGCGTTATTTTTGTGTAATTAATTAATAAATTAACGCGTTAAAGTCCCGGCCCTATTTTTTTTTTATTTTAGAACTTTTGGGATAAATAATAATAAACATTTAATTGACACATAACTGAAAACTCCATTAATGCCTGTCTATAATGTCTACATTACACAGTACATAGGGTTAATTGTTCATTTGCCTTGTAAAGTAGTCTATATGATACACAGGTATGTTTGTGATGAAGAATGGCACTTCCCAGCATCCTCCAGTACAGTGGCCTGATGGAGTGGTGGACGCTGCAGTTCATTTCCCATATGTGCTTGCGCTACAAAATCAGACTATTCATATCTACAGCATTCTGGACCAGCAGCTGAAGCAAACTGTGCCTTTACAAAGTGCCAAATCTCTCGTCTCAACAGAAGGTTCGTTTTACAATCCGACATCAATCTTTCAAAAATCATTCATCAGAAGGCATAGAAAATTCAGAGCAATATTGCATTCTTGATTGCTCGTATATTGCACATTTATTTATTTAAAAATACACATTCTGATAAGTTAGTTTAAATAGATTTAAATTCTCAATCTGAGCTTGTTGTCATAATTTGCAGATACGAATTATAATAATATCATACTTTAAATTTTAGTCCTTTAATGGCATATTTAAACTATTTCCTAACATTTTTGTTGTAGAAAGTGTTTTTGTTGTTGCTGACAACGAGATTCATCGGCTGTCACCAGTTCCTTTGGAGGATCAGATTGAAGAGCTGGTTAAGATTCAGAGAGTCGATGAAGCCCTGATGCTGTTGGACAGACTTCAAGATCTCCTGCCAAAAGATTCATACAAGGTAAGACGCATGATTAAACACTAAACAAAGTGGATTTGTGAATTATATTTCTTTAATATATTAGAAACACATAATCCATTAAGCCAGTGTAAATATATGTAGTTACCACATCTCCCAGCAGGGAGTCATGAATAATGTTAACCAGCCGATCTTTGAATTCACTTGTTGTGTCAATAATATCTCGTTAAAATGTAATTTATACATAACACAAAAAATTGTATTTGATAAGTATATCCTCATAGTCATATGAAAATAATCTTAAAATTTAGAAACTACATATAATGTTCAACAGAGCCATGAGGTCAGCGTCTTAGACACTGAGCAGGGAAATTCAAGTAAGCACTCGTGCCAGATGCACAGATGTCATACCAGCAAGACTAAAACCATATTACAGTAGTATTAAACAAAGATCACAGAGGCACATGTTCACAGATATGAGCTCATCAAATACATGACTTTAAAATTAAATCTGCTGTTCAAAATAGTTTTTATATACTAGCTTATCAATAAAAAAGCAAAAATAAAATGTCCTTTTGTTTACATATATGATATATGTGTGCGTCCTGTGCATTTATTATTTGCATATTTGCATATTTGCATATAAATACAGACACAGAGTATATATACTTTGAAAATATTGATGTATACATATATATATATATATATATATACTTTTTTTTTTCTTAAATATATACATGCATGTGTTTATGTATTTATATTTACATAATAATAACTATACACAGTACACACATATATACTATATACACAAAACCTTTATTTTGGATATAATTAATCGTTGCCCAGCACTACTGTAACGAATGGGGCAGAGACGTTCGGATCCATTTGTGGTAAGACTGCTTTATTTAGCATAACAAGGCTTAGACAGGCTTCCACAAACAAAAGAGGGGCAGGCAATAATCGGAGGTCGAGTACAGTCACAAGTTCATAGGCAGTCGGAAAAACATCCAAAAAACAGAATAAAAGTAAAAGACCACAAGGCAGGCAGGCAGGCCAGGAAACCACTCAGAGTAGACTACTTGAAACAGCTCTAACACATCACAAAGAAATCACAGGTGAGACTTGTATTTATAGTGAGGCTAATGAGTGATAATGACCGGATGAACAACAGCTGTGAGTGAGAGGTGCATCATGGGAGATTGAGTCCTGTAAGTGAAATAGAGTCCAATGTGAACAGAACAACCGGAGTGCTCTCAGGCAGAGAAGGGTAACACAGCCAGCTGTGATCGTGACAACTATATAAATGTGTGTGTGTGTGTATGTATGTATGCCTACAGTATATATATATATATATATTTGTTTTTTTATAGTCACACTTCATAATTGGAGTGAAAACTAATATGTTTATCAATTGTATAACATATATCCTGATTTATGCCATTCGTTGCCTTACTTTTAGGATTTACATAAAAATGTTATCTGTACATCTGGAATGATAAAGTTCTATAGAGAGGCTTTTGTGGAAGCAAAAGCGCTTTTTATGTAAGTAATGTTTTAATGTGCTTTACAATAAAGTAATTTTTTCGTCTTTTCATGAAATATGTGAAGTTTGCTAGCAAGTGCTACATGGAAATTGTTTCAACATTCTATACCTTTTCACTATAATCCATTATTTTCCAGTAAAGGTGAACTAGACCCAAGGGAAATCATTAGCCTTTATCCAGCTATGCCTATTATGAGTGAAGACTTTACACCTCAGACAACAGCAGTCAGCAATGCCAAGGACCTGTGGACATTAAGTCGAGACGACTGGCCGACATTTCAACAGTACCTAATCTTTTTGGATGACTTCTTGAAAGAAGTCAGGCCAACAGGACAGGGCCAAATGTGTCCTCAGGACATCGACTCTGCACTTTTTAAGCTGTATTTGGAACAAGGTGAATATGGAAAACTGGACCAGCTTGTGTCGTCGCAGAATAATTGTAACCTCCAAATGTGTGTGCCTGACTTGGAACAGCAAAAAAGGTTTGTTCTCATTATTTAAGGCTATACCTCAGCGTTCTGAGGTTATTTTCTATTTTGAGAAGCCAAGCTAATTAGCTGCCATTTCAGGTTTTTCACACTTGGGTTGCTCTATCAAAGTCAAGGCCAGCATTTCAATGCAATTCAGGTATCTTTTAATCTTTGAAAGATCCACAGAGCAATGACTAAAGATGGATCAGAAAGGAAAATATATAATTTTTCCTATTTCTTTTTAGACCTGGGTTAAAATTGTGGAAGAGCAGAGCGAGGACCCCTCGCACATCAGCGTATTCCAGCATATAGTTAATACTCTCTCAAATCTGGATCATAAACCCATCATCTGGAAATTTGTAGACTGGGTTCTTCAGAGAGACCAAGAGGCAAGCATTTTAACAGTACTGTTTATCAACAGCAGAGGGCAGAGTTCTACAGATTTCATCAAGTCTAGTTTACTCTTTTGCCCTTGGCAGTAAAGAAACACTATTATCTATCTAGAATTCGCTCTAAGACACCAAAAACAGCCTTGCTATAATACACTATTCATCAAAAGTTTGAGTTTGGTAAGATTTTTTTAGTGTGTCTAAAAGAAGTGTCTAACTAAGGTTGCATTTATTTGGTCAAAAATACAGTATAAAAAGTAATATTTTAAAATAATATTATTTTAAATTAAATCATCATACAATTTAATACATAAAAAAAAAAAAACGTCAGTAAGGCTGAATTTTTAGCATCATTATCCAGTCTTCAGAGTTGCATGATCCTATAGGAATCATTCTAATATGCTGATTTGGTCAACAAGGAACAGTTATTATTCTCTTTATTTTATTACAGGCTGGGATACTGATCTTTACAAAGACGCATACAAGCAGCCATGTTACATTTGCACCAGAAGAAGTCCTTACCATTCTCACCAGCTACCCGCTTGCTATGACTCTATACTTGGAATATTTAGTCAATGAATTACACAGCAAGGTGACTTAACAGTTTGTTATTCTGTGTGGAATCAAATTTACATCAGTGTTTTGACATACACAAGCAATTATATGTAGAGTTATTTTAGTATGATCGATGTACTGATATAGTCTTAATATTTTAATATTCATATTTTTAATTAGCTATTATTATTATTATTTTAAATGTATTTATTTTCTTAACTTATTATTATTTTTTTTTTATTTATTTAGATTTTTTGCAATTTTAGTTTCATTTTTAGTATGAAACTAAAATTAAAATTGCAAAAAATCTAAATAAATAAAAAAAAATAAAAATAATAATAAGTTAAGAAAATAAATTAAGAAATAAATAAAAAAATTAAGATAATTACAAAAATGTCAAGGTACATATATGCTTTAAATAAAGATAACAACACAGTTAAGAAAATATTTGTAACATATACCAGAACACTTCCTCATCAGTCAAGAAAGATCTTTTAGTGAAACTTAATTTTAAAAACCGACTCGCTCTGAACTTCTGCAATTTTGTGGCATTGCATCAACACATGTCTGTCCACGTTTACACATCAGAAATGGACGATCAGAAACGTTACCCAGCCATTCACAGTGATGTAATAAGGAGAAAGCAGGATAAATGCTATTATTTCTATATCTCAGGGGCCTATTATAGAAAGTTAAGTCTCAAATTAAGCCCTAACAAGCTTTAAACAGAAATCACCATAGTTACTAAACAGATAAGACTCTAGAATTAGGATGTTTCTGTAATATGCTCCAGAAAAGTGTAAAATTTGTGTGTAAAACTACTTATTATACAACATGCGCAGCAGCAAAAAAAAGCAACAGACAGAGAGAGTACAATGACTCAGAATTAAGATTCTGTAAAAAAATACCCCTTTAATTTTACTTGACTGAACATTGCATTTAAAAAGCCAATTGTCTATTCACAGGAAGAAAAGCATCATACCATGCTCATCACATCATATGTCAAATGGATCCTGCAGTCATTCGAGGATAACTACAACAATAAAACAAGCAAAGAAGAGATGAGACAAAAACTACAGCAATTGCTTTGGCAATCTTCTTTCTATAATGTGGATGTCATATATGGTGAGCATAATACATATTGACTGAAATGGAAACTTAAATGTGTTTTATGGATGAAACAAACACTATAGCCTACCCTTTATTGCCACAGAGCAAATAACACCCTCGCTTCTTCATGTGGAGAGAGCAATTTTACTTGGGAAGTCTGGTAAGCACAAAAAGGCCCTGCAGGTTTTGGTCCATGAAGAAAAAGACCAGCAGGCTGCTGAAAGCTACTGTTGGAGGACCTCTGCTGGACGAGACAGGAAGTTCACACAGGGAATGTTTCTCTCCCTGCTTCAAATCTACCTCGAGTCTGATCAACATGTGATCACGGCAGTGGATCTGCTAAACAAAAACGCAGCGTCTTTTGATGTAGTCAGTGTGTTAAGGGTGCTGCCGGACTCCTGGTCTCTGAAGCTGGTTCTGCGGTTTCTCTCCGAATCACTGAGAGGAACAGTGCATGACAAAAGAATGAGAGGTCTGGAGATGAGCCTAGCCGAGGTGGAAACCCTAAGACACAAGCACGTCTGGGTAAGACGTACTATAAATGAAACCATTTATGTGAGGGGGGAAAAAAACAGAATTTACCAAAACAATGCTAATGTTATTCTTTATGCTCCCAGATGGAAGCAACACATGAAAAAATCCAAGTTGACAGAGGATGTGTTTGCCATTCATGCCAGAAACGTCTTACAGGGCCCGAGTTTCTGCGCAAGCCGACAGGAGAGCTGACACACATATCCTGTCACGGTGGAGAAAGTGGACACTGAGCAACAAAGACACTATTATTCACACATTTTCACTTTACATGTATGCTCTCAGCAGATGCTGCTTACTAGGTTGCCTGCAATAAAGACAGTAATTACTTGGACCGTAAGGCAATTACTAGCACAAATTGCAGAGAATAGATGAGACATCCTAAGACACCAACAAGGGAAGCCACAAATACAAGCAGGAAACCCACAACAACTGCACATATACTACACCACAATATACTGTCAGTACAGATCATCTGAAAGCTTAATACATGAGCTATCCATTGATTCATAAGGGTTTATTTTTTAGGATAAGACAATATTTGGCTGAGATATTTGACAATTATTTGAAAATCTGGAATATGAGGACAATCGCCTTTAAAGTTGTCTAAATTAAGTCCTTACAATGCATATTGCTAATTAAACATTTTAAAATATTAGCGGCAGGAAATGTACAAAATATCTTTACGGAACAGGATTTTTGCTTAATATTCTAATTATTTTTGGCATAAAAGAATTTGAATCATTTTGACCCATGCAATGTATTGTTGGCTATTGCTACGAATACTGCTTATGACAGGTTTTGAGGTCCATGGTCACAAATAACAATATTTTTAAGCACATTAAAATATGTTATTATTACAGTAATGTATTGTAGTGAAAGATAAAGACTCAGATCTGTAAAGCAGCAACAACAAAAAAAGATCATATTTCTTGGTGTAAATCCCACTTTTTTATTGTATTTGTTTATATTTTAATTTTTTTGAGAAAGAGTTTTTAAGGCTAAATAGTTTTTAACATTGTTTGTCAACATCCACTTCTCTGATCTTCTTTTATGGTCCTTCAGAAATCATTATAATATACTGATATGCCCATTATCATTAAAGTTATGCTCAGTTATTCTGCATACTAATTTTGTGTAAAACCTTATATTTTTTTCAGGATCCTTTCAATATATTTGTAATTTAAAAACATGAAACACTTTTGATAAATTTAACGCATCCTTGGTGAATAAAAGTATTGATCATATTTTTCAAATGAACTCACATTTTTTGCATTATTTCACTGTATTTTTGTCTTTTTGCAGCTTTCTCTGAATATAACACACATACAATTTCAGTACACGCCAAAGCCTAGGCATGCCAACACAAACAACAATAAACTATTCTTTCAGCCGTGTTCATTCATGCTTCATGTAGATCCATTGAGGCTGAATGTCTTCTGACTTGGCAAAAACGACCTTTGCATACTATGGGCCTTGACATGGGTTCCAGAGAAGAAACTATATTATAAACAAGTCGACATCTCTTTTACACCCACTGGACTGGGTTGGCTCAGTGTTGTCTGCTTCTAGCCCAGGCATGGTGAGGAACTGGCAGCCTGACAAACCCAGGCTGTATACCACTTCAGGACATGGTGCTCTCCAGACAAGCCACCTTATGTGGACAAATTCTCAGACCAGACTGTTTAGTTTGTGGACATGAAAAAATAAATGACAAAACACCTCAAATATGTTATCCACATAAATCAGAATACCAAACAGACTGTGATATGTCAAAGTGATCCACTGTCACATAAAGTCTTCTGCTTCCATTCCTGTTATAAATAAATCTCTTGCCACTCTTTTCCTATTGCACAACGGGCTTTCATTTTATTTTGTTTACAAATAAGATAACATAAAAAACAAAAAGCTTGAACACAATCTAATATCTGCACAGGTGGTATTCATAAGCTGTATTCATAAGGCAAATTATCTAAATGGATGCATTTTGAGAGCATATATTTATGCACTTATTTGGGATATCCCACAAAACAGGTCTATATCAAAAATTAAAATAAAAAAAAAAGAAATACAAACCCCGACAGGATGTGTGTAATTAAACTTTGCATTTGCTCTTCATGAACTACACTGTAAATAATGTGCATACAGTATTGTGAAACTGTGCATTAGGGCAAAAAAGTGATTATGCATAAAGTACATCCATATGAGTCTATGTTCAACAAAGATGGTTTAATATTCAATATGCATTTATGTGTTGACCACACTGACTGTGACTCATTCTACCCCCAGTTCAAGCAGACCGCTTGTGTGCAGGGCCGGGCCGATGGTCATTTGGGTGGACTCTGAGTTTACTTTAGAATCCCTCCCTTCTTTGATAGATGCCTCTTGGGACCTTCAGTGTTTTGACGTTTCAGGGCTAAAGAGACTACAAACCCACAAGCATGCAGAATTGCAGAATTTTTAGTAGGTTTGATTTAAACTATCTTCACTTGTCCTTTCAGGTGTTGTTTATGCTCACCAATAGGCTACTCCAGTAATAAAGCAATCTGGTGCAGATACTTGCTTATATGGCCAGTCAGCATGTCCCCTGGAGAGAAGCCCGGGATCTTTAAAGGCTTTGGTACAGATGGTCATTTTACACATGAGGAAACAGGATGGATGCAAAAATCAACAGTTACAGAACAAATTGTGGTAGAGAACCAGTCATCTTTATAAATATCTACACCACAGACAGAGGAAAAGAAACAACATCTCGTGCTTCTAAATATAAAGGTAGACATCTAAAATGCCTGTGTTTACTTCAAAAAATTTTTATTTAGAAATGAATTGGAAACATGCCCTGTACTTCCAAATGGAATCAGTTTTATACTTTGTGTTTACTAAAGGCTGAATTTAATGGGGATATAAAGTGCTGCCATTTTATGATTTAAGACTGACGACAAAATGTGTCATGAAAGTAAACATTAGATAAGTTGAGCTGGTATAACTATGTTGACATGTGACATCCCTGCTGAAAAAAACAACATGTGCTGGTTAGGTATGTTTTGATTCTGGGATGCTGGTTTATGCTGGTTCTTTGCTGGTTTATGCTGGTCACGTGCTGGCAAAAGACCAGCATAAACCAGCATCCCAGCATCAAAACATACCTAACCAGCATATGCTGTTTTTTTCAGCAGGGATATTACATCATGTGCGAGCTTGGTCTCATGTAAATGCCAACCCAGGCTCACTGGAAATATGTGCCTCTACATACATTTCTACAACCCCGTAATTATGTACCTTACTGCACGTTTTGCCGCAGTTTCAATGTGAAATGTCCAGAGAGGGGCGCTAAAACACACATTTAATACGTAACCGTGACACGTTTGTATTTGGTTGGTACAGGTCGGTATTGCAGTGTTTTTATAATGCTGCTCGAGGTACGTTTTGTGCCGATTCAGAATTCAAATATTCAGTGAGCTACAGATTAATGCTCTATAGTAGTGAAAGTAGTGGAAGTTTTACTGCCTCTAGTGTTCATTTCAACTGGAAACTGCAGAAATTAGTGTGTATAGATAAGTTTTTTTTTTATTCAGTTTGCAGAAATGTATGAAGAGGCATGTATTTCCAATGAGCCTAGGTTGCGCAAAAATAATGCGGCAAATACAAACGAAAACTCTTGGTACTGAGATGCAAAAATGGACTTTACAGTATATGATACGCACGTGTTTGGCGCAACCTGATCTCACAGAATTGCGTGAAATAACCACGAACTCTTAATGCATAATTCCGTGTTAGTATCACGCAATGACCGAAAATTGCGTGAAACTACCACGTAAAAGATTACAATGTAATTCAGT
>JAUMHP010000072.1:4767364-4778545 GCA_032361065.1 Enteromius trimaculatus | reverse complement strand
TATTTGAATCCAAATCCGTGCGTGGATCACGGATGATGCCTGTCACTGAATTACATTGTAATCTTTTACGTGAGCCCGTCACGCAATTTTCGATGATTACGTGACACTAACACGGAATTATGGATTAAGAGTTCGTGGTTATTTCACGCAATTCTGTGAGATCAGGTTGGTTTGGCGTGCATATGATACACAGTTTTCACGCGAATAAGATATGAAATTTGTTGCCATGCATATGATAAGCAGTTTTCACGTACATATGATACGCATACCCCACAACCCTAATCCACCGCATAGCCATCCGTTCAAGTTCATTCTATCAGAACTGTAAGTTTTCGTTTTTATTTGGCATACTATTTATATGCATACTATTTATACTCACGTTCATTAGATCGGGTAGGATGTGCACCCTTGGTAAATTTGAGCAAAGGTGGCTGTGAAAATAAATCTGCATTGTTTATCCTTTTGATCTTTTATTCAGAAAATTCTATATACTTCAATGATATTTTTACAGTCACTTTTGCTCAGATTTACCAAGGGTGCCAATATAAGGCACTGTATATATATACATATATGTCAACATTTGAAGTTGATCAAAAAGTTCTTCAAAGTTGTCTTAAGACAAGAATGGGTGTTGTTTTGTTTTAGGACAACTTTGATGAAAGTTTTCGCTTCAAATGTTGACTACTCTATAAAATATACATTGCAACATTATACATACATTCCGATGTAAAGAACTGGTGCAACACTTTTGATTCTAGACATGGATACATACTGCATTTTAAATTTCTAATTTGAGTCTGTTTCTCACATACAATTGGTTTGGCTTGAAGACAATGTGAGAGACAACGCGCAAGTTTTTCTTTTCTTTTTGGAGTCTGACAGCTCCTCAGCACTATAACTCTTGCGTAACAAGGCGTCTGTGTTCCTCCAGAAAAAGAAAATGCATGAGGGTGAATTAATAATGACAGAAATGACATTCTAGGAGAGCTGTTGGTGCCAGCAATGCCAAGATGCAGTAATCCTGGGACATCTGTTGGGCATCAGAACAAGAAGACATCACACTGTGAGCATTAGGTACCTGCTTAAATACAGTACAACCATGAGAACCGGTACTGTATATAAAAGGAAGTGCTTCTCGGCCAGTTTTAGCAAATAAGCCGCAAACGACTGCAACATATTCTTTATGACGTATTTTTCTGGCCTCAGTGGTTGCTGAGACACAGGGAGAATCTTAATTTGCAACCTTTGGAAGCAATAATGGTAAGGTACCAAAGAAATGTAAAGATAGAACCATGCCTAATTTGCAGTTTCCTTGAAGAAGCTAATGCTATAGTGAGGAAATCCGAGAATAAACACCCCAAAGGATGATCAAAACATATCTATTTTTCAATCCCTATAAGCAACACTGTCATTTCCATAGCTTTCTTTACCTTCGGTTTTGGAGCCAGGCCACCAGGGGATAGTCACAGCGTAGACCACTGGAGACACCGGGGAAGAGGCAAAGACCACAGGCTCCTACCATGCATCCTGGCTCCCAGACATGGCCTATTAGTGTGGCGTGTAGAATAATCCCACAGCAGGGCATATGGGATTTGCTCATTTCCAGCACACATCTTTCTCTGCTTTGTCTAGCCGTCGTACCCTCACACAATGGACCGAATATTCATTGTTAGCATGTTTGACGGCCATGCAATCAGTCTAATTAACATGTAACAATGGCAGTGTCAAACCTCAGCTACCTTCCAATTTCTCATCAGAGTGCTATTTAAGGGTTAAAATAAAATTTGTTTAGTATGCAAAAGAGCTATGCAGGCTGGCAAGGTGAATTGGCTTTAAAACTTGAAGTAAATGGGGCCTTTTGCATGCAGATGTTTTTGAGAAGTAAATATAGATTCATGAACACGGCATACTTGGAAACCTGTTTATCTTCTACTTACGGGTTATTAACATAACAAGCGGGACTATAAGGACTAATGACTTTGAGAGATTGGTTGACGTCCATAGAAAACTCTTGGCTCAAATGTGTTAATTAAGGGAAAATGAAGATATTGAGTTTAAATATGATATAACAAGCCATGAAATAAATATGGAAATTTACAGATCTTGGAATCATAAAACAATATTGCCATGCTGGCACTAAACCGAGTGTATGCTCAAGGGTGGTTCCCTTGACTTGGTTTTGAACTTGAAGACCCGAGTGTAATATACATTTAAAGTAGTTTTCCTAACCCTACTGCATCCCTGCTTCTGGGAAGGACAGTAATTGCTTTTGCTGACTCATGGAAGTTCACATTATGGCATTGTTACCCTTGTTTTTAGTGCGTTAACCCACAAAATTCTCTATTACAGTTAAATGTCATTTTTAACTATTGAGCGTGGTTAAACCACCACTATTTGCCCATACACATAATTCTGCATGATTGTTCTTTTTATATTTAAGGTTTTACTTGTCAAAGTTTCACTTATTTTAAAGATGTTCACTTGAATGAACGATTTAAAAAAAAAAAAAAGACGTAAAGGACATTATTTTGGCTGAATTAACATTTTTTTACTTGCAAAAAAAAATGGAAAGCAAATTTACTTTCGCAGATAAGATCAGCACCTGGAAGCTGCTCCTAAATTTAAAAGAAAAATTTCTGATACTATTCTCAAGTATACTATTACGCTTATAATAATATGACTTTTAAAATAATGTGTACTCGTCATGCGAAAATGTACTTTAACCCTCTTTTACAGCAACTTCACAGTTTCATCCGGAATATAACGCTGTTGATTAAAGACTAAACATTCCTTTACATACACTTAAGAAACTACAAACAGCATCAGCCATGCAGTAATTAGAAATTCAGCAACATCACTTTCCACAAATGAACACACCCAAACAAATCGTAGCTTGGTGGGAGAGCAACTACGCACAAGCAGTTCCCACTGGTACGTCCTGAGAAATTACGAGACCACCAGTCACAGCTGGACAGTTAACATTATGCATGCCATCAATTTTCATAAAGTTCGCATGAAAACACCTGTTAAACCACAATGCTAAGTTTTACATCACATCCTCTCTGGCACCCTCTAGCTTTACATTGAAGTGTATAAAATGACCATTTAGTTTGTGATTTTAAAGGATTTTACCATTTTAAAATGATTAAAAAAAAGTTAAAAAAAAAAAACTATGTTTATGCAGAAGCAATTAAGCTATTTATATTGAATATTGTCCCAAAAGTGGATCTCTCATAAAAATTTTCCTCCTCATCTACAGCACATCAATCTGATTTTAATTAAGCACAGTGGGCCAGCGTGTTATAATTGAGCCGGGCTACTGTAAAGAGTTGGCTGAAGAGAGATATGACATTATAAAAGGCACTATCATGATTTATTAGTGGTATGAAAATGCGCGCTTCAGTATCCAAGCCTATTAATGTTAGAATATGTCTTTGCAAGTATATGCAAAGTTTTCACCCTGTAGTTACCTGTTACAGGTTAGGAATATCAAAAATAACTTTTGCTTATTCACAATAATGAGCACTTGGCGTGAAGTTGACTGTCAGCCACTTATCTCAGATTAAGATGAAGATGAAGATTGAGTAGGCGCTGCTTTAAAAAGCACACGGCTCATAATGTTGGGCTTTGGTGCATTTCTGTCCTTTAATTTAGAAAGGGCGTTTCAGAAATGTCATGGAACTTAGAAAGATAATGGAGGGTAAATGTATAGATTACAGTGGATTTCCAAGGTCCAACGATATAATTTGGCTAATTTCAATGGAACAAACCCACAGGCGGAAACCTGTAAATGTAGTTTAACACTGATAAAAATCTTCAATTGACATTAAATGTTCGACTTTTGTGTGAAAAAACAATAGGCACTAAACTATGGTGTAAGTGATGTTTTTTTTTTTAAAACAAGAGGATCATTTCTGAATTCAATAAAAGCATGACAACATTTATATTTATATTACATGAATCATTCATAAGTAGTTTATGGAAGGATGCCATGTTTGGAAAGTAAGTAAAGGCTAGTTTATTTATGAGCAAAATTGCCTCTTAAGTGGTGATGAAGGATAAAGAAAACCTGTCCAGATGAAAATGTTTGGATCTTGGCTGTCTGCTTTGGTTTGTGGATGAATGAGCGGATATTTTTAATGGAGTAGCATGGACAAACCTTTAAGGAAAAGCAAATGAAACAGTAAGAAAATCTGAAGGTAATTTGTCTGCAGTTGTCAGTTGTAAGTAGGAACATCTGTAGAAGAGGAAATTTAAAGTTTTATTTCTACCACTAATAACTGAATTTCAACCAAACACAACTTACCAAAGGCTCTAAACCCATGAGTTTAGCCTTGTGGTTTCAGCTGGTCTATTTGTACACCATAAAACCACAAACTGCCCTCTCTGAATATATTCATATCACTGCAAATAGCCTAGGTGTCCCTAAAATCAACATAAACACCTTAAAAGAGCTTTTAAAGATCTACAAAAAAATCCAACACTTCTTGCAAAGCATCTTGAATTTCAAAGCTAACAAAAAAAAATTACTTAATTTACATATAGCCTAATTCTCAAGAATCTCTAATAACACAACCCAGGGCCATAGCGTACGGGAAAATCTTCACTTCTGTTCTGAGGCTGGAAAGTCGCTATTGAGAAATAAACCTCAGAAGAGATCATTATGTGGGCCAGGAAGACCATCTTAAATGTGGTTCTTAAAAGTCAACAGGTCATCAGTTGTGGTTCCTGAAGAGCAACTTTGGCACATGGTGAAATTACAGAGATCACTGCAGCTCTCACAGTCAAATGCTCTTGAGGTTGTCTCATAGTTTGGTGCCAAGCTCCTATATTAGCCCAGACTTTCCACTGAGGACCTGTCTGCTCATCCGGGCTCCAACTGTTTATGACTGGCGTAGTTTATAAATGCATTAGCCCACAAATATACGTTACTATAGCTGTCTGGCAATGTAGGACTTGCTTCAACAAGATTATTTAAACAGCATCTAGGCGCATTTGGTACACATCATCTAAGGATTTTTTAAAAAGTACACTGCAACTTTTTTCCAAATAGCTCAATAGACTAAAAAGTGTATGCCACAAAGTGTATTCATCTAATCAAATTCCCAAATTTCCTCCTCTCATCTAAGCAGAAAATGGAAGCATTTAGTTTTAGTCTGGAGTAGTCTTACTTCTATTATAGCGTCAATTTTACAAAATGTTTCCTTTTTTTTCCAGAGCTGATAATTGCAACCGATCACACATACGTGTTTGCTGAACGAAGAACCAGCAATGGTGAATTAGGAGAATTTAAATGTAAAGTCTCAATGCCTAGATGAGACTTTAATGGCCAGACACTAATCAACAGATATCTTCCATCTCTGTTCATGATGGCACACACAAATGTGTGGTAAGAGGCATCACCTGACAAAATGTGAGAGACCACAAACAAACGTACAAAACCATGTAGCGCACAGACACAGAACAGCATCCACTGTTAACATTAAGCAGAGGAGACAAATTGTTGAATATATTTGTTTGTTTTTTTGTTTTTCTGTTTTTTTTTGTGTACAAAGGGTCAGAATCTCTCAAAATGCTTAAAAAATATATTGGTATGTGTCTTAACCTGAAGGTCTTACAGATTTGGAATGACATGAGGTTGAGAAATTAATGACAGAATGTTCTCAATGATGAACTATCCCTTTAAAAGTTGTCAGTGTCTTGATCTTAATTGATCTTTAAAAACCGTTATACAGTAATTTTATCTTTTCATTTCATAAATGCACAGTATAGCATACTTTGCAACCTCATTGGAAATACATGCCTCTTCTGCAAAACTGATAAAACGTACCTATACACACTAATCTCTGCAGTTTCCAGTTGAAATGATCCAACTTTTATTGATATGATTTGCAGGTAAATTTTTTATTGATAAAGGCTGTTTTCACACAATTAGTTGCAGAATGTTATTTTATGTTTATTTAAAAAACTGATACTTTTGAACGTTGTCATCACATATACAGCTTCATATGTATAGGTTTTCTCATTTAGAAAATGTATTCGGCACAGCGTTGAGTTGTTTTTCCAATTATCCTGGGTTGATGTTATGTTTAATAATACCTCCAAATATTTTTTTTTTTATTATTAACAAGCAATGTTTAATCGAACTGCATCTTCCAGTGAAATGTCAGACTCCTCTTTATATGCTTTTGCAGTGCTGACAACTGATCCACTTTATAAAGCCTTGTCTTTTTTTGTGTGTCTTTTATAATATTTCACAGTGCCTTGACTACTGCATTTCAAAACACTTTCCTAAACTCCAAAGTGTTCTTCAGGCTTAGATGTTTGTCGTGTTTTATTCTAAAACTGCTTAAATTGTTTCTTGCAGACAGAAAACCTGCAATTATCTTTGGAAGACACTCTTGGATCAGTTATTATCTTTAAATACAGGACTTAACCACCAAAATTTATGTTCTGAAAAAGTCATTAGGTAGCTTTATTTAACCAATTCCTTTAAGTGATTCTGATTCCCTGAAGAAAAGGATATTTTTTTACTCCCATCCTGTCATAAAAGAGTGAAAGGCGAGACATGTCTGAAAGGTAGAGGCTCAGATATAAAAAGAAAGAGTTTCTTTGTTGTGGATGATTTTAGAAGACCAAGTGAAGACCAAGAAAAGCAAGTGAAGCCAATAATGCATTTAACTCGATACCATCAACACACCTTTCACTTTAGTTTTTCAAGTGTTCGTGATCTTTTTATTACCACTTGGGACAAATAAAAATGGTGGTATCAGCATTTCCTTGACGTTTCAGGCTTGATGAATAATGTCCCAGAGACCGGTTTCACAGTGTCTATTTCCAAGACCCTGTAATTTCACCAACAATCTCGTTGAGTAGTTCCCATCCACCCTTCCATTCATAAAACGCAAAGTAGCTCTTAGTGGTACAGTTAGTTTATTGAAATCTCAAATTTGTGTCCCAATCCAGATGGGGTATCTTTAGCTCTCACTCAAAGGCAGCTCCCTGTTGCATCAACCAATAATTATTACATAGCATGTTCTTCTCCTGGGTGAGGAAGTGCTCTGGTCACTGGAAAGCAAGCCAGAAACATCTTCTCATGTATCTTCAAATAACACAGCTAATGAAGGTAATGAACACTTGACCCCATTGATTTTGGGTGATTGTCCTAAGTGTTTAATTTAACAAATCATTTTGCACATTTTTCTTTGTCAGAATGCACAGATATTTTTTAAATGCCAAAACATCTGCATTGTGATTAAATATTTATGATGTCCACGTAAAACATAAAGGCCTATGTAATAAAACGTCCGAATAAATAGATGCCTATAAATGAAAATGAAATGTATTCAAAAGCTGTGTAATGAAATGCATGCATTATAGATGTTTTACCATTAAAAAGTATGTATTTTAATAAGAAAATGTATTTCCAGCATATATATGCATAGCTATTATTTCTACATTGATAGCTTATTTACGTAAGAAAATACGCTTTAAAAACAAAATTGTAATTTTTTCCAATCTGTACTACTTTTGAATGACCAAATAATGAACAGAAATATCATTGTTATTAATTATTGTTATTGTTATTTTAATGTATATGATGCTGTTTTTTTTGTTTCCTACTTTTAAATGGCCATTAACCAAAAACCCCAGAAATGGTGTAGTTACAATATCCACCAGCAGGGGCTTGGTAATTTTAACAAAATAGTTCACCCAAAACTTGTTACCCATTTCATCATCAATTGATCCTGATCTTGAAAAAGGGTGGTAAAATGGTGACAAAATGTTTGGGTCAACTGTCCCTTTTAGAAATCATTATAGTTAAATCTTAGTGTCTGTAATGGCACTGACACATATTCACCAGTAGCTAATTTAGATGTATCTTGTAAGACAAGTATCTTGTTACTTTTATTAATGCCTACAATACATGCCCTAATGGTTATTATAAAGTAAGACGGTAACCACAACAAGAGGGTCAGAGAGTGTAATGAGTTTAACAGAGCCCTCAAAGACAGTGTATTTCTTTCATTCTCCGTCTTTTGCTCTGTTAGTGCAAAGTGAAGTCACTGTAACTTTAGTGCTGTGTCATTTTATGGCCCTATCACGCAGCTCATAAAAAGAAAACTAAATCACTCACATGACAATATAGACTTTTAATGACCTGTACAGCAAACACAAGCATAGGATTTCATCAGGTGGACACATCTGGAGCTCTCAGGTTTTGAGATGAGGGATGTAAACCACGCTCCAGACTGTTCTTTTTGACGATTTTAAAAAGGAGCACAAATTAACTGATTCTGAAAATGTTACAAAAAGACAGACTCCACCCATACTTGCTCTGTCATTAAACTAAATGTTAGTAGCATTTTGAGTCACTCGCCTGCTTAGTGGGTTGTAAACACAAACATAGTTTGCAAAAATGAACGTTTGCTGGAGACTTCATGCAGGAGGTGCAATGACACGTTTAGAAAGAACAGTTGTCAGCAGCAGAGAGGAAAGTGTTCATGGCATTAAAGCACACTACTATAGTTCACTCACAAAAATGTAATTCTCTCTCTGTTTACTCATCCTCATGTCATTCGTAACCCGTTATTTTATCTGTGAAACATAGATGGAGAAATAATGTTGTTATTGTCGTTGGTTTTCTCTGAGACTCTTGCCCTCCAGTGAGCTTTTAGTTAACAGTGAGTGAGTCAGTGAATTGAACTTAAGAACCAGATCAGTTCATTTTACAAATAATTACATTTTACATTTGCACTTATTCATTTAGCTTATATGCAATATGACTTAAAAACTAAGAGCATCATAAGCAATTCTCCATAGTTAATAAAAACAAAGTTGTTTTGGGATCATTTCATACACTCACACATTTCAAATAAAGGTGTCACTGGAATGGTACCTCTTAGAACGGTACACATTTGTACCTTTTAGGTTCAGATATGTACACTTTAGGTACTGTACCTTTAAGGGACCAAAATGGACCCTTTAGGTACAAACATGGACCTTTTGAAAAGGTACCGCCCCAGTGACAGATTTTGTATTTCTGAGAGTGTACTTGAAAATCAACTCAGTTATTTAGTGTACCTAACACAACTAACTCATTCAATTTGTTCATAACACAAAGCTATAAAGATAGTGAGCTTGTCATATCTTGGTGATAGAGGTTTTTTTAAAGCAATTCATTTTCATTTTAAATATTCTTACATCATTGAATTGTTAAAAAAAATACTATAAAGACTACAGCTGTGTTTTTCAATTAATCGCACTCTATTCCAAAAGAAAAATTGAGCAACACAGATTTTCATAATAATACGAAGCATATTAAAATGATTTGAAGGATGAGATTCTGAAGATTGGAGTAATGATTCTGAAATTCAGCTTAGCCATCACAGGAATAAATATTAGTATCATTATTTTACAGTTTAGTTTGTACATGTCTACATTGTATTTCACAATACTATTGCATTAACTGTATTTTGGATCAAATAAATGCAGCCTTTTTTAGCATAAGACTTTTTTGAAGAACATAAGAAAATCTAACTGACCCCAGACTTTTAAACAGTAGTGTACCTGGTCACTGCAAATGATCAATATAAGAATCCTTTCACCTTTTTCACACTTTTTAACCTGATAACATGCAAGTTTGAAGCAACACACGAGTAAATAATTATCAGGATTAAAGAACAAGGAAAAATCCTGTCTTAGAAGACATTAAAAGTCTGAGTGTAGACTGTAATCAAACACGTACTGCCGACAGCTGATACTGAGGCCTTTCTTTTAGATGTCATGCCATGTCTATAAAACAGCATATCTCCATTTTCTCAGCAATGCCATATTTTACCAGGTCAAAGACGTTTTTTTTGAGGTGAAGAACATGTTAAAACAATGCTTGTCAAATGCAATTGCTGTTCAAAACTATTTAGTATGTTAAGGCACCACTTTAGAAAATTATACATGATTGAGACTAATTCTGAAAATTGGAGATGTTGAAACAAACTTCATGTTCAAGGAACACTTAATGATACGCTATGTGGCAAAAAACTTCCATCATGTGTGCAAAGGGATCTTCCATTCAACCTGGTATTTCTTATTCAGTTAACAGGAGTGGGCCTACATCACATATCAAATCATACATGGGCTGAACCGTACAGTGTATGTTATTATGTAAAGATTTAGAAGCTGTTGCCTGCCGCACATAGCTGATCGTGATCATACCTCAAGACCACTCGTGTGTTGTAGAGGGTATGATTAATTGGGTGTGCACGTTTCCCATGCACCCAAAAATAAATTGGGAAAAAGTCCAGCAGCAGCAGCCTCAGAAAGTAAGGGAGAGCTGTGTGAGAAGACCCAATTTAAAGAAATAAAATATGATGAAAGGACCATAATAGCAATAAATGCTTAGTGAAGAAGATGCTGACAAATGCTTTTAAAATCCACTGTACATAATGTGCGCCCCCTTCTGGACGCTTCGTGAAAGATTCTCAACGTAACCCCCACATGAGAGGGTAAAAAAGTCAAAGGCAGATGTATTTTCCAGAACGTCTTTTTATATATTCTTTATTAGCTGTTTCTGGGTGAAGCACTTACAAAAATACACACGTAAAGAACCATAAACTTGTTTGGCCTGAAATAGTACGTTTTATGAAAGCCTCACACACTCTGACACGCTGAACAGACAGAGTCAGAGTGGCCCCTGTGTGTGCCTTTCTCAAGGAAAAGAGTTAAATATGTTCTCTAATGGTCAGGCACATTTGGAACCATCATGTTTGTTGTTATGGACAGCAGGAGGGTTTCCGTTACCACACCAAGCTGCTGGATCTGTCTTCCCCCTAATGTTTTTGTATATGTTTTTCTGGGAGAAATTCAAATGCACCAGACAGTCTGAAAAACTGAGGAATTTGTAAAGACAACCAGACGAGGCTGAAATCGGAAAAGTGGTTTTCAATAGCAGTTCTGTGACAGCATCAAAACATTTGAAAAACATTCTATTAAGAAATTTGCAGTTATGAACTATAATCGTCTGAAAACAGAAACATGATGCAGATAATAATTCACATGAATAATTTTCCTTTATTTTTAGTGCAATTTTCTGTTCTTTATTTTCAATTCTCGTATCTATCTATCTATCTATCTATCTATCTATCTATCTATCTATCTATCTATCTATCTATCTATCTATCT
>JAUMHP010000072.1:4735800-4756647 GCA_032361065.1 Enteromius trimaculatus | reverse complement strand
ATTTAACATACAAATGTCTGTATAAATGTATATGTATAGATCTGTCATGCATCAACAACACAAAAGATTTTAAATTTAATTAAATTACTTTAAAAAAAATAATTTTAATTTCTTTTTTTTTATATAAATTGTTTCAGATATGAAGACTGTGTTTTTATAAAAGGAGCATGATTAAAAAAGGACTTTACAGAAGATCTGTAGAGCATACTTAGATACTCTACTACTGACTTCCTGATTCGTAGGACAACAGTTCTATTTTCAAAGGCCTGTAGTTATATCTGTGAAGCATTCTACAGTCAAACTATTGCTAACAAGTCACTTTATCAGGGCTGGGCAACTTTGATCCTGGAGGGCTGATGTCCTGTAGAGTTTAGCTTCAACCCTGATCAAACACACCTGAAGAAGCTAATCAATGTCTTAACTCTGCAGGACACCGGCACTCCAAGATCGAAGTTGCCCATCCCGGCACTATATGATTATAGGACCACTTTTATACCAACCATTTCTAAAATACACACAGATCTCTAGAAACTCTGTATTATTATTTTTTACTCATAGTGTATTATCAACAACTCATAGTGTATTATCAACATCACATTACATGAATTCATCATCATATTACATGAATTCTATCTATAGCTGATTATTACCACTGATGTACATAAGGACTAAAAATATTGCCACTGATATGCTTTTTGTTTTACTACAGTGGTATCTGTAGCAGGTGAACCAGGCATCCCTGGTGAGCCAGGCCCACCTGGACCTCCCGGCCCCGCTGGAGAACGAGGAGAAGATGGTGAAGGATACCCAGGGCCACAGGGACCCCCTGGACCCCCTGGTCCGGCTGGTTACTCAGCACCTGGAAAACCTGGTACTCCAGGTGGACCCGGCAAACCTGGCGCCACAGGTGCACCTGGACTTAAAGGAGATAGCGGTGCACCTGGTCCTCAAGGCCCCAGAGGAATGCCTGGTCCTGTTGGTAGCCCTGGACCATCAGGCATTTCTTCAACAGGCAAACCTGGAGCAGCAGGTCTGCCTGGAGCAACGGGACCACAGGGTGCACCAGGTATTAAAGGACATCCAGGTATTCCTGGTGCGCCAGGACAAAAAGGAGAAAGGGGTATTGGGGTTCAGGGACCACCAGGTGAGAGAGGTCCTGCAGGACCAGAGGGGGCTACCGGAAAGCCTGGTGAGCCAGGTATTGGAAGACCTGGCAAATCTGGAGTTCCTGGTGAACCAGGTAAATCAGGCTCACCTGGCCGTGATGGGGAACCTGGACCCATGGGTGCACCAGGTCCAAAAGGTCAAACAGGTGCTCCAGGAATTGGAATTTCAGGCAAGCCAGGTGAGAATGGTGCTCCAGGTATGCCTGGCCCCACTGGCCCCAAAGGTCCACAGGGTGCAGCTGGTTCTCCTGGTGCTCCTGGTGTTCCAGGTTATGGCAAACCAGGTGAACCTGGTGCAAAAGGTGAGAGGGGAGTAGCTGGTAGCCCAGGTACAACAGGTCAGAAAGGTGAGCCAGGTGCTAAAGGGCACACTGGATACACAGGTGCTACTGGTCCTATGGGTCCAGCTGGTTCTCAAGGGCCAAGAGGTTTCCCAGGTGAGAGGGGAGCAACAGGTGACAAGGGTGATCAAGGTCCAATGGGACCTCAAGGGCTGAAGGGGCACAAGGGAGAACAGGGACCCCAAGGCGTTGAAGGCAAGCAGGGTTATACTGGTGCCACAGGCCAACCTGGTCCAAGGGGAGCTACTGGTGCTCCTGGCAGCAAGGGAGAAGCTGGCCAAACTGGTGCTACTGGTGCCCCAGGACCACATGGGCCTGTTGGACCAAAGGGTCATACAGGATATCCCGGAGCAGCAGGTGAAAAAGGAGAGACAGGTGCTCCTGGAGCAAGAGGCCCCGTTGGCCCAGCAGGTCCTTCAGGCCCAGCTGGTCAAAAAGGTCACCCAGGTCTTCCTGGACCACCTGGCCCAGCTGGTTTGACTGCCAAAGGAATTCCTGGACCTCAGGGTCCCCCTGGACTTCCTGGATCTGATGGTCCTTCTGGACTTCCAGGTCCTGTTGGACCTCCCGGCCCTCCTGGTCCTCCTGGCGAGGTCATGTTTGAGAAGGCCCAAAGTGAAACTGCATACCAAGTTCTTGTCAAAAGTCCTGTGTCTGCTTTCACTGTAGCAACTGTGACACCGTATCCCCCATCTGGCACCCCCATTAAGTTTGATCAAATTGTTTATAATGCAGAGCAGCATTATGATCCCGAGACAGGTCTGTTCACCTGCCAGATTCCAGGAATTTATTACTTCTCCTATAGCATGCATGTGAACGGTGCTAATGCTTTAGTGGCACTTTACAAAAATAGTGATCCAGTCATGTTCACCTATGATGAGTACAACAAGGGATTTGTGGATCAGATGTCTGGCAGTTCTGTCCTTCAGCTCAATGAGCAGGACACTGTTTATATCCAGATCCCTGATGATGAGGCTAATGGTGTTTTTGCCGCTGATAATGTCCATTGCTCTTTCTCTGGGTTCCTGATCGCCTCTACGTGATAAGGTGATCAACCACATCACTTCTAAAACATCACTATTTCTCAAACAAAATATCCTGTTCTGCAAACCTTGATGCACAACAGACTGTGCTGTTGTTCTGAGAAATACAAGCATCTCAACTTGAAAATTACAAGCAGTGGTGCCAATAAGAAGGAAGTAATTTATGTAACACGTTATCAGGGATAGAAAGAAAGTTAAAACCTTAACAATTTCATTTTCTGCGTGTGGATTGAGCATGTGAAGTTGTGTCTTTTCCTCATTTTGTTTTAGTTTTTTTTTTTTTTGTCTCTTTTGTACTTTTTGTTTTCTTGTTGCTGATCCCAGTGGCTAATTCAAATCTTTGTGTCTTATTTTACTGTTATTGTTGTTCTTATATCTTTACTGATTATACAGAGAGAATGCTCTTCCTGACATCCGTATATTTAACTTGAATATTGTGAGAGTGTGAAAAACAAACTCTCAAGCAAAGAAATAAACATCTATAAATGTTATGCCGAATGATCAGTTTTGCTCTGTAAACCATAATGACTAAAATAAAATATTTCCTAAAGAGTTTGTTTGTGTTTGTGTCTTAGTGTGCTGGATAATTTCATGCGTCATTTACTGATTTTATAAACAAGGGTGACTACAAAGTGACACACAATGCAAAAGAATTACAACAGCACACATATTTAAAGAGATACATTTCTATCTTGTGTCAGTGGTTGCATAAAAAAATACTAATAATAAATTCTGGAGTTTCAAGAGTGGTGTCTTTAAAAACAGCAGAGGGAAGTAAAGAGTATGCTTTGATGACTGTGTTAAGTTCACCCAGTCAAACCAAAAGATGTGGGTAAAGCAGAGAGACAAGTCAAACAGAAGACGTTGGGTGGAGGCAATCAGAAGCTGGGAGCCACAAGCCACAGGCAGGCACTGCATTTGGAGGGTTTGAGGGATGTGGTAGAATAAAAAAAAGAAGACAAGAGCACCTGGAGGGTAAAGTCGTTACCCTGCCACTGTTAGAGGTGGGAGCCACAAGTTTAAAATGCCATATATAAGATGAATATCCAGCATCTAAACTAGGAAAAGGAATATTGGGTGAAAACACACCCATTTTGTGGTTGCTAGATTAGTGGTGGGGTTCATCTTGGAGCGCAGAAAATGCATGGTTCTAAATTATTTTTATATGCTGTGGTAGGCTAAAAACATCCGAGTAGTGTCTGTTAGCATTCATTTTATACTTAGAAAACATTTGGCTTTTCTAAGGATTTAGAAGTACGGCATTTGCCAGTGCTGAGGATAAATACACAAAACATAAAGAAAAGTTTTTCCATACCTCAAGGTCTTTGTGATTTGAGAAAGAGGTGGCGCAAAGTCTACAAACCCTCATATAATTACATGATTAAAAGTTGTATTATGGTGCTGTTGTTCAGTATATGTTGGCACAATGGGTTTAATGGAAGAATTGATCTAAACCAAAATTAGACTTCTCATTTTCTTGCTAAAATTCTTAAAAGGGCTCAATCACATACTTAAGGCAAATGCATTTCTATTATAAAACAGAATATTGCAAAATTAAAACTCAAAACTCACATTGTCTGTCTAAATCCTTTATTTTTGTTTTGAGTGCCCCTCAAAATGAAGGGGTAAAAGAAGCATTGTGAACGATTTGCACGCAGTTACATTCCATTTAAAAATCAAGTAGAGATGGTGCTGAAGTATTTACAGGAAAAAAAAAAAAAAAAAAATCTACTTGACGATTGCACCGGCAATTTTTTCAAACATTTGTGGAACTCTGCTGGAATAAAAACTACTTGGACTGCATTACACATGACAGGTCAAATGTTTTGATGTTAAACATTTCAGATCATCATTCTCATTAAAACAGGCGTATTTTCAGAAAGAGAAGAGGGGGGAAAAAACGTGATAAAGAAAACATGATAAAGCCATTTTCAACATCGTAAAATCCAGCAATGACAAAAGCCAAATACCAATACATAATGCTGCGGTATTGCACAATGCAGCTGCTGAGGTTTTGAGCACCTGTTTTAGTGATTCATGTAATAAAGACAGAAAAATCTAATGAGAACTGACCAATAACATCTGGAAATTGTTCAATGGTGTTGTTTCTGATAGCTTCTTTTTCCACACGCTTGATTTACCCAATTGTATGGCACCAGTACCTTCAACTAACAATGCAACTCAATGTCCTTATGACACTAACATAGTTCACCTACAAAAAAAAAAATTATGAAAAGAAAAAAACAATTGAAACAAGCAATGCTCTATTAATCTCACTCATCCGCACACACACACACCCACACAACATACACAACTGCTACAAAAATTATGAAAAACATGGGGAGAAATGTGCCTTTCACTTCCAATCCTTCCATCCAACTTCCTTCCTTCAAAATGCCATATACAATGTAGTGGATGGAACAGGAATGGATGAAAGTATGGCAAAAAACAGAAGGTTTGAAATGTCATTGGTTTTTGTACAAATTTTTCTTGTTTGTGCTCCTCGGACTTCATCTAAAACAGGCTTTTCACCTCCATCTTACTCTGTGGCAGCGGCTGGGGCATCGGAGCTCTCAGCGGGCGCTGGTTCCTGAGGAGCAGCCTCTGCTGGCTTCTCCTCAGCGGGCTTCTCTTCGGCTACCTCACTGGATGGTTTTTCCTCTTTATTTTCAGTTGGTTCCTCAGCTTTCGGTTCCTCAGCCGGAGCCTCCGTCTTGTTATCTTCGCTTGAGGCCTCAGGCTTGGCCTCCTCAGTTTCAGGTTCGGCATCCTTCTTCTGCTCACCATTCTCCACAGGCGCTGCCGCCGCCTCTCCACCTTCAGCATCCTTTTTGGCGCTCTTCTTAAAGGAGAAACCGCTAAGTTTGAACGGTTTCTTAAAAGAGAAACGCTTTTTGGTTTTGGCAGGCTCACTGCTCGCCGAAGCAGAACCGTTTTCTTCTGTTTTAGTTGTGTCTTCACCATTTGCAACGGCAGAACTCTCCGCTTCGCCCTCAGGAGCGGCCTTCTCTGCGCCTCCTTCCTCGGCCTTTGCTTCCTCTGCTTTTACCTCCCCATCGGCAGAGTGTTTTCCATTGGCCTGCACATCCTCTGTGGCTGCTTCTGCATTTGGAGAGGCATTCCCATTGGTTTTAGCATGACCATTCTCCTGTGGGAGTAAGAAAACGCTTCATATGAGTTGTGTTTTTGCACAGTGTGAAAATTAAAACCCACATTTTTGCATTTATTTCGCATATTTACAACCTACTACATAAAAAAGGCTGTGTGAAAACACTATGTTGAGTCTATAGGTTCGCCACGTGGGTGAAGTCTCATGCACTTTTGTCTAGCTGATGCTGTTGCCATTTAAGTGAAAGCGTTGCAAGATGGACGAGTAGATCCACCAGCGCTGATCAAACCTTCGAGATCATCGTTTTGAGCGCACAGACTTGCAAGTCCACTTCTTATATTAAAGATATTTATCGTATTGAATCCACGGATTGCGTCTCACAGCTTATTTCTACATCCATTTTATCAACGAGATGCGATAAAGGCGTGGTGATTTTACCGAAATGGCTTTGCACGAAGAAAAATCTTGATAAAACCAAGATGATGCTCCTATTTACCTCGTTTAAAAAAATCCGAATGAAATCACCGAATTTTAACGTAATCGTAATTGTATGATATTAAAAGGAAATAAATAACTTGGCATTCAAACGCACTGGTAACATTGGGGGTCCATACCAATCAACGTGCAAATGAAAAAATTTTTTTAGACCAAATCTAACGCATTTACGCTCGTCACTCAATTTTAGACAACAATAACATCGATATTTAATACAAAGTGCTTATTTTCAGTGGAGAGTGGAGAGTCCCTTTGTTGATCGGCTCATTGTTCATTTGAACCGACTTGGTTTTTTGGTACTGCACACCCCCTCAAAACATCACACGCCTGTAGAAAGATAATAATCAAAGTTATTACCTGCCCGTTTGATTTATTCGCAGCCTCGGCTGGTTTTTCGGCAGCAGTCTCGTCTTTTGCTCCGTTTTTGGAGATTTGCGCTCCCATGCTTTCACGCGCAACAAAGAATCGCAGATCAAATGAATGAACAAAGAGCGCGAGCTTCTCCCTCAGACGCGTCGCGTGCTCGCTCTCAAGAGCGTCTGTTTTCAAATAAAACCGCGGAAAAAAGATAACGAAAGGTAAAGCTGTGATCAACTGATCGGGAAAATACACTAAATATAGCACGCTCTCAAATAAAATATATTATTTTGGGATACGAGATGGAGATAATGAAATTGTTCTCTTTTGATAATGAGATGCTGGATACAACGCCCAAATACCCCTGACGTCACAGAAGAGCTGCGTGAGCCAATCAGAAACCTGTGTGAAGTCAGGAGGAGGGGCTACACTCACGCACTGGAGGGGGAGGAAGGGCGCGCAACCAGCAACTGGTGATTCAGAACCAATGAATCCGGTCACAAAGGTTTTGCTTTTCTTTTTATTGCTGATTTTGTTTCTTTTTCTCTTTTAGTCTTTGCTGTTGTCATAAACCTGTCTCTCAAACAACCTTTCTTTTGGTTTCTTCAAAATATGAAGGGAGAAAGCAAACAGCATATTTAACTGGCTGAGTATGCATTATAGTCTACCACTTTGTCTAAACAGACACTATTCCACACGTTCCAACCATGGATTACAATTTTTCCAATATAAACATCCAGTCACACATTGCATGCATGATGAATTCATTCTGAGGAATCCTGGTGACCTAGATTCAGTCACAGTTTATTGTCAGCCTAGACGGAGCTGTTTTGAATGCACTGAAATAGTCTAAAGTGCGCTTTCACATCACCATACTAACTCACGTAACCATGGCAACTGCTCAACATCACAGCAGATCGCTCATAAACAATAATAATATTGTAAATCTGCAGTGGTGAAATATTTGTTTACGTCTGAATGAGTGAATGATATGCCTGGGTAATCCAGGAAATATGAGAGATTTACATTGCACACTAAGCTGATGGATGTTTTGTTAAAAAGAGAAGAACTAAAACGTTAAACCTATTCACTACACCAAACCGGTTTGTGCATTTATCTTTAAAGACATAAATGTATTATAAAATTAAAATAACAGGACATAAATAAGTAGTAAGATTTAGATTAATTTAGGGACATTGACTACAAAAGGTTACAAAAACACATAACTATATAGAATTTAACAAGTGAAGCCTCACCAAAACATTTTAAAAAAGTCAGCTTTACATAGCATAAAGTGACTCATCAAAATCTTGATGAGTATAAATATTAAAATATCACAGAATCTCAGTACGGTTGGCCAACGCTGCAGTAACAGATGTTGATTTAGAGCGAGAGTCCACTGGCAGAGTTTCATTTTCTAAGATTAAAACTAATAATACTGAAAATGCTTGAAAGTCAGCCCAAACCTTGATCTGTTTTCACTGATTACTTGCTTTGAATACATCTGTAACATTGCATGTCATATACATGCTTTTCCATTTTTTTTGTCAGTCTAGCATTGATGTGTAACATGGCAGTACAATTCAATCAATCAATCACCTTTAACAATACAGACTGTAGCAAAGCACTGAGCATTATCAAATAGGAGAACAGAGTGATGGAAATGTATAATGACAAGTTTAAACTATTTATTTATTAAATGCAGAGATAGTCTCTGTAGTCAAGACAATAATAATCACTAGAAATCAGGTGTCCACAACTAAGCAAGCCAGAGGCGACAGCGGCAAGGAACCCAAACCGCATCCATGAGAGAATGAAGAAAATACCTTTGGAGAACCAGGCTTATTTGGTGCCAGTTCGCCCAGATCTAATTTTCAGTTCAGTTTTAAACACATGTCAGATTGTGTAAAGGACTTATAGTGTTTGTGTGCATCTGGTTCCGGTGATCTGTCCACAGAGCTCATAGGTGTTCTTGTCTCCGATAAAGATCAACTCTTTATGCTGATCCACCATCTGATCTGGATATGGACTGAAGAACAGAATAAGAGAGAGACAGACTAATATTAGCGTGGATGCCGTTCTTTTTTACGATGTAACGAGTACATAGTGTGTTAAGGGGGGTGTTCCCGGATCCGGCTGATCTAATTAATGCAGCCTAACAATCCTTAAAAGGATTTGATTAATAAATGTGTATTAGTGTGTTAAGTGTAAGACAGAGTAAAGAGATGTGTCTTTAATCTAGATTTAAACTGACAGAGTGTGCCCGCCACCTAAACAGTATTAGGTAAATTGTTCCAGAGTTTGGGGCTAAATAGTAAAAAGATCTTCCCCCGCAGTAGATTTTGATATTCTTATCAAATGGCTAGAGTTTTGAGAACGCAGCAGACATGGAGGACTATAATGTGATAAGAGCTCGCTCAAGAACTGAGGAGCTAAGACATTCAGGGCTTTATAAGTAACAATTAGTTGGCAATGTACCAGTGCACCCTTTTCTTATATGTCAGAGGTTCACAGAAGTCATCATAGTTGGGTAGTTCTGGTGAATTTTAACTACAGCAAGTCTATATTTTGCATTTGTGTTTGCCCCAATAGAAAAACTTTCTAAAAAAGGGATGAAACGTCTAGAGATTTACCCTAAAACACTGGGTATTAATAACTTTATTATTTACATTAAATATAAAAATGTATACATAAAATATACGTCTATATAGTGGTATATACATGATCATTTAGAAGAGGAGACTGGGGCTATATTTGTCAGTTTTAGTAGGCGCCTATCACATACCTCTGTGTTCTTCTAAATCTGTATGACTTTCACAACATAGACTGTAAAAAAGAGAATTTTAGGATAATTTTCACCAACCAAGGCTGTCATTCTGTCATACATCTTCTTTTGTTTTCCACAGAAGAAAGAATGTCATACTGGTTTCAAAGAACATGAGGCTGGGTAAATCTTAACGAATCACAGGATTTTATTTAAGGCAAAACAATCCAAAGTGATTTGAATATTTCCAACATTAGTCTGCTGACAGAGAGAGAGAGTAAAAATACAGTTGAACACACATTGTCCTAATATTTATCAGGGTGCTACCTAATAGAGCATGGTTTTAGGCTTTTTAGCCCATAAATAAATAACGAAACAGCAAAAAAGGTAAAATGTCAAACCAAGGCATCAAACCATTGCAAATATTATAATTAATAAGCAAAAATGGGATGACTTGCCACAGCCTGACATTTATAAAAAGTAGGCCTACCCTCCTCCTGAGAACATCATGCAACCTTTCAGTTAAAAGATTTGCATGAGGGTGCATTTACTTTGATGATAACGAGATTTACTTTTAGCAGGCTACACAAACTGAAAAGATTCACACCCAAAACGTTTTTAATATAAAGAAATTCTCAGGAGTGTCTAGAAAAGCAGGTGTGCCTCACAACATGCGGATTTATAAAATATATATATATAACTCAGACTACACACCAAATGATTGGTGTCACAGGTTGTCGACGATTACAGAAAGATTTGTGGAGCATGACCAGACAGTCCTTGTTTTCCTATAGTAACCACAGCTGAGCCCACGCTGCATAGTAGAAGCAAGAAAGGACCATCGAGGAGGCAAATTATGCGCACGCACGCAGGCGTCTTCTGCGCCACCCGATTGGCTGAGCGTCCTGTCAATCACAGCCTCGGTCCCCAGAGAATCCGCCTCAGCAACGCCATCATCTGTTACACTCGGCGACGGGAGCAGCCTGAGCCGTCAGGGCCAATGTTGTTATTTTCATAATTCACCGAGATTTTATTAATAGGAAAAGCTGTCCGCAAATGACCTATTTTCGATTCTGTCTTTGCGGGGAAATACAAAACACTTCAGGCGACCCCTCTCTTGGTAAGCATTTTTTTGATGGTCTGGCGTTTTTGACACACTTGGTGCAGCCGATTCGTATCCAATGGATATCGTGGTTAATGGAAATGATGGGAGATGGAGGCTTTATAGTGCTAGAGCGGGCGGAGTAATCGTAATGCTTTCGCTTTATCAGCCGCATGATATTTAGGGACGTTTAACATCGAGGACGAATGTATTTTGAGTAGGGATGGTGTGATGCTTTTTCTCCTAAGCGCTCGTCTCTGGCAGCAGGATTGATGCGCAGCAGAAAAAGCCTTATGTACACAATTGAATGGAAGAATAAGGCCTCTGTCACTGGACAGTGGTCATTTTATAATAGAATGAAATCATACAATACCCTTTATCAGAGGGTCTCAACACACAAGTATTTGTGTGACTTAATGGATTTAATTTTGTTATTTAATTTTTCAGTGTGTGCAACCTACTATAGATTTTTTTCTGGTTGTTTTATGTATTTTCGAGTGTATATGCTATGGACCTAAGGCAGAAAAAATACATTTTCTCCTCTTATTGCGTTTTTTATGCATGCAGAATGATAAATACAGGGTTAGCACGGTCATAGAAAAAAACCTGGAAAAATCTGGGAATTTGTTAAATAGTCTGGGAAAGTAATAAAATGTCAAAAGTCATGGAAACATTCTATGTTTTGAGTCTCACAACGTCAAATCCTCCGTTTAGCTGCATTCAAATCTTTCTGAGACTCATAAAATTATATAAATCTTTTAATTTAGGGGACTGGTTCCTGAAATTCCCCCAGCAATCTCTGTAAATATATTTACACAGAACAAAAAGTCTCAGTGATGAAAAAGATTGGTTAATACTGACTTAGTTTACATGTTTCCTACATATTTTTATATAAAATTATATACAACAATATAGGCAAATCCATATTCCTTAGAATATATTTTCTATAATGTCTGGTCGAGACACAAGCTTTCTTCTAAATTCTTTGTCTTCTGCAGAATAAAGCATGTTAAAGAATGTTTAACTTATTCAGACATCAGACTTTAAGTGTTCTTCAGCCCAGTGTGTTGTAGTTCTCCAGAAGTTGTTTGCCAATAAAAAAAATGTATTTGGCTTTTGTTTTGCCCACTTAGGCAAAGGAGCAAATCACAGATGTTTTCACATCATCTTTAATTGAATGGAATGCGAATACTCCACTGTGGTAGCCCAGTGCTTGCCTTGGTATGTTTATTGAATATATGTTTTCATTTACTGTCTGCATATGCTACACTCCAAGTCTTGTATAAACAGGCCACTTCTATTAACATTTGTTAATATTAACATCATGTTCTATACAATAGAATACTTGCTTCAGTTGGATAATAAGCACATTAAAGGAAGAGTTCAAGCAAAAGTGAAAATTTGCTGAAAATGTACTCATTACACCACTTGTTCACCAATAGATCCTATGCAGTTAAGAAAAGTCTAAAACATCACAATAACCGTTTGTAACAAATCCATCATAAATATAACTTTACCTTAAAACTGCTGCTTCTGTCTAAGATAGGCTTTACTACAAATAATAATGCTTTCTGCAGTGGAAAAGTCATCCTGTCTGAATCAGGAGAGAAATATGCACAGATCAAGCACCATTTATAAGATCGTACAGGAAATATTATTATGGTTTAAAGTTAATGTTTGAAGTGACAGAACTTTTCACTACACACGACATTCGATAATAGTCTGGAGTGGTGTGGATTATGTCTGGATTATTGTGATGTTTTTATCAGTTGTTTGAACTCTCATTCTGACGGCACCCATTCACTACTTTGTTGAATTTACATCTTCATCTTGGATGCCCTGCGGGTGAATATGTTTTCAGCAAATTTTCATTTTTTGGTTAAACTGTATCTTAGTTATCCAAATCACGCTATTTGCATATAAGATGAAATGAGTCACATATTCAGTGACACATCCATTTGTTTTCAAAGTAATTACAGACTATTTGCTTAAAACCAAATGTCATTCTGAATCGCTTATTGAATTAATTATTGATTTATGTCCATTTCAAGCAATCACTTAGGGTATTTATTTCCAGTCAGTTGTTCTGAATATGAATCTGAATATCTCTATTAATGAGTTTGATTAACTGAATTTGATTAGATATAAATAAATATGTATCGAGTAATTTGGTTTGAAGGTTTATTTATGCCTTTCTTCACCACAAAGAATATAGATAATGGGCTGTGTGCAATGCAAGGACAAAGAGGCAACCAAACTCACAGACGACAGAGAAACTAGTGTCTCACAGCATGCTGGTTATCGATATGGGGCCGATCCCACGCCTCAGCACTACCCCAGCTTTGGAGTCACCACTATACCCAACTACAACAACTTCCATGCGCCTGTCAGTCAGGGAGTGACTGTGTTTGGTGGAGTGAACTCTTCTTCACACTCTGGAACACTACGATCCCGAGGTGGAACAGGTAGAACAAATGAGGGACTTTGCTCGAGGAGAACATAAAATATCTTTCAGCTGTCCTGAACTTTGAAGTCAATGTGACAGAAAAATCACCTTTATTATCTCCATAGTGCTCATTCCTATTCTTATTGAGCTGGTTGAATTGGTCCACATCATTACAAATAAAACAAGATGTTTGTCTATGTTAAGTCTCTGAAAAAACTCTTCTTTTTGGCTGACATCACCAAGACCTCATTTTTCAGCCCCTTCCCTTCTAGCTTCATTCTGGTATTGTGATTTAATCCAATCTGATTGATGAAATCAAGCCATGGCCTCCTTTTTTTTCTTTTTTCTCACTGAATATTCACCTATTTTAATTGAAAATATAATAAATTGTTAATGCCATTTAATGTTGACCGTTTAAAATAACATTTTTCTCAGTCGTTATAAAAATATCCCAACAATTTCCCCTTTGGGTCACATTGTACTGCCCATTGTGGAGACATTGTAATATAATTTTTTTTATAAAACTGCATTGTTGTAGTTAGCTGATGTTATCTGTCATTTTCTTTTTCAGGAGTAACTCTCTTTGTAGCACTTTATGATTATGAAGCAAGGTCAGAGGATGACCTCAGCTTCAGGAAAGGGGAAAAGTTCCAGATTCTAAACAGCACGTAAGTTCACGGAACATATTTTTAAGAGACTGATTGTCGTAACCCAGTCCAAAAAGTATTCTTTCTGAATATATTTTAATAAATGTTTCAGTGGGATGTTGTCTGAAATATTAAATAACGCTTTTGATGTACCGTTTTAAAGTTTGGGGTCAGTACGATTTTTGAAGTTTTCAAAGTCTCTTATGCGTATTAAAGGCTGCATTTATTTGATCAATAATAAAGTAAAAACTGTAATATTGTGCTCTTTCTAACCATTGAAAGTAACTCTTCCCCTTTAATATGTTTTAAAATTAAATTTATTCTTGTGATGTCAAAGAGAAAAAAAAGTCTTCATTGGCACGTTATGTTAATATACTAATATGGTGATTAAGGAACATATTAATATTATTTTCGATATTTTAAACTGGTTTTTACCACATTTTTAAGGATTCTTTGATGAATAGTAAGTTCAAAAGAACAACATTTATATGAAATAAAAAAAAACTTTTGTTACATTATAAATTTAATGCATCCTTGCTGAATAAAAATAATTTAGTATCTTAAAAGAAACAATCTCTCTGACCCCAAACGAATGATCTGAATGAATGTATCGGTACTTTACCATTAAAATTATATTTTGTATATGCATTATGGTAGAATCAGTAACTGAAACCTGACCCAATAGAAATGTATTCATTGTTTATTTATTCTCTTGCTCCTGTTGCTGTATATCAGGGAAGGAGACTGGTGGGAGGCGCGCTCTCTCACTACAGGTGGAACAGGATACATACCCAGTAATTATGTGGCTCCAGTAGACTCCATACAGGCAGAAGAGTGAGTTTGGTTTTAGTTCTGAAATAGAAAAGGTTAAATATAAATAGGAAGACTATCCAGAAGAACAATGTCTGTTATTTGCGTTACTCCTAGTAGTATTTCTATTGGGACAAGGCCAATAACATAACTTTGTCATGTGGTCATACTGTTAACCAAACCAAGCACTGTGTATCCCTTTGTAGTTGGTATTTTGGAAAACTTGGCCGTAAAGATGCAGAACGGCAACTCTTGTCAAATGGAAATCCCAGAGGCACTTTCCTTATAAGGGAGAGTGAGACCACGAAAGGTAATTTGCAATTAAGCTGCCGTTCCCAAGTGTGGAGTCAGTAAAATATTTTATTATGTTTAAAATAAGCTACAAGCTTATGCTCACCAAGGCTGCATTTATTTGATCAAAAAAACAGTAAAACAGTAATACTGTAAAACTTTTCTACTATTCCAATTAACTGTTTAAATTTTAAAATGTCACTTTTTAAAATTCCCATTTCAATGATGGGAAAGCAGAATTTTCATCTGCCATTCAGTGTCATGTAATTTTTTCAAAACCATTCTAATATGCTAATTTTGTGTTTAATAAATGTTTTTATATTTCCATTAAAGCTGAAAGCTAATTTTTTTATTGTGGAAATTGTGAGTCTTTGATGAACATGAAGTCTAAAAGTGCAGCACTTGACAAAGAAAGTAACATTATAAATGTCGTTACTGTCACTTTTGATCAATTTAATGCATACTTTCTGGACAAAAGCACTAATTAACAACCAAATCAAAACTTCTAATTTTCTGTTCACTCATTCTGTTTATTCTAGGAGCATATTCATTGTCCATACAGGACTGGGATGAAACTAAAGGTGACCACGTGAAGCACTACAAGATCCGCAAATTGGACAATGGAGGATATTATATCACCACTAGAGCTCAATTTGAAACTCTGCAGCAGCTTGTGCACCATTATTCTGGTAAATCTGCATTGAATACATAATGCAAAAATTAATCCATCTTAAATGATTAACTAACGGTATAATCTGTTCATTTATTTGCATTCAGCTCGGGCTGCAGGACTTTGTTGCCGTTTAATAGTCCCGTGCCATAAAGGCATGCCCCGCCTTGCTGACCTGTCTGTCAAAACCAAAGATGTATGGGAGATCCCACGGGAGTCACTTCAGCTCATCAAACGATTGGGGAATGGACAGTTCGGAGAGGTCTGGATGGGTAAGAGATTAGTTTAACCACATGCCCAATAAAAAAGTTTGATATCCATACATTACTTATAATTCCAGGAGTATAAATCTAGGCCTGTCAGTGAGGCAGAGAACATTTCCTCTCATCAAAAGAAAGCCTGCTGTCTTGGAAGGATTTATGTGTGATTCCTTTCAAGGGCTGTGTGACTCACTATGAAATCTCGTCTCTGAATGGCAGGCACTTGGAATGGCAATACTAAAGTGGCAGTGAAGACCTTGAAACCAGGCACAATGTCCCCAGAGTCGTTCCTGGAGGAGGCTCAGATAATGAAGAAACTGAGGCATGACAAGCTAGTGCAGCTTTATGCGGTCGTCTCTGAAGAACCCATCTACATTGTGACAGAATATATGAGCAAAGGTAGGATTTTGCAAAGAGAAGTGCTAAATAAATGCTGCTCTTTTGAACTTTCTTTTTCATCGCCGCATCCTGAAAAACATGTCACGGTTTTCACAAACATATTAAATAGCACAACTGCTTTCAGTACTGATTATAAGAAATGTGCCTTGGGCACCAAATCAGCATATTAGAATGATTTCCAAAGAAGCATGGCACATTAAAGACTGGAGTAATGATGCAGTAAATTCCACATGTTAAAATTCCATTTTAAAATGTATTTAAAAAGGAAGCAGTTATTTTAAATTAAAATCATATTTCACAGTATTACTGTTATACCTCTAAAGGTCTGTTAACAAGCATACTTGTTGTATTTCAGGAAGCCTGCTGGATTTCCTAAAAGATGGTGAAGGGCGTGGGCTTAAATTGCCAAATTTAGTGGACATGGCCGCTCAGGTTAGTAAAGTGTTTTGATACCCATAATAGTTTAAGGTATCTGGTTACAGTAAGCACTTACTTGACCACAAGACTTATCTATTATAAACATTGAAAACATTGCTTGTGCACTTGTCTTCTAGGTTGCAGCAGGCATGGCTTACATTGAAAGGATGAACTACATCCACAGAGATCTGCGGTCTGCTAATATACTTGTTGGTGACAGCTTAGTGTGCAAGATTGCAGATTTTGGACTGGCCAGACTAATAGAGGACAATGAATACACAGCACGACAAGGTGAGAGTTACACTCCCAAATCAGGCTTAGCTGCCGTCTTCATAGGTTTAATCAACCCTCTTTGGTACAATGTTGCCATATGGCACCAACATTTTTCTTCAGTTTACAGTTTACCCTGTCAGTTCAGAAAAAGTGCATTGAATTATTAGAGTTGAAAGATCTGAGTTTATAAGGTTTTAAGTGCTGCTCTAATGTCTGTATATTTGCATTGTATAGTTTTACAGAAAATATCAACATTAACATATGGAAAGTGTTGAATATTTAAACTGCAAAAATGAATTTTTATCTCTGGGCATTTCCTCATTTTGATATTGGCATCACATATTGTATTTATATTATTTATTTATTGTAAGTGTTTATAGTACAATGTTGAGTTATATATGAAAACATTTCAACATGGCAGCCTCTCAAATGGAGTGACGTGGCGATACAGGTCATATAACATATGACCGTGCTGTGTTTTATCTACTAATGTTTGTTTCCTTATGCACATATTTAACAGAGTTAAATCTGTAATTTTCCTGGGAGCGTTGCCCATTTCACAAGTAGGCCACATTTCGAGATCAGATCAATAAATCCAGTGTTCTGTTGTAGGCGCCAAATTCCCGATCAAGTGGACGGCTCCAGAGGCAGCACTGTACGGAAGGTTTACAATCAAGTCAGACGTGTGGTCATTTGGAATACTTCTCACAGAGCTGGTGACCAAAGGACGCGTGCCCTATCCAGGTGAGATCTGATGGGGGACGGTACATTTTTAGACCACTAACATTGACAGCAGCTGGCAAAAATATTGTCGGTTAAAATGACTAAATTACAATCCTTTAAAGACAGTTTGCTATTTGAGACTAGAGTAATTTTTAAAGGTACAATTTATTCAAAAATCTGAATTCTGCCATTGTTTACTAACCCACATGTCATTCCAACGCCAAATGCCTGTGTTTTTTTGTCCTTACAATGAAAGCCAGTGTGGTCCAATGTTGAAACATTCAAAATGTCTTCTTTTGTGTTCAGCAGCAAAATTGGTTAAATTATGCTTTAAAGGGGTAGTTCACCACTTACCTTCTCATGTTGTTCCAAACCTATATCTCTCTGGTTATTCTTCGAAATACAAATTAAGATATTTTTAATGAAACCTGAGAGGTTTCTGTACTCCTGTTTAATGTCCAGGCACCCAGATCCAAAAAGGTCATAAAGGCATCGTGAAATAAATCCATATCAAATTGAGACATTTAGTTTTGTGAAGAAGATACAATTGCTTTATTTGATGAGCAGATTTAATTTATGTGATGCATGAGAACCAATAAAGTTAATTGTAGTGTAGTGTGCTCATATACGCACTGCCAAATCTAATGCGCACTGTGTATGACTGTTTACATGTGAATTAAAGCCAAAAAGAAATCTGTTCGTCATATATCTCTTCACAAGACTTTAATTAAACCGCTTTTCATTTTACGATGCCTTTATGACCAATTTGAATCTTCAACGTTTTTACTAAATGCGTAAAAGTACTGTAAAAGTACCTGGACTTTGAGCGGAAGGACAGAGCTCTTAGGTTTATTAAATATACCTTAATTTGTGTTTTGAAGCTTAACCAACGAGTTATGTGTTTGGAACAACATGAGGGTGAGTTCCAGACCCATGACAGAATTAAAGGCATCGTTTACCCAAAAAGTTCCAAACCTGTAAGATTATCTTTCTTGTGATGAACACAAAAGAAGATATTCTGAATATTTAAACTGTTTTTGACTATTCAATGTAAATCTATGGGGTCCAAAACAACACTGGACCCCACTGACTTTGTCCTTTCTGGGTGAGCTATCCCTTTAAGAGCTTGAATAAATGAACGATGTACAACTCAGCATCATACAGGAATTGAAGGGCCCTGCAGCTTTTTTTCTTTCCAGTTAAAGACCACATGCTTTGCATTTGTCCATCAGGCATGAACAACCGAGAGGTCTTGGAGCAAGTAGAGCGTGGTTACAGGATGCCCTGCCCCCAGGACTGTCCCAGCTCCCTGCACGAGCTCATGCTCCAATGCTGGAAGAGGGACCCCGAGGAGCGACCTACCTTTGAGTATCTACAAGCCTTCCTGGAGGATTACTTCACTGCCACTGAACCACAATACCAACCCGGGGACAACCTCTAAACACAGAGCTCCTGCAGAGTACAGAGTATGCCACAACAGACTGCACTTCAAAAGACTGATCGAAAGAGCGTTTGATGAGAAAAGCTTCCAAGTTTTGTGCCATCTCGACCCAATATCTGACACAATTCATCTTCCATTGAAAAAAAGGACATGCCGTCGCATTATATCTGTCAGTAAAGCCAAAAATAGTGTTCTGGGGAAAGACATCAGTCACGATTTATGATAAGAATGGCTTGTTTGTATGTAGTGTAAATAGTGTGTTTAGGTTTCCCTCGTATTCGGCTTGTTTTATTACTTTTTATAATGCTGTTTTGCGTTCTTATCCAGGCCGAGAAAGTCGACGCTGTGAGGAAAGCATGATCAACAGAGGCGGCATCAACCGTTTTAAGATTTACAATGATTCTGGAAATCATTCCTAGACACTTCCAGTAGGATGTTGACAAGCCTCTTTTAAATATTAAAGGAATTCTGTCAATTGTATATGAAATTAACTGTACGTGTCAAAACACTCCCTTTTAGCCGAGACATACAGCAGTGCATAGGTAGCATTTCTGACACATTATTGTGACTTTCACAGAAGGTAATGATGTCTGCACTGGTTTTAGTGATTTCGCTGGGCCTAATTATTTTGCACCTGCTTTTAGCAAGCGCTCATGTCTCTCTTTTTGTTTTCTGCTTCTTAGAATGAGTGCATTTTCTATTTAGTCACTTTGGATTAACAATAGAGCAATGTATGTATCAGAATAGTACGAGACCAAGTGGGCATTATGCTTGACCATACTTGCATCTTTCCTGCAAATAAGATAAAATGACTGCTAACATCCTTACTGTTGTGAGAGAAAATAAAATGAGTCCATTAAATGTATCTCACAATATCATGCGTCATAAAATAACACAACTAAATGCGTAGAGAAATATTATGAAATTGTAGAATTTCACTCGTCTGCCTTGTTTTTTTTGCCCCTCATTTTGTCCTTCATGATAAAATGACATGTCTGAATATTCTTTTTTGGGTCATTCTTTACTTTTTATGAGTCATATTTCAGGAGCAGTTACTCACCTAACTGTAGTGTTGATTTCAGTTAATATTTTGAGGTTCAACTTGAAGATCTGCTTTTACTGTATCTGGGCCTATAATTTAAATTATGTGCTGCATTTGTGTTAAAATCCAACCTCATGTTTTTCACATTTATTTTTGTACCATCTATATTTGGATTAATTCATAAATATTGTGTTTATTTAATTGCTTTGTTTCATTTATGCACAAACATTTTTAGAATAAAGTGTCATTCAAATACATTTCTTTCAACCTTTGTTTTTTTTTCATCTATCATCAAATTATAATTGATTATCTTTTAAGCTCATAAGTGTTAAGCTCATTTTACAGGTACTTAAGATTTCTGTAAAATCTAAAGAAGCAAATATCAATTAATATACACTCTAAATATTAAATGATCAGAAGTAGATAAAATGTTAAAAAACAAAAATTACTTGAAACTTTCTGGTTGTAAAACATTAGTGACCATTTTGATTTTATTATTTAATGCAATGACCAATAACATTTTTTGCTTTGTTATATTTTTTTAATATTACTACAGTTTAAAGTAACTGTTTTCTATTGTAATATATATTTAAAATGTCATTTATTCACATGACTGAAAGCTGAATTTTTTGCCATTCCTAGTTTTGAGTGTCACTTGATCCTTAAGAAGTCACTCTAATATGCTCAATATTGAAAACAGTTTTGCAGCTAAATATTTTTTGTGGAAACAGTGATAAATAGAAAGTTCAAAAGTTAAATGAATTATATTTGCTTTATATTTAAGTAAATATTTAAATACATATTTTTATATAAAAAAATATTATTTGTAATTAATTGTGTATTTTAATATAAAATCATATATTTTAATATGTAATATATTATTATAGGTTACTATTAAATAATAATATAAAATATTTCAGATATTTAAAACATTAATTAATTTGAAATTGTAAAAGTTTTTTTTGAGGAATTTTATTCTTCCTTGCTGAATGAAAACAAATTCTTCTTAAAAAAAAAAAAAAAGATTGAAAAAAAGAATACTGATGCACAA
>JAUMHP010000072.1:4722298-4735700 GCA_032361065.1 Enteromius trimaculatus | reverse complement strand
ATTCCCTCCATATCCAGCGGGGGGCCACTGCATTCCGGCCAAAACATGTTGTTCCGTGCCACATAAACGTCCACATCTCACGTCTCTTCTCAGCTAGTTTGTTCCCTAGTTAAAAATAGGAGCCGTGCTTCTATATTTCAGATCTGTTCTACGAAATCACCAGTGAAACCATATGCAGTAAGATTTGATAAAGAGAGCTAATTAGATGCATGATTAACTTTAAATAGAATGTAACAGGCTGGATCCTAATGCCAATGATTAATTTCATCTAATCATCACTTATTATGGAAACATGATTACTGAGGCAATGCAATATCACATAATATGATGCAATATCATTGACAGTACATGCATTAAAGTAATGACAATATACAAAACACCAAAAACCAAAGACATTAGAGTCTGTGAACATGTGAACTGTCTCCTTTTCTTTTGCTTCCAGTAGATCACACCCCTACCACCTAAAAAGGCAAGAGAGAGTGCAGCTGGTAAACGCTATACTGTCTAAGAATAAACCAGGCTTTCAGTGGATAAGGTTACCTTGAAGCACTCCAGCACTTTTCCCGTCCCACACCCATGTGAGGCGCAAATAACATGGGCTAAATTACCAGCACCTATTTGCTGCGTCCCCTGCCAGAGCCTGAACTTCCCTGTTTACGGCCCTGACCTAACATCCCATTCTCCCCCAGCCATGATCCCAAACCCGGCACTTTGAAAACCCTCATCCCGCTTTTCTCACGAGACTGTAAGGTTTCACCCGTGGATTGGATGGGGACGACAAAGAGGAACATCTCTTCCTGAGTGGGATTTAACATCAACTGGGTGAAACCGTCCAAATAAGATTACACAAGCAAAACCAAAGGACATTCAGCTGAAGTACCACCATGGCTCTGGCAACTAAAGGTACTGCAGGTTTTTGTACTCATGATCTCCTGCATTTGATTGACAGACAGAGCTTTATAAATAACAAAACTGTAGAATGTAAGAATATTTTATCATAAACACACAGTGAATCACAATAATTGCTGTTGTGCTACCACATAAGACAGCTCCGTTTTATCTGCTGAAACAAATTATATGCTGTACTGATAACATTTATGTATCTTAGAAAATTGCATGTATAATGTCTGAACCTGATTTATCAATGCAATGAAATGTTAAAAAACATTAAACAGACAGCACAACTGTTTTTAATATTGATAATAAAAATAAATGTTATCTGAACACCAAATGAGCATATTGATATATGATAATGATAGCATGATAAACGTCTTCTTAGGGATCATGTGACATTGGACTGGAATAATGGCTGCTCAAAATTCAACTTTTGACAACACAGGAATAAACATTTTAAAACATATTAAATTATGAAACAGTTATTTAACATTGTAATAATATATCACAATATTATCGTGTTTAATGTATCCTTGTTGTGCATAATACTACACTAATACTAGTACTATAACTACTTCTTCCCAAAACTTCATAAAATATGCATCCCAATTTTTTAACTTGTGACATTTTGGTGAATCTATACGTGATCAACATTTGCAATATTAATACTTTTTAATAATTAGTTTGTTTAGTAACTAACTTGAACTAAACTTTACTTCGTGATGTCACTGAACTCAAGCAGCCGGGAGAAAATAACACAAGATGGAGAAGCAGTTTATTCTTGCAAGCGTGAAGCCAGTCATGCATCTTGCTCTTAATGCAAGAGAACAGCTGCAACAGTTCAGAACATGATGTTATGGTGCTGTATTTATATAGAAATAAGGAACTATGTAGAAATATGTCAAGTATTTAGAATATATTAACAAGTAATAAAAAAGAGAGCAGTGTTTCAACAAACATTTTTTGGGTAACATTTAGGAGCAAGGTTTGCTAGTATAGTAAATCCATCCATAATTTTCCAGGTCCCATAATGAACCCCATCCCTCCCACAGCTGTAGATCCCCCGGCTAGGGCAGCGTACCCAGACTTACTTGCAGCCCGGAGCTATGGAATTTTACGAATCATGAATCGTCCGGCACAATGGGTGGTCATCATCACACTTCTGATCTCTTGGTCAGTAGCAGGTGTTGTCATGTTTGACTTCATCAGTGACGATCAGATTGCAAGTAAGTTTCAAATATAAGCCTAATTTTCACATTTCCTATTTTATTTACTCTTATGCTATTGTTGGGTTCACTGTGTATTGTTTTCATAGGCATCCAAGATTTCGGCTCTGATCCAGGGCTAGCAGTGAACAAAGCCATTGAAGGCATTGAAAACAGGATAAACCATATGAATGATATGTTTAACGATGCTCAAGGTATGCTTTCACACTACAGTTTCTTTTAGTAGCTAGCTGAAAGTAATAAGTATTCTTTAAAAATCACCTTGCTTTTCTGTGCAAAAACAATTACTGGAACTTTCTGTCAAAAAAAAGGTTGCAAGATGTCTAATGGGCTGTATTTTAAGTCTTCTAAAGTTATTGAGTAGTTTTGTGTGAAGTTATTCGCTCAAATACTAAACTCCATTGAGCTTGAATCTGTGAGTTGGACTCGAGAACTGGATCCGATTCGCAAGCAATTCAGACCGTATCAACCGATTCTCAAAAAGATTCACCTTATAATGATTCATTCGTGAATCAGCCGTCGCTCATTCACAGGATCGTGTCAGTCAGAGCTAAATAAATTAGATTTCGATCTCTTCCTCACACAAAACTTGGTAGCTTATGGCGTTTATATACCATTAATATACCTCTTTCTTATACTTTCATGATGCTTTTTTTTTAAATTCTTTACATTTGGTCGGCCAACATAACTCGGATGCAATTCTCTCTGCTTTTATTTGGGAAACAGAGTACGTCACTGAAATAATGTTTAATCCGGTGGGAGCCATGAGTTCAGCGGCTGACTCATCTGTGTCTTATCTATCAGAAATATTTAGTGCCGATGGTATGTACATATTTAATTAATGTCATTTAAAAATAATAAAAATGAGTTTAAAGCACTGTTTAGTTTCTTCTTGCATTATATTATTATTTTTTATTTTTTTATCCAGGAGATTTAGGAATCACTGAAACAGTGAAATATGGGGGCGCTGTATTGGATGAGGCTACAGAATGGATCAGATCCCCAGTGAGCTACGTATTCGACTTATTTGAAGGTACCTGCTTTACTAATCGTGCTGAAATAATTGGTCGATGTTGTTCTGGGGAGCTGACATGCAATTAGAGACTCATTATGTACAAAAACTTTTGAACATGAGAAATGATTAGCCTTATTTGCACTATAATCCCTGTTTAATGTATTCTGTGCTTCAGACATTCTGGATATTGTGCTTGCTCCAGTGGATATAATCAGTGAAGCTCTTGTGCACATTTTAAGTGGGATCAAGAGTGTTATACTGTATATTTCAACCATACTTGGGGGCGTTGAAGGTACTTCCAGGCACCAACATTGTGTATATTCATCCATATGATCTATTTAATTTATATGGGTGCATGCATCTTGTCAGTGATTCCCAAAATAAGCATTGGTCCTGTATAATTGTATGTTTTTGGACCTATTTTAAGACCTAACAGGGGACACAGCAGGCATCACTGAAACAGTGAAACTTGGTGGCACTGTATTGGATGAGGCTACTGACTGGATTAGATTCCCAGTGGCCTACTTATTCCACTTATTTGAAGGTACCTGCATTACAGAAATAATTGGCTGTTGTTGTTTTGCAGTCTGACAGACAATCAAAGACATGTGCTCTAACTCAAGAAAATATTTCGATCAATGTTTGAAATTCCCATGCTGAAATTAATAAGTCACATTTTTAGTAAAATGTGACTTTTTAGTGAGCAGCTGCTCACTAAAATTTGATTTTTGCTTTCCATTCTGCATAGACATCCTGGATGTAGCAATAATTTATCCAGCAGACATTGCCAGTGAAGCATCTCTGCATATTTTAAGTGGGATCAAGGCCATTTCTTCAAGCATATTCGAAAACCTTGGAGGTATTTATTTCTTGCATTATTTTAGACATTTAGTGATATAATACACACTAAGTTACAGTATTTTTATTTAAATAAATGCAGCATTGGTGAGCCTAAGAAACGCAAAAAAACTGCTCTCACCCCAAACATTTAACTGGAAGTGTATATAAAAGGTCAAATACATGCACCTTGTCAATATATTTCAGCTTGGTTCCCCAAAATGAGCACTGGTCCTGCGGAGCTGGCTGAAATAGTTGTAGAGGAGGCCACAGAAGTAAAGACCACTGTTTCTAATTACCTATCCAATCTGTTTGCAGCGGATGAAGGTATAGTTCATTTATCAGCTCAAAACATTGTGATTCTGTATTTGGTTTCGTAAAAGAGTATTCAGTTGTGTTATATTATTTCACTTTTCCCAGGTGGTATTCCTGACCTTAGCTTTGATCCCATGAAAGTTGTCACAGACACTGTTGAGGAGTTTGCTGACAGGAGGGATATTATCTTGGCCTATCTCTCAAACATGCTCATGGAGGACAAAGGTATTTATTCTATCAAGTAAATGACAAATGTATGCTTGTGTATTATACAGTTATTTTTTAACTATCCATGTCATTCTCTGTTTCAGATGACACACCGCAAGTGATAAGACGAAAAGGTCTGTGGCAGGATAATTCACTCACTACTCAACACCTCTGTTAATATACAATAAAATATCTGTCAATATTGCTAAATCTTTTCCAGGAGAGTTTCTGCCCCCTATGGAAAAAGGTTAGTAAATGCACATTCTTTAATTTACATAAACGCTCTACATTAACACACAAACTAACTCTAGTACTCAGCATATAACCTTAAGCATATATAATGCAAGCTCTTGAATTTACTAAAATTATAGTTTTCTGCTTCATTGTCATCCCATATATATATTTATATTCATGCATGTGTCTTACCCTGTCCATTTGGTAATTAGAACATTTAGATTGCAATAGAGGTTATATAATATGGTGCATGAAAGGACCTGCATATCTGAATTATATGTATTATTGTCATTTTTATTTTTTTGTCTGTACTAAAGTGTTCATTTTAATGTCCTGCACTCTCCATCTCACACAGTACTGTCCACGTTTCTTCACATTATGTAAAAATGTGTGTTTAATTTCTCCAGAATGGTTTAAAAGGAGGTGCATGACATATTTACCAAATACAAAAATAAAAAGTTTATGACAAATGCATTTCTTGCTGTTTGTTTTCCTCTCCCGTTCATGCGGTGTAGTGAAATGTCTAACCTTCTGTGATACATTCGTCACTCTTCACAAACATACAGCATGTAGGAGTTCTTACAACAGTTATGGCACATGTTGCAAGAATATTGTGAATGTCACAATATTAATGCCCTGAGATTTTAAGCTGAGGTTGTGGAATTGTGGAATTGTGTTTAATTTCAAGTTGCTGCACAGTTAAAGTGTTTATTTAAACAATCTTTAAAGAGCTTAAGCAGTAGAGAATTGTGCTAGCATTCCTGAACTCATAAAATATATACCTTGAATGCAGTGCAAGTCACTTTGAATATTCAAAATATAAGCTTGGGTTTTGATGAAACTGCTAAAAATGGTTCAACTGAAGTTTTTTTGTCACGGCGTAACATGTGCATACTGTTAAGGTCATCAATGTGATGTAATGATGTGTTTCCAATCTGAACAAACTGTCTCGCATAAACTGGTAAATGTGTTTTTATCTGTGAAATGCGATCAGTTCTATCATAAACTTGAAATGAAAAATGACTTCATGAAACAGTTGCAGAAGTACTAGGCAAAACAGAGGACCCTGCCTATGCTGCCTACATTGCTGTGAGATCCACAGACAGCACTAAAGAGGAAATAAAAGAGGTTGAGGAGGAACATGGTGAGACAGAAGCTGCTGAAGATACAGCTGAAAAAGCTCAAGATATTGTGGACATTGCAAATAAGGAAGGGAAGGTTGAAACGGCTTTGGACAGCTCTGATGTTACAGTTGAAGAAGATGAGGTTGCTTCCGATGTCATGGAGGAGGATAAAACTGCTGGAGCAGCTGAAGATATTGTAGATGTTGAACCTTCTGTTATGCAAGAAGACATAGATGAGGAAATAGAAGCTGACAAGTTGGAGGATATCTCTGATTCTGAAGACAAATCTGATATGACCTCAGATGTGAAGGACATGGATGATACCTCAAATCTTGTAACAGCAGATGATGAAGTTACTGAAACAGTTGAAGATATTTTGCATGTTACAGAGGAGGACATTTCTGATATGACAGAAGTCATAGATGAGAAGAAAGCAACTGATATCTCATATTCTGCAGAGGACAAATCAGCTGAAACGACATCTGATGCTACAGATGTGAAAGGCATTGACGATGAATTAGATGTTGTTACAGAGGAGGAAGAAGTTACTGAAGATAGAGATTTAACCGCAGTGGAACCATCAGATATACCAGACGTCATTGATGAAGAAACAGCTACTGGTAAGGTTGAAGATATCTCAGATTTTGCTGAGGACATATCAGATGATATGATTGAATCTGATGCTACAGATATAAAAGACACTGACGATACCTCAGATGTTGTTACAGAGGAAGAAAACATTGGTGAAACAGTTGAAGATGTAGATGTTATAATGGAGGAAACATCTGATATTCCAGAAGTAAAAGATGAGGAAATAGCAACAGAAAAGTTTGAAGATTTTAAAGAGGACATATCAGCTGAATTGACATCAGATGTGACAGAAGACATTGATGCTGTTACAGAGGAGGAAGCAGTTACTGAAACAGCTGAAGATATCCCAGATGTTACAGAGGAGGAAACCATTGACATGTCAGAAGTCATATTATTAGCAACTGAAAAGGTTGAAGATATCTCTGATTTAGTAGAGGATGAGTCAACTATTATGACCTCTGATGTGACAGAAGACGCTGATGATACTTCAGACATTGGTACAGAAGAGGGAGAAGTTGCAGATGTTACAGAGGAGGAACCATCTGATATGCCAAAAGTCATTGATGATACCTCAGATCAAGATACTAAGAAAGAATCAACCATTGAAGAAACAACAGCAGAAGGTACTTATGCTACAACCAAAACTGAATTAGACAATACAGATGAAAACCAATTTCAGAAAATTCCCAGTGTTACAGAGGGGGTTGAAGAAACTGAAAAAGTTACTTCTGATTTCATAGGTGAGGAAGAAGAACCAGAGTCAGATGAAGATGTAAGCACTGAAGAAAAAGCCAAAGAGTCACTAGAAAAAGTTACTCCAGATACCACCTGTGTAACAGAAAAGACTGAAGCAACAGAACTTGATGATCTTGAAGTCCTGGATAAGGATGACATGAAAGTGGATGGCAAGGAGGAGAAGGAAGAAGTGGCAATTGCTGATTCTGAAAAGGGCACAAAGAACCTGGAGAAGGATCTAGATAAAGATGAGATTTTAAAAGAGGAGACTAAAGATCAAACTACCTTGGGAACCACTGCTGGTGAAGATGACCATAATGATGAAGAGGATCTTGTTCAATCTCCCGTCCAGCAAGACCTAACAGACAGAGATGATGAAAATAACAATAACAATGACAAGAAGAGAGATGCCAGTAAAAGCGGGAGAAAAACATTAAAGAGTCATTCCACTGAAACAGAAGACCAAGAAGTGCAGGCGCATCTTCATGAAGGTATAGAACATTTTGTATCTTTAACAAACAGGGAAAAGTGTTAGTTAAATATGTTAATAGATGACCTTAATAATAATTCACCTAGAATGAGAAAATTGAGCACTAAATTAAGATTAATTAGTTTAAATTAATAATTTAACAAAAGTAACTGTGCAGGATCTTAACATTGCTAACCTCTTTAAATGCGCTTTCATATTCCCATTATAATCACACACTAAATAATAAATATTTATTAATTGTTGTATAAATAGCATTATAATAGCATTATATGTAATTGTATTAATAGCACCGGTTATACAATTTGAACACCATAATGCATCAGAAATGCCAGTTACTATTAACTTTGTTTATAGAACATAACATATTTGTAGGCAGTATATAGGTATATATCTATACATTACAATGATATTGCATCAGTTTTGAAGAACAATGTTAGCACTCATCTCTTACAATTGGACATGGAAGAAGAACAAATTGATGGATGAAGATGAAGTTTCATTCACTGTTGCTTCTACTTCACCTCTGCTTCTGGAAAGATGCTTAAAAGAGGAGCAAAAACACAGCTGGAGGATTCTTTAAAGGACTCTGCTGCTGTACAAGTTTCTAAATATAAAACTAGAGCTGTTTGATGTTACCGAGCAATTGCACATTGCACACTAACAATTTCAGCATCTTTTGTTTAATATTTGGTCTTAGGAAAAGTGTTTGCTTTTATGTAATGTTATATAAAGTGTATTTTTCTTTGTTTAATGAACATACTTAGTGTTATTTAGAAAAAAAAATCATACAAAATACCACCTTTGAGCAAATTTATGTGTAAATGATTTCAGTGTCTTTATGATTTGTACAGCTCTTTATGTTTTTTCATTGTATGATTCCATTAAGAAAATTAGTTAGTTTGCCATCTAACACAATGACATGGCTGAAAACCACCTTGCTGCTTTACTACACACTTGTAGTGCACTAATTCAAGCTCTAATTCTCATTGTTCATTAATCACGTGGATGTTAAAACATGTAACTTTCATTTCACATTTACTCATGATTTCAGTTCTTGAACAAGTGAAAGAAGCCAAAGAGAAAAAAGCTAGAGAGGAGATATACAAAATCATTCAAGGTGAATGGTTTGTTGTTTTCTTCAGTGCCAGCACACCGTAAAATACTGTGCTTGTGCGGAATGAAAACTGCAATTTAATAGAAAAAAAAATGTAGAACATAATGTTTTCTGTTCTTCCAGATCTGAGGGAGAAGAAGGCTGATCTTGAAGAGGAAGAGATAACACTACAACAAATAAATAAAACAGTAGAAAAAGTCAAGAAAAAAAAAGAAGATGAGAAAAAGGAGATCGAAAAGGCTAAAAGGAAAGAAAAATCCAAAGAGGACAAGACTCGAGAACCAAAAAGTAAGACTAATGAAAAATACTGAACTTATCTCATTTCTCTTTTGTGAAAAGCTCAACGTCCACATTTTGATTGTAGATTTCTTTGTTCTGCACGATGAAGGCTGAAGGCTAAGTTCAGCCCACTATTACGACTAGTTAGATTACATATAAATCCCAACACCTCAGTAGATAATATATGTGTACTAGGTAAATGAAATGTGTTCTAGAAAAGGACACCAAGAAAAAAACTGACAAAAAGGTCAAGGTGACTAAAGTAGATAAGTAACCTCTTCTAAAAAAGAAGAAATCTGGTACATGATGCACGCCAGCATCAACAATTTGCAACGCCAAAAATAGATAAATATTTGCTTGCTTATGAACTTGTCTAAGGGTTAATGTACAGTTTTTAACTCTATTTTTTATAAATCTATATTTTTACTCTAAAACAAATGTAAAAATAGCGGACAATATACTGTATAATTTAAAGGTAATTTTCCATTTTTATTTTTTTGCAGGTGTTGTGCCAGTATAAGTTTACACTTCATTGCATTGTGCTTTAGAGTTAACATAAATGTCTTTAAAATGAATGAATGTTAAGAGCTTTGTAATGGGCTGCCAGTGCTTTTTCTGTGTAAAAAAAAAAAACTCAATTCAAAATTTAATATTACAAACTTTTAATGTATACATTTTCATGTTCGCAGGACCTGAGAAAAAGGTTAAACCAGCAAAGAAAGGTATTCCACACATCCTGTTTATGAACTATATATTTCAGTGTTGTTGTTTTTTTGGAAATAAAAATTCCACAAACATTCGTAAATGTAACATATCGCACAGAAGCCAACATTTTGACACAACATGATATATTTAAAGCTATTTCAGTGTCAACTATATTGTTTTTATTGTTTCACAGATGTTGAAATGCACAAGGACAAAGTCAAAGCAGTACCTGTAAAGAAAGGTGTGTATCTTGTTTGATAAGTGATTTTCTATTTGGCAAATTCTAAATTAACAGGAAATGATGCTAATACAAATTTTTCCGAAGGCATCTAAGAAAGGTACTGTGCTTTCGCTTTACTGAGTACACATAATAAAGAAAACTCTTAATTAAAGCACATTATCTGTACACTACCTTTTTAAAGTTTCACATTGATCTAATGTCACTGTAAAGACTTTTGTATTGTCTTAATTTTTTTCCGTTCATTTGCAGAGCCTAAAGTTACAAAAGAAAAGGCCAAACCAGCTCGATCAAAGAAAGGTATCACAGTGCATTTAAAGAAAAAAATGGCCACTCCCATTTTAGAAGCTTTCTTTTGTTTACAAATACAATATGAAGTATTCACATTTTTTTGTAGAAAAAGCTGAAGTTATTAAAGAAAAGGCCAAACCAGCTCCAAAAGAAAAAGGTATGCTTGTGGTGCAAAGAAAAAGTATCATACAAAGTTGAGTTTGTATCAAAGATAACATATTTTGTCTTTTAGTTGCTGAAGCTGTCAAGGAAAAAGCTAAGCCAGTGAAGAAAGGTACTTTGTATTGTGTATATCACTATTTATGAAGCTTTGCATAAATTAACAGATTAAATGAAACATTTTTACACTCACTTTACGCATGCTTATTTGGTTTTAAAATCGAAATGGACTGCATGGAGTACATTTTTATTACTGAACGTGATTTGAAATATTCTGCCTGTTCTTATTTCGTATTACAGCTGAAGCTCCTAAGGAAAAAGCTAAACCTGTGAAGAAAGGTAGGTTTTGTTCTTAGGTATTTTTTTCAGGTCAGTTTGATTGTATCATGTAATGTGTCTCGTTGCATTGCTACAACCTGAAGCTGCAAAAACAAAACCAGTTAGGACTATATTAAAAACTTTAACCCTTTGAAAAATGTTTACAAAATAGTAAAGGTGAATGTAAATTTTAATTTTTACAAATTATTTCAGAAGCTGAAGCCAAACTTAAACCACAAGCAGCTGTTAAAAAAGGTAATTTTGTGCTGTTTACATCAGGAAAAACAAAAAAAATGCTTTTTGCTTATATAATAATTACATTTACTACACTGCCGAAAAAGCTAAACTTGCTCCTGTAAAGAAAGACATTTCACAGGCAAAATACAGTGTTTTTTCCGTGATTCTCATAAAGTGTTGATATTGATTAAATTACAGAACCAGAGGTTCCCAAAAAGAAAGCCAAACCTGAACCCTCAAAAAAAGGTAAAAAGAGAAGGCACTGAGAACTATAAAATTGCTGCAATTTATATATGATATGGTATGGTATTACCTACCATTTTAGCTAACATTTAATTTTGAAGACAACAAGAACTTAATATATTGCCTTTTAGCTGCTGAGGTGAAAGAAAAACCTGTCCCTGCAAAGAAAGGTATAACACCTGCTATAATAAGTTATTTTGATAATCATTTATAACAGCCTTGCTGTTAAAGTTACACTATATAGATTTAAATGAAAATATTATGTCTTTTGTGATGACCTGTTTCTGTTCATGTATGAAAAACCTAAAGCAGCACAACAGAAAAGAGGAGCTACATTTTTATATAGACAATATAGACAATATGTTTTCTATTAAATTCTAATATTTATTTAAATAATGTAATTCCATACTTTTAGCCGAAGTCCCTAAAGAGAAAGATAAAGCTGCTCCGGTAAAGAAAGGTATCACATTTTAAACTCTAAATATGTAATTTATTAGGAAACATTTTTAGTTTTGTACTGTAAACTGTCCATATCCACTTAGTTAAAGAGCCTCAGATGAAAAGTTGAACTGCTTTTCTATTTTCTCATTTATTTAGAGGCTAAAGCTCCCAAGGACAAAATTAAACCAGCTCTTTTGAAGAAAGGTAGGATGCACTTAAAGCAACAGCAATTTATTTAAAAGTCATTTTTATGCATGACGTTAGCTGAGCCTGCTGACTCATTTTCAGAGCCTGATGTTTCTAAAGAGAAAGAAAAACCACCAACTGCCAAGAAAGGTAATGTAAATATGTGTCCTTGATTTGATTTTTTTTTAAGTCTCATACATAATTTATTAAATATATACCTCAATCTTTTTTAGAAGAGAAGCCAACACCTGCTCCGGTTAAAAAAGGTTATTAGGATGTTTCCTTTCTTAAAAGTATGGATGAGTGCATTGGTCCTCCCTTATACCTACTTTTCTTTGAATTGTAGAGCCTGCAGTTGCAGAAGAGAAGGTCAAACCAGTACCTTCTAAAAAAGGTATATATTTTGAAGTATTAACATTTTAGCTAGTCCTTATTCATTACTTCACTTTCTAATGTATGCAATTCTGATTATTTCAGAAATTGAAGCTACTAAGGAGAAAGTGAAACCTGCCCCAGTTAAAAAAGGTAGAGACTGATATTATTGGACATATTTTTTGCAATGTTAATAATGTTAACTGCTAACATCCACTGATGTACAGAGCCTGAGGTTTCCAAAGAAAAAGTCAAGCCAGAACCTTCAAAGAAAGGTAAAATGACGATAGTTGATTATATTGTTCAACATGCATATCTTGAAATGGTTATCACACGATAATCAAAAATGATCGAATCTTGCACAGATGCGGAAGCTGGTAAAGAGAAGGCAAAACCTGCACCAGCTAAAAGAGGTACAGTTTTCATGCTCTGTGTTTGAGAAGGTAATAGTAAAAGATCCTGACAGTTTAATTCATTTAATGAGATTGATTGAAATAATAACCTGCAAATCCATCCATCATGATGCAGGTTTGTGTGCTTCTGAATATTTTACATTATATAAGCATGTACATTAGCTCTACACAAAAGATTTACCAAGTAGTTTGACTTGATTTTTAGAGCCTGAAAGGTACAGTAATAAGTTTAAATGTGAAAAGATGTGTTCTCATGTGTTCGTGTAATTTATTAAAAACTTTTTATTCTTTTAGAAGCTGTAAAAGAAAAGCCCAAACCTGCTTCTGTAAAGAAAGGTAATTAACAAGACGTGTTTATTATCTGAATGTGAGCACATGAAACACTCAACTGAATATGTTCTTGATTTTCTATTTTTTCAAAGAACCTGAAGCTCCAAAAGAAATGATAAAACCTGAACCTACCAAAAAAGGTTAATTGTCTACATATTGTATCATGTTTTTGAAGTGGTTCAGTATTTTGTGCATTGTTTTCTTTTTGGTATAAAATACATTAAGTATAACATTATATATATCATTTTTAGAGGCAGAGGACAAACTTAAACCTGCCACTGTGAAGAAAGGTATGGATAAGTCCGTGATTACGGTTTATTGGCTATACAACATTAAAGGAGAAGTTCACTTTTGAAAAAACTTTTGCTGATAATTTACTCACCTCCATGTCATCCAAGATGTCCATGT
>JAUMHP010000072.1:4701781-4713793 GCA_032361065.1 Enteromius trimaculatus | reverse complement strand
AGGAGAAAGTCAAACCAGCCCCTGAAAAGAAAGGTATGAGTTACCGATATTGTGTCTTGATGTGCTCAAATTAAAGATGATTCTCAAATTTACTCAAATCCAATGATGATACTAAATTTTTCTTATTCTGTAAATATTTTCATTATTTCAGAGGCTGAAGTAATCAAGGAGAAAGTTAAACCAGCTCCTGTAAAGAAAGGTATGAATATCAGTGTCACTTTCCACTGATAAAATGATCACATACAAAAATACTGTTTTATAGAGCCTGAAGGACCTAAAGAAAAAGCCCCTGACATAAAAAGTCTTTTTCAAACAACTTTTTTTCACAATAATGTGTGCTGTCACTTGTAAACTTTCTTCCCAGTTTAGAGGAGTGCATTAATATTCTATTATGTGTATTTTGTCATCTCTGAATATGTTTATATTTTGACAATTTCAGAAGTCATCAAGGAGAAACCTAAACCAGCTCCTGTAAAGAAAGGTAAGCTTTACCATTATTGGGGCTTGATATGTGCTCGAATTGAAGACAAATTATGCTAAAGTTTTCTTTTCATTACTTCAGAGGCTGAAGTCATCAAGGAGAAAGTTAAACCAGCTCCTGTAAAGAAAGGTATGAATATCAGTGAAATCATCCTGCATGTGTTGTCACTTTCCACTGTATAGTGATAAAATGATCACATGCAAAAATACTGTTTGATAGAGCCTGAAGGTCCTAAGGAAAATGTCCGTGACATAAAACCCCAGAAAGTTTTTTTTTCCCCCAACATAGCCCAGTAATGTGTGCTGTCACTTGTAAACCTTTTGACCAGTTTAGAGGAGTGCATTAATATTCTACAAGTTTATATTTTGACAATTTCAGAAGTCATCAAGGAGAAACCTAAACCAGCCCCTGAAAAGAAAGGTAAGCTTTACCATTATTGTGGCTTGATATGTGCTCGAATTGAAGACAAATGATGCTAAAGTTTTCTTATTCTGTAAATATTTTCATCATTTCAGAGGCTGAAGTCATCAAGGAGAAAGATAAACCAGCTCCTGTAAAGAAAGGTAAGAATATCTGTGAAATATCATCCTGCACATGCTGTTGTCATCTGCTGTATGATGATAGGTATATTCTTGAACTATAATTTTTATAAAGCCTGAAGTTGCTAAAGAAAAGGCACGTGAAATGACACCAAAAATAGATTTCACAAATTACAAAAATATTTTATGCTTCTCAAAATTTCAAAAAGCCAAAGAGGTTAAGAATGTATTATACTTTATTGTTAGGCATTATTCAAACTTAAATATCTACCTGATGTTTTAAAACATTTGAAATGTTTTGCAGCACCTGCGATATCCAAAGAAAAACCAAAGCCAGCACCAAAGAAAGGTAATGCAATTTATTCCTGGAAAACAATGTTTTTTAAGATAACGCTCATGCTTTAAATGTTTCATATTATCATAATTTTAGAGGCCGAAGTCATCAAAGAGAAGGCTAAACCAGCTCCTGAGAAGAAAGGTTTGATTTACTGTAAAATGTAATGAAAAATGTCCCAAAGAAAATTTAAGATCATGCTAAAAGTATTTTTTATATTATCAACACTTTAGAGGCGGAAGTCAAGGAGAAACCTAAACCAGCTCCTGAGAAGAAAGGTAAGAGTTTCTTCTTGTAGTTTGATGTATGCTGTCACGTTAAAGATCAGGCTCAAATTTACACAAATCAAATTTTTCTCTTTCAACTAAAAATGTTTGTTTCAGTGGTTGAAGTCATCACAAAGAAAGAAAAACCAGCTCCTGTAAAGAAAGGTATGGATGAAGGTGAAAGCATCTTAGATGTGCTGTTGTTTTCTGTTGTATAATGATTATTCATTACATCAATTAAAACATTTTCTAGTTGTTAAAGAACAGGTGAGATTAAGATAAAATGCTTTATATCTGCCTCATTTTCTTAAATGGTATGCCATTAACCCCCCCCCCCCCCCATATTTTGCAGCACCTGAGATAATCAAAGAAAAGCCAAAGCCAGCACCAAAGAAAGGTAATGTGATTCATTTTTTAAAGACGATATCAAAACATATTTCTATTTTGCCCAATTTTAAGATGATAATGATGCAAATATATGATATTATCATCATTTTAGAGGCTGAAGTCATCAAAGAGAAACCTAAACCAACTCCTGAGAAGAAAGGTTTGATTTACTGTTATCAAATTGGCATCATTATTAAACCAAATTAAAATAAAATAAATGAAATTTTTGTCATAATTGCAGAGGCTGAAGTCATCAAGGAGAAAGTTAAGCCAGCTCCAATAAAGAAAGGTATTGATATGAATAAAATCGTCCTGTAATGATGTTGCTTCCCAATGTATGGTCATTCATCTCTTGAAATTGCTCTTTTATAGAGCCTGAAGTTCATATAGAAAAGGCATTGCCAGAACCTACAAAGAAAGGTATTAATATATTGTGTAATTTATGTTTATCTTTTAACAATTGCACATTTGAATGTGACCAAATAGCATCTCATAATTTTCTCAGAAACAAATATTTATGTTGCTGCTTTTCAGTTGAGGTTCCAAAGGAGAAAGCAAAACCAGTTCTTAAAGAAAAAGGTACTTAAATAGTTGACATTTTAATACAGAATTCATGTAACAAAATTGCACTTTATTTTATTATATAAAGTTTTACTGCCATGTTTTACAAAATAACCAAAGAAAAGCCAAAACCAGCACCAAAGAAAGTTACTTTTTTGTGAGATTAATGCCATTTCTAATAGAATGAAGTTTTGTATTATAAAATTTAATAATGTTAAATTGAGGATTTTCCTTATATGTGTGTTTTACATTTTTATAAATGTTTTTAATCATCTCTAAACCAGAAGCTGTAGTCATCAAAGAAGAAGCCAAAGCAGCCCCCGTAAAGGAAGGTATGAGATACCTGCTTCTATTATTAGTGTGATATCCTGTGTGGCAAATTAGGTTTTAACTTCTTAAAATAATCAGGTTATTTTAGTTGAGCCATTTATTTTAGTTAAGCCATAATTTTAAATGTTTCTTTTTATTACTATTATAATTTTAGAGGCGGAAATTGTCAAAGAGAAAGCTTTGATTTACAGAATATTATATCATGCTATATTAAGTCTTTTATTTGCTCTAAATGTTATTTTATAAACATTTTAGAGGCTGAAGTCATCAAGGAAAAAGCTAAACCAGCTCCTGGTAAAATTGGTAAGAGTTGGCGATATTTTACCTCCAATTTAAAGAAAATCACATTTGACGAAAATGTAAAGAAAAGTATTTTTCACATAATTTCCTTTTCAGAGGCTGAAGTCATCAAGGAGAAAGTTAAACATGCTCCTGTAAAGAAAGGTGTGAATGTCATTGAATTCATCCTCTGTGTAGTGTTCTGTGGTATATGATTAAAACACAGGTCTTTTAGGAAATGTACTAATATTACTGTGTTTTTGACAGTGTTAATAAATAATTAAAGCTTACATTTGCATGATTGAATCTCATGTAACATCTGTGCATTTGCTAAGAGTCTGAATGGCCTCAATTACCAAATTTCAAAACTATACAGATGATGTCAGCCTTATTGGTTTGGACTTGGAGCTCCTGAACTCTATCAACCAAAAACTGTCTCTTCTGGACTTACTGAGGAAGGACATTGGTGAAATGAAGAGTGATCTGGAGACCACTCAAAACCAAATCACACTTTTACGAATGGACAACAGAACAATCAAAGGTATTTTGTCCGTATTAAAATTATTGTGGATTTTGACATTATCAGAGACAATTAATGCATTAATGAAATCCAAATTTCATGAGAGCAATATTACTGTAGAGTACTGACAGAGGTGATACACTATCAATCAGATTTCCTCTGCTGCGTACGTATCATTTATTTTTATGCCTTAATCATATGATCTTTTTACCAACTCTGTACTTTGTATATATACAGTACAAGATGCATGTACATTATGTTTGTCCGAGTATGACTTTAGAACTTGCATGCAGCTTAACCTGTTTGTATCCTCTACAACACAGAGCGAGATGCAGTGAAAAACATCACTAAACCAGCACCTGTGAAGAAAGGTATGTCAGAAAGCTATGTATCAGCAACTACAGTACAGGCCAAAAGTTTGGACACCTTCTCATTCAATGTGTTTCCTTTATTTTCATGACCATTTACATTGGTAGATTCTCAAGGCATCAAAACTATGAGTGAACACAAGTGGAGTTATGTACTAAAAGGTGAAATAACTGAAAACATCTTTTATATTCTAGTTTCTTCAAAATAGCCATCCTTTGCTCTGATTACGGCTTTGCACACTCTTGGCATTCTCTAGATGAGCTTCAAAGAGGTAGTCACCTGAAATGGTTTTCACTTCACAGGTGTGCCTTATCAATTTCTTGCTTTATCAATGGGGTTGAGACCATCAGTTGTGTTGTGCAGAAGTCAGGTTACTACACAGCCACAGCCCTTTTAGACAACTGTTAAAATTCATATTATGGCAAGAACCAATCAGCTAACTAAAGAAAAACGAGTGGCCATCGAAGGTCAGTCTGTCCGGAAACTTGCAAAAACTTTAATTGTGTCCCCAAGCGCTACAACGAAACTGGCACACATGAGGACCGACCCAGGAAAGGAAGACAAAGAGTAACCTCTGCTTCTGAAGACAAGTTCGATCATTTATTTTTCAACAGGACAATGACCCCAAACACACCTCCAGGCTGTGTAAGGGCCAAGAAGGCCCTTTGACCAAGAAGGAGAGTGATGGAGTGCTGCGGCAGATGACCTCCACAGTCACCGGACATGAACTCAATCGAGATGGTTTGGAGTGAGCTGGACCGCAGAGTGGAGGCAAAGGGGCCAACAAGTGCTAAACACCTCTGGGAACTCCTTCAAGACTGTTGGAAAACCATTTCAGGTGACTACCTCTTGAAGCTCATCGAGAGAATGCCAAGAGTGTGCAAAGCAGTATTCAGAGCAAAGGGTGGCTATTTTGAAGAAACTAGAATATAAAAGATGTTTTCAGTTCAGAAGTACATAACTCCACATGTGTTCATTCGTAGTTTTGATGCCTTGAGAATCTGTAAATGGTCATGAAAATAAAGAAAACACATTGAATGAGAAGGTGTCCAAACTTTTGGCCTGTGCTGTATATTATGCAAATATGCATATGTTAATTGACAGAAGTGTTTTATTTATTTTAGTTTTTTTGTGGGCAATTAAGAAAAAAAAAGATTTAAAATCAAAATATTATTTTTATGAACATATTCGTTTATATTAGTTTTATACTTATTTTTTTTATTATTTGAACTGTTTTTTTTTTTTTAGATTAAAGGTTATCACAAATAATTTATATCCATTATATTCATATTATGATTACATCTTCTTTTCTAGATAAAGAGGCTCCAAAAGCTAAGATCAGACCAGAGCCCAAAAAGAAAGGTAAAATGTATATATAGTGTTAGTTGAAATCACCTACCTATATGACTTCCTTCTAGTTTTAAAGCGCTAAGTAAAAAGATTTTTATTGTTATATCGGGGACTAAAAATATCTCTCCTGATGCTAGAAATCATCCATGAGAAGGTCAAAGAAGTAAAGGAACCTTTACAGAAAGGTACTATGGCTGAATGCATAAAGTCATTTACTAACACAGACTTTTCATATCAGTCATTTCAGCAATAGCTCTGTATACTATACTTAGAATTATTCATTATTATAGATATTCATCAACAGGCTTGACATTAATAGCTGATCTTATAATGTCTGGCTAGTATATAATAGTTGACTCATGTATATAAAAAACTTTTTATCTACAAACAGTACTTGGTAAATATGCATTACACAGTGGAATCTGATATTCCTTAAGAAGAAATATTAAAAACATGCCTAAAAAAGAAAATCAGAGAAAGCAGCATTTTGAAGATAATTAACAACTATTTTCTTGAGCAGGTCAAAGAAAGAGATTTTCTTTTTTGTATTGGATTTAATAGCTAGAAACAGTTTATTTGTAAAGTGCAGTCCATATATTCTACATACATAACATGTAAAATATAACATTTTACCTTATGTTTTGTGAATGTTCTGTAATCAGTAGTCGAGCCAACTGAGGAGGAACCTGTTGTGGACAAGGAAGTAAAAAGTAAGATATTTATGTGCGAATATCGTTGAAATACTACTGTAAAATAAATCGCATCACAATTTTTATGAACATTTATTTCAGTTTTAGTTTAGCTGTCATTCTAGTTTGTTATAACTGTGATATATTGTAAAATAATTTGACTGAGATCATAAATTTAAAATAAATCTGTAATACCTCTGTGTAGGAGAAGAACCTGATGTCACCAAAGATATTCCAGAGATAGAGGAGGGTAAGTTTTGTCACTTTATCAAGTATGGACTTCAGATTATGGTGAACTTTTATTTGGTCACACCACACACATAATTTACATGTTCTTTGAATGCTACTTTGTAGACAAATAATCCTAAAGCAACTTCTAATGTCTTTTCCACAGAGGACGTTCCCTACTTCCAGTGTTTCTTTGTGGATGAGGATGATACTCAGTATCCGTTCTTCCCCTTTTCACCACCGCTGTGGTGAGTTCAGATAAACCTCGCAGTCGGACGTTAAACAACAACATGGCGAAGCCAGTGAAGACAGCCCTCTGAACGCTGCTCTGTACCTGCTGCTCTGATGCAGCGGAGAGCTTCACAGGTCCTACAGCATTACACCAGCAACGACTAAGAAATGTGAAAGATTTCAGTCACTTCCTGGATCCTAAAACTGGAAAACTTCCTTCTCAAATAATTTGTCATTTTAAAGGACAGCGGTTGCAAATATTGCACAATTTATTATAGAATCTTAAGGCTTAATACCATGGATTTGCCTTTTGTTGTTAATATCTATTTTTTTATTTTTTTGTCCAAGGAATGTGAGTATAGTTTGTCCAGACAGAGCTGACTTGAAGTAATGAAAAAGCTAACTTCCTTTCTGAACACAGCAGTGGGTTCAGGATTGTAATATTTTATATATACAAGGTACATAACCTCATTTTGATGGGGTGCTAATTCAAAGCATTCCTCTGTTATTCTGTCAGAATGGGGTTTAAAAGTTGTTCACTTTTCGCACAACTGGAAGGGAGGATATAATTAATCAAGTAAACAACTATTACATGTATCTTTTCATCGTAAAACAGTTTACTAAACCGTTTACAGAAGTAACAACTGCACTGAGAAATAAGTAAGCTCAGTTCCTCTGAATGTATACATCATTTTTTTATTATTTATTTATATTTCTTTCTTTTAGCTTTCCATACATTTTTATTTTATATAACTTTTTTTTATATATAAATCTATACATCTCAGAGGAAACTAATATGTTTTATTCAGTGCTCTTTATAAATAAACACGCTGGATTTGTTCTAAATCCAAGAAAATGCATCAAACGTCAATGCAACGGCATTGTTGTAATATATTATATTGCGAACACTACTGTTTTTACATTACTCCACATAACAATAGTTTATGTACGATGATGTCTGTAAAAATGTAGATGTGTGTTTGCAACATGGATAGTCCTACCTAATATAGTGCAGCCAATTAGATGGCATTCTGAACTGTTTATTGCACAATATATTCGTACAGAAGATAAAATTATGTGCCAAGTGAAACGTATCGCAAGCAACCACAGTGTTTCTCAGCACTGCCCCTGGTGGCTCTCTCGCTCATTGCTTCATTACTTGATTTAATGATGTTAGTGAGTGTTTAATGGTGTGTACCAGAGAGACACACTAATAAACTAGTGTGCCGGCGGGCAGCCCCAGAGACATTTCTTTTATTGCCACTGTCTTTTCTGCAGGAGTTCAGCATGTGGCTCCATTGAGAATAAACTCATGTCTTTACAAAGAGCTTTTTTTTCTCTGATGTACAGTAACTTGGGGTGACTGTAGATTCTATTTTTTCCCAAACGTGTCCTGGCTAGAATTTCTAAATGTCTGGGTTCTGGCTTTGTTCTGGTGCTTGCTGAAGGTAATGATTGGAAAGTCGTTTGTGCAGGGATTGTGCTTAAGAGACCAGTTGTGGGATTTACAGAGAATGGTCAAAGCAATGCAGATACATGTACATATAATGTATGAGGACTGTAAGTAGCATGTCAGTAAGAAAACAAAGCCAAAATATGGGCATTTTAGGCAAAATATTAATCCAAGCCGAAAAGATGTATAGTTACTTGTGCATATTATAGCAATGCTCAATTGTAACAGAAATGGGTCTCTTATGGACTTTTTAAAAAGATGGCATGCAAACCGTGCAGCAATGAATTACAGCATTTTTCATATAGTTCTTTAAAATGTTCATAGTTTTATTTTTAAATCTAATTTGCAGTTCATATTTAAAATGTTTCTCAAAGAAAATAGTTTTGCATGATGTTTGCATGTGGTTTAAATGTATTTAAACCAGACCGTATTTAATTTGTCTTCAAATGTATAAAGTAAAATTGTATTTATTAATTTTTTTTTTCTTTTGCATGGTTTTGTGGTCAGATAGGAACGCTCTCTGTACATTGTATAGCCGTAAACTGAAAGTATATTTATAAAGCTCTACGTAGAATCAACAATATTGTCTCTATGCAGAATCAAACCGGCCTGCATGAAACTGTAAATGTTATTTGAACTGTAAAGCAGCTGTAACTGTAATACAGACTTGAATTCTGAAGGTATGATTTACATTTTAGAAGAAATAAACGTTTGCAATAATCATAGCAGTTGATTGAGGGTCTCTTTTATTAATTTTTTATGTTTTGTCAGTATTTTTCTATTTTCTTCTTTGCTCAGGTCTTTTTTGAAGAAATGCTGTATTTGCGTATCACTCAGGCCATTATGTTAACAACCACTTTCACCAGTAGGTGGCATAGCTGCAATATGCTCTCATGTAACCTTTTTGGTCCTTGCTTCATCTTTGTGAAAAAGTCAGACCAAGTTTTCTTAGATAAATTACTCAAATGTGTATCTTTCTTTCACAATCTTACCAGTAAGTCAAAACTTTCACTGAAATGCATTCCATGTAAATTTAAACAATTACAAATAAACACCTATTTCAGATAATAAAACAAAATGAACTGAGATTTTGAAGAATTAGGATTCAGAAATATGCTCATATCTACATTTATTATAATCATCACTCTCACAATATTACAATAAGCTGCCAATAGTGCCAAGTGTTAACTGCATTGGTATGCAGACCCTGCTTTGAGCTATTCAAGGTTTCTGCCAGACTGCTATTCAAGCATCGGAAAAAAAAACTTCAACATCTCCAAGCCAACAGAGACTATTCCTAACTGAGCCTACTCTAAAATACCCTTGTTTCATGTTAGATCTAATTTTAAAAATTTAAAATTATTAAAATATTTAAAATATGTCTACTGGCAGACATCAGGCATTAATACTGAAAAAGAAACGACTACTATTAATACTAAGCATTACTAATTTCCATTTTCCTCTGCAAGTTTGTGACCAGTATGTCATTTTGAATGGTGCTTATTGGTTCAATAAGGACATGAATATTGGGACATTAGCAGATGTCATGAAAGGATGTCTGAGCTCGGTTCACACATAGAAATCTCTCCATGATTGAAAATGTGAAACTGACGCCAATGAAGACACATTAGTTTAATCACTCTCTCACACTAAACATAACTAGCCATTATGCAACAAGGCTAGTCTAAAATTTAATGTAGTCCCAGAGTTAACCGTGGTCCGGTCCTGGAACGGTGCCTGATTACAATCTGTGCATTGTCAAGTGAAATATTTTCTCTTCTGTGTTAACAGTTCCCATGGCAGGCAAGGAGGAGTGTCAGGGTTTCCCAGAGCCTCTTTGCCTCTTTTCTTTTCACTGGGGAACAACAGGGAGAGTTTCTTTCATGACACTTGGCAAGAGCATAATCTGGCAGTGATGTCACTCCTAAACTTATAGGCTATTGGCCCGTGGAAGAACGGACTACTCTCGGCCCACAAAGAAGAGAGGCAAAATCAGCTTAAAGCTGAACTGTGGTTGGCCTAAAGAAGAAAAAAAGGGAGAAGATGAAGGCAAGCATTCATGCTTCCTGACAAATGGCCACAGAGACTTGACATAGACTGAGGGGCTGAATAGACCCCCCATATCCTCTCGCTTTTTTTCTCTCGCTCAGTCACTTTGTAGACAAAATTAGTCTACACGGTAGTCTTGGCACTTTTGAAAACACCTGTGGTGATCTGAAAGAAATTAAAACTTTACTATAGGTTTTAGAATTCAGTTTCTGAATGAAGTTACTAACTAATGTCTTTTCACCTACACTGCCACACTATCAACCAAAATGCAAATCCAGAGGAATCACTTTTGTGAATTATAAATACTTAAAAAGGATATTTTCTTAAATATACATGCATGTGAATGTCTTTATATATTAGGCTACATAATAAATATACACAGAACACAAACATATTAAGTCACGTAAACAAATTCCAATAATTCTTCCAATAATGTTGGATAGTGTTTTACCAGTCTTTAATAGTGTTCTTAAAACTTAAGCACAAAAAAAATGTCATTTGTACATCTTTCATTCGTACATACATTTTAACAAATATGTTAACATTATTTAAAAGTAATACTCCTATAATGTTTGCATAACCAGGAAAAACTGGATGTTTCAATGTTCACATAGCAAAAATACAATTTTCATAGCAAAACTTGTTTGTTATTTCTATCACATACATTTTGTAAAAGTTTTTGCTTAAGAGTTTTTCTAGCCTATTTACTAGCTCATTAAACAATGTAAAAGTGCGCCTATTATGGGATTTTAAAAATGACCTTTCATGTCATGTGTAATACAGCTGTAGGTGAATAAAAACATCCGGCAAAGTTTTAAATCTGAAAGTGCGACATGTTTAAAGTGATTGTCCCACAAAAGAAAGAGTCGACTCAAAACAGGCCGTTTGTAAAACAGGTCCCTAGCACTGATCAGTGGCCAAGCCATTCAGATTGTCGATCTTTTCACGTTGGTTTGAATGAAAATGCTAATTTCTTCTTTGCCACTAGGTGCCGCTTTTGAGGCACCTAACTCCCACTCCCAAACACTGCTTTAAACCCGTCGTCCAACAAATAAGGTAAAAATAAATACATATTATAAGAAAATTATAATAGTGTATATAGTATATATATATATATATATATATATATATATAATATAGTGTTTTTTGACCTTGCATGCATGTCAACCTATTGTTTGGTACTCCCAAAACCAAAATATGAACCTTTCATAACTCACATTAATATTAAGTACGATACTTTATGTTTCAGACAAAATATTTTTTAAGTTATTACCTAAAATTTTTGTTCTACCAATGAAAATAGTTCCAAACAGAGCAACAATTTTTCAACACCACAAACATTAAGTGCTTTGTTCCTGAATGAATTAGCATGACTGAACGCAACGGATGAAAGAATGCACGCCTAATGAAAGTTTACATGACAATTGGGTGCAAATTTGTCTTAATAGATTGTTAAATGGAGAATTTAGTTACATGAACCTCGAAAACCATTTTTTCAAACTGTGCAAGATAACAGAAAATGTAACCCAGCATCCAATAATGTTCTCTGTCTCTGTGTTTGTCCTGACAAAACTGTTGTGATGTGTGGTTAAACATTTGTTTTATTAATCAGAGTAAGTTGCTCATGAGTCTCATGCTTTTAGGTCAGCCGTGAGTGTAAAGAACAATGCCTGATTACTTTCCACTCCAGTTACTACGCTTTTGTTACTGAAACAGTCCATTCACAATCTGCTGCTAGAGTGAAGCTGTCGTGACAGACCTGGGTCACACTAAACTGTCACTGTGCAGTCTGGAACACACTGAATCTTGCAAAATATTACTTTGAGCAATAGTAGCCAGTTTCTCTGGAAGAATCAAACCAGACTATTGCATAGTGTGTTACAGTTCTTAGTCAATTTAGTGACAGTCTATTCTCTGCTGTTTTGAAATGTGAACTGTGCTGTAAC
>JAUMHP010000072.1:4670349-4701597 GCA_032361065.1 Enteromius trimaculatus | reverse complement strand
ACTAAATGGTTTTTTTTTTTTTTTTTTTTGAAAATCTAAAAATGTAAGGGGTAGGTTTAGGTGTAGGACTATACCACATGCAGTTTGTACAGTATAACCACCATTACGCCTATGGAGAGTCCCCATAAATCACAAAAAACAATGTGTGTGTGAAATATTATTATTTAAAAAACATTATTTGCATATATTTTAACATATCATGTAACACAAAGCTGAATTTTCAGCAGTTATTAATTCAGTCACATGATCAATGTGAAACATTCTACATCTTTATCATTCTAATTAAAATTTGTTACAATTTTACAACATTTAAAATTTCAAATAAATGCTGTTCTTTTCAGCTTTCAGTTCATCAAATAAAAGTCAAAGATAGGAAAGAAATTTCAAGCTTTTCACAAAAATATTAACCAGCAAAAAGCTAAAAATAATGAGAAGAGCCATTATAAAAAAATGCATTCAGCATATAAGAATGATTTTTGAAAAATCATGTGACACTGAAAACTGTAATAATGACTGCTAAAATGTTTTTGCTTTACATCAACGAAAGAATATTCAAAAAGCATTTAAATATTAATAATATTTAGGTTTTTATTGTATTTTTATTTAATTATAAAAATCTTTTGTGAATGAATGTACTGTGGTTGTGACAAATATGGGCTAATAGCATAACACTATAGGCTATAAAGCATCTGAACATGGTTGGCTAAATTGATCGAATGATGCTCCTACGTAAAGGCAACACGGATTATAGGATTAACTTTGACCCAGTGACAACGTGTCAGGGGTAACTGCAGGTCATTTTCGAAATGGTTAGCAATCCCTCATCCCAGCATTATATCAAACAAACCGAGGACTGTTCTTCTCCCAGACTGGCATTTTCAGTCCAAATGCAGATATCTGTGGCCCTCACTAAAGAGTCTTTTAAATAGTCTGTCGCCTGTGTTCAAACGGCTCCTGAAGTAAAACAAACAGTCATTCAGGACTTCAGACAGCCTTTTCTCATGATATTGTGCAAGTGCAAGTCATTGAGTCTCAGTCTGAAGTGGGCGCTTGAAATGCCACCACAGTGAAATAGTTAATAATGGCGACAGGTTTAAGTTCAATCTTCTCAGATATGGCTTGAGTTTGTTGGCCATCCGCTCAGTGGATTAAAGCGGCCCAGCATCGACTCTCAGTCAAAATCTAATTAGCATGTAAAGCACAGAAATGGCTGGTCATTATTACCTTATGGTCTTCATCCCAGTATTTAAGGATACAGTCTGTAATCTGACTGCATTATGTGTAATGAAACTAAATTACATGTAAACCCAGGTCTGTGCAGTGCCTTATGGTAGAAGAGATCATAATTAATATGTAATAATTTTTCTGAAGTGGGTTTGTGGTACAAATTCAAGCATGGCATCTTAAAGCAAATAGAAGGCAAAATTTACATTAGTGTAAATTTTATGTACAGTGCAAATTTCTCATCTGTGAAATTTTTTTTTTTTTTTTTTAAATCTCAGAAAGATTGATAAACTGTGAATTATGTATTAGCATTGAAAGAAAAAATGTAATTTAATTTTAAAGAGAGCAATACGATCTGATATATCCATTTTGTTTTGTGTCAATTGAATTTAAATATAAATTTATTAGTAAAATAATTTTAGAAAATAATGTTGATTTAAATAAATAGTAAAGTTCTTAGTTCTGAATTCTAAAGTGTTTGCATAAGAAAGCAAGAAACAGAGTTTGTTTTGGATCAAATGTATTTCATTCAATTAGTCACAAAGGCAGGCCTCAATTACACAATCCACTTACGACATTCTGAAATGTTCACAAAACTTCACAATGTGCATTTTATATAAAAGGTCTTACAAAAAAATGTCTCACATCTTAAAAAGGGGAAAACTCAGTTGAGAATACAATGTAAAAATTCCCTTGTAATATTGTCAAGTTTTCAGGTTAATACTGAAGCGTTAATTCGTTTGACATTATGCCTTTTCATAAGTACGGACAGCTTGCACACCCTCAAAGGTCAAGGTCTGGAAACAGGAGAGACGAGGAGAGGAAATTTAGAAACATTAAATATCCGTAACACTGGAAAATTATTCATTATTATTAATAATACTTACCATAATCATTTTACCGTCCTTGACTTCTCTAACAAACTTGGTCTCCTTTCCGTCCCACCTCTGAACGTGGACAAGATTGTCTCCTTCCAAGGTTACAGTGGACTGAAATGAGATAAGTTAGTTTTTAGTAGTGCTTTATGGCTATTATATCACACACGATCAAGTTAATGTAAGGCAAAGACAGACATAACCTGCCAAAATTACTTTAAATTTCTTTGCGACATTTTTGATTTTAGGTTTGCAGGCATCAGTGAACAATAAAAAAAAAAGAAATAGAGAATAAAACACACAAACCTTTACATGTCTGTCATCTGCTGTGGTTTCGTCAAACTCCTCTCCCAGCTTGAAAGAGATCTCAGTGTTTTTGAAGGTGCTCAGCGTCTTGACCACAACTTTGTCATCCTCATGACTGATGACAATTGTGGGTTTGGTAACATTGCCTACTTGCCTGGTGGCAAAACCAACACCTGTGGAATGTTTAAAATAAAAATCAGAAAACATTACAGACAGAGCAAAACTATAATTATTATTATACAAACTGTACAGAACATCTCATGCAATTAAACATCACTGTGCTATTGCAGCTTGCACGTGCAAAGTGTTAGGAGTCTTCCTGCAAAATAGTATCTTATTTTTACTTACCCAGTGATTTCATGTATTCATCAAAGTTCTGGCTGTCAACCAGTTTCCAAGTTGCACAAAATGCATCAACCATATTGACAGTTTAAAATGCAGCGGTCAAACACACAGTGGTTCTTGTACAGTCACAGAGTTCACAGTCTCAGTGTCTGAGGACAGCAAAGCCCAAACTAATTAATACTGCTGGGGAGGCGGGGCTTTAGGGGAAGCTTGTGCTGATTGGATGGATTTTTATCCACTGAAGCTGTGATTTGTTCAAAAACATGGGGAGAAGTGACACTGTAATTTCAATAGTATTGAGTATAGTAGTAATCCAATAATAAGTCTGGATCTTTGCATTTGAGCAAAGATGAAAATGTTAACAATTAAAGTTCTGACTTTTTATTTTTAATTGTATATACATAGATTTGTATCTTATTCATATAGATCATATATTGCACAGTAAATAAATAAAACGTTTATGCAAATTGGGTCTGTGCAAAACTCTTTGAATAACAGGATCCATCACTATATCAAAGCTGAGCATCTCTCTTTCTCTCGTGCAGATGCAATCGCTTATTTTAGAGAGATGCATGCATTGGTTTCATTAAGGTACATTGGAAATATTAAGGAAAATATAAGTCCATTCAAAGCATCAGTGAACAAATGGTCTGTGGACACGTAAGTTTTGCGTTTATAAAATGATCCGCTTCACACTGTAAGTTGCACAGGACTGTAATAAATTGCTATTTTATGTAAGACAAATTATATAGAAATAAATGATCACATACTTCCTCCAGGGGGCGCGGGATGCTCAGAAAGCGGCATCAAAAATGTCGGGGCGTGATTCTTTTGCTTGGTCGTTTAGACTGTGTGCGCGCTGTACAAAATTATGTTTGGTTATTAATATAACGATTCGCCCGTTTCAAGCGCAAAATTGATTTATAGCACATTAACAGAACATCCTTCAGTAACGACTGATTGGTCGGTCCTTATCAGCGCTGAGAATAGCAACAAGTATCACGTGACTGCTGCTACTGCACAACCCTTACAAAGGAAAAACCCGCAGGAATCCTTCAGGATTATTAGGCAGAATTCCTACAGGATTTTTAGCTCTTTTTTCTGTAGGCACACCTGCTGGAATTTTATGAAGGAAACCAATTTTATGCAGGAATTATGTCCTCCAGGAATTACAATCCTACAGGTCTATTTAAAATATGCGGCTACAGCAGGATTATTGTGGAGGATGGATATGAAATTATGCAGGAGTTGCAGATTGTCTTCTGCAAGACACGCAGGAAAAATAACTTCACATGTTTTTTTTTTCACACATTATTTATTTATTAAAATTGTTAAAGCAGACTCCAATTTTACAGCAGGTGGCATCTACTCCATTTTCCTGTAAAAAAGAAAAAAAAGAAAAGAAAGATGCATTGATATTTTGAAATGTGTGTGTGTGTGGTCCTGGTATTTACCCCAACAAGTATAATAATAATAATATATAAAAAAGTACATTTTGACCTTGTTGGGACATTTTTGTATCAAACCTTTGTATCTATGTAAACATGATAACCTAATGTGTGTGTACTGGTTTGGGTGGTTTAAAATGCAGAAAGTGTCCTGTACGGGAAACATGTATAGAGATAAAATGTAAAAGTGTACAGTTTATTGGTTCATATATATTATTGAAACTTCTTGAATTTTTGCATAAATTCATAATTTGAATAGTTTAGAGCACTGGTCTCAAACTCAATTCCTGAAGGGCCACAGCTCTGTACAGTTTATCTCCAACCCTAATCAAACACAGCTGATCCAGCTAATCAAGGTCATTAGCATCACTAGAAACTCAAAGCAGGTGTGATTTGGAGCTGGTTGGACCTAAACTGTGCAGAGCTGTGGCCCTCCAGGAACTGAGTTTGAGACCCCTGGTTTAGAGTAATGGTTATTTTTTTTATCTATTCATAAGTATACTTATTTATAGCGTTTTTGTTTGTTTGTTTGTTTGTTGTGGCAGTCGTGGCCTAATGGATAGGGAGTTAGACTTGTAATCCAAAGGTTGTGGGTTCGAGTCCTAGGGATTGTGGGTGGGGTTACTGAATAACCAGCACTCTCTCCACCTTCAACACCACGACTGAGGTGAGACTATAAAACAGTTTCATGAAATGTGCACTACTGTACAGCATAAAATTACAGCACCTGTCATAGTTTTATTCTCCAGTCTATAGCCGAAACCTGTAGGCATTTCTTTCTTTCTTTCTTTCCAATTATAGCAAATAAATCCTGCAAAAAACTATTTTCCTTTTTTATTTTGTTACTAATAAACACTAATATCTGCATAGGTGCACAGCAGTCCTGCAGGAATGATAAAATCCAGCATAATTTGTCAATTGTGTTTGTTGTCCATTCTAGAACCTGTAGGACTTTCCTGCATACAGGATTCATGTAGGTTATTTTTGTAAGGGAAGAGATTTGGACCAAACAGTACAGTCTGGGCTGCACTTACCAAAAGCATGGAATGCTTAAGTTGGTCGTAGCTCCATTGGTTCTACCCTATAATATACAGACCTTGAATGACTCGCATTTCTTAAAGACGTCCACTAGATGGCAGGCGTGCTCCATAGTACACATGCGACTGCAGTTTACATCAGAAATTCCATGAATAAACCGTTTAGTACATTCCGCCTTCATTACTATGAATTATACTTTAATAAGTCACTGAATGCTTAATGTGATTTTTTCCCCCAGCATTTGTACGATGTGAGTCACCGCCGTGACATAACGCTTTCTAATGCTCCTCGTAAATGAGGAGACCATGGTATTATAGGGCTGGTTCACAGAAATATTAATAATTCGAATATTCTTTATGTAGTTCCTAATTTGTGTCTTGTCTTTTCTTTCAGTGGAACTCACACACACACACACACACACACACACACACATACTCAAAGTAAGACTCTTCAAGAAAGCATATGGACAAAGACAGCAAAGGACAAAAACTCAAAAGCTAAAGCTAGTTCTTATGGATTTTACAATATATTCTAATTCAATTGAATTCCTTATTCACATATTTAAGTTAAGTAGCATCATCTTCACAATTTGCGTCTCTCGTTTCATTAAAAACTAGCCAAGAGCCCAAAAACAGTTATATCACAGTTTTGTTACGTAAAAAGTGAGAAGACTTTGCCAACTTTAATCTCATTGTATTTTCCTCATTTGTTTGCCGTTTGATTGATGATACTCAAGCTTATGAAATCTTTAGCCATGCCCTTTGCCTTTGTTTCTCTCAACAACTGCAGTCTCTTCACAGTTCATTCCTACAGTACAGAAGATAAATTCACCCTCAAAAGTATCCCAAAACTTTTGGAGCTGCTTAAAACGCTGCAGGAAATCACATAATGCTCAGTCTGCACTGCTGCTTCTGAATAAACCTCACCACAAACCATAAAGCCTATAACCACTCCCTTGTTTGTCCAAATACATCGCCAAGAAGAAGGCTTAAATGTAACCATGGGGCTTTTGGGTGTAGTGTGAATATTAATGTAATTCAAATGATTGATGTGAATACCATGTAAAGTTCACCTAATAGACCAAGACAAGCTGTTTTTACAAAGCTCTTAAGCACTACTTCAAAAATGCACCCCATGGCACTGAGGACAAAATGTTTATTTTTAGACCGTTTGTGATCCTGCTATGTATGCAAGAAGGATATTAAACATGTGCTATTCTATAAGTCACACACAATTAGACACCGCACATTTATACTATGGTACACTATAATGCAATCGGTATGGCAGAACGTTCTGAGCTAAAAGAACTAGACCCTGCTGTTTTCAATTAAACAGGCAGGCAGAAAGGTATGTCCGGCAACCTCACATCTTACAGTCGGCGAAGCGAGAGTAAAAGATGAGCTTGGCTGCACTTACCTTATATATGCGTACTTTATATGTTTATATTTTGAACCTAAAATGGAATTTAAAACAAAAATACGTTTCTCAAGAGAGTGTCACTGGAAAAATCGTGACATTTGAAGATCACACAGGCCTTACAATGTTTGAAAACATAGTTGATTTTTGGTTTAGATCAGGGGTCATCAGACTTGATCCTGGTGGGCCGGTGTCCGTGCAGAGTTTAGCTCCGATTCCAATCAAACACAGCAGATGCAGCCAATCAAGGTCTAATAAGATATACTTGAAACTTCCAGGCAGGTGTGTTTAGGCAAGTTGAAGATAAACTCTGCAGGACACCGGCCCTCCAGGATCACGTTTGATGACTCCTGGGGCCTGTTCCATAAAACAAGTTTACCAAATAATCCAGGTTTATGGCAGATAGCCTGTTTTATTTTAATACAAATTAACTGGTAATAAGTCAGACTAACTGAAATAAGCCTGGCTTATACTCTAATCTTGGTTTATGGAAAAACCAAAAATCGACCATGTTTTCCAAACTTGGTGACCCTTGGATTAGATAGATAATCTGGATAACATAACCAGGATAACATAATCTGAATAAACTAGAATTCCTGATGACAAACTGTAATGCATTTTGTTAAATTATCAAACCATTATGCTACAAACTTAAATTTTTTTTTGGTGGTATGGGTTCATCCGGGCTATAAATCTTGAACTAGCTTGAGGCAGAGTTTTGGCTGAAAACTACAGTGGTGCTTTAATGAGTAATTAAACCTCCTTCAAAGTCTCATGACATGACTGAAGAGCATTTAGATTTACAAGGGGCACATTTCATATACAGTAGGTCACATTTGATCATCCAAACGAGGAATGCGAGAAACGCCAACATTTTTTACCTTGTAAGATATTTTAATGCTTGAAATCAGCCTTTGATAGTGTATGTTTACATATAATTGTAAATACATACTTTAATTCCTTTGATGCTATGTAACTGCACCATGTCCTTGATGCACATAGCCCAGATATTTACTAAAACCTATTTTAGAGTAAAGTACACATACACAGTTTTTTTTTTTTGCTCAGCCACATGTGGCTGGCAGACTCCAGTGAAAGCATGTGTTTTCATTTAGTCCTTTGAATAAATAGGAAACTCTGAGAACAGAGGAAAAAGTTGAATCTAATTAACTCGTTTTAATTACAGGCTTGTTTTAGGGCTTTCATTTTGTCAATCAGAGGGAGTCAATTTGCCACTTGTGAATTATGTGAATATGTTAACCAGCATTTATGTCAACACTTAGCTGTGATAAGCAGTCAGGTACATTGGTCTTTACTGGTCCAGAGCAGAAAACTATGTACAGTGACTGTAAAGAATCCAGAAAACAGTGCTCCATTTATACGCTCTGGCTTACTTCCCGCAATGGAAAAACGCTGTCGGAAAAAGAAGAATGGAAAAAAGAATGTTCATGTTCAGTTCCTGCTGGAGTAGAATGAATGATCTTAATTTATTCCAGTAGAGTTAAACTAGAAAGATTTATGTGTGCTGCAAAACATCAGAAACTTGATTTCACTCTTTTTTTCATGAAAAATATAAAAGATACACTGTACATATGGTTAGCTGACACTAAATAATTTTTGGAAATTAACATCAGTGCGTATTTTTTATTATTATCATTGAAATTATTATAATTTTATATAAGCATTTTTTTCAATTTTTCGGCAATTTTTAAAAAATGTCTAGGTTTTTTTTCAGTTTTTGATATCAAGCATATTTCAATTTACTTAAAAGAATGAGAATTTTAAATCTGGTTTTAGTATTAGCCATTAATAACCAGATTAAATACATCTCAGGCCTTTTCAGAAGATCTTGATGTTGATGTAAAAAAAACGTTTATGGACACATATGCATTAAACACATAGTATTAAACATTTATTTTAAAGCAAACCTGTAAAAATATTTACATTTTCACAATCACAGCTCATAAATACAGTTCACTGAAACAAGAAAGCTCACTTAAACAAAAGTTTAACTGTAAGTTTTACAGTTCACTTAAACAAAAACTGTTTGGCATGAGTTACAATAGAAAAAACTAATAAAATAAATATAAATGCTGAAATAATATTCTTTGGATGTCAGTGACCAGTGTCCTTTTCACAGTTTTTTTTTAATATTTACCACTTGTGAAATGTAGAAATTGTTCATGGGGTCTGTGTTTGAGGCTTCTGCTAGATGTCAAGATCATCCGGCCTGGCCCGACTGCTTGCTCGACTGCTAGGTCGAGGTTCAAGCTCCTTGAGCAGCAGAAGATCCTTCCCCAGAGCCACTTTCTCAGAATATGTGAAGCGCTGGGTGTGACCCAGCTGGTTCTGTTCTGTACTGTAATTAGTCCAGTTCTGTTCATTAGCCTGCTTGTCGTAATTGTCAGAGGAGTTGGACTTGTCGCCCGTATTTAGGTTGTAGCCCAGATTAGGAGCGGGGGCCGAGCAGTCATTGTAATACCCATAACTGGACAAGTTCCTTGGGCAAGGCTTGATATTACAGGCCCTTTCAAAGTTTTTCTCTGACTCTTTGAATCGATCCTTCATCCTCTTGAAAATCACGTAAAAAAACTCAAAGACGTTGAGGGCCAGAGAGACAAGTGACACGACCAACATAAAGATGATAAAAACCGTCTTCTCGGTTGGACGAGACAAAAAGCAGTCCACTTTATGTGGGCAAGGGAACTTTTGACATGTATAAACGGCTGACAGCCTGAATCCATAAAGGTGCCACTGAATCAACAGAAAAACTATTTCGAATATGGACTTCAAGACAATGCTCACTATGTATGTGTAAAATATCCCTCCTCTCATTTTGATCTTCCCGTGATCTTCCAGTCCGTACTTGAACTTCCTCATTTCAATTTTCCTCAAGAGCACATCCACATCTCCTCCTTTGCTCTGGATGTCTCGTAATATCCCCTCCTTTTTATTCAACTTCTCCTCCTTGTGCATGAGAAACACAACGTGGCTGAGGTACAGAAGGGTCGGCATGGACACAAATATGATCTGCAGCACCCAGAAGCGCACATGGGAGATAGGAAATGACTTGTCGTAGCACACATTCTCGCAGCCAGGCTGCAGTGTGTTGCACTTGAACGCCGACTGCTCGTCTCCCCAGGCGGACTCCACCGCCGTCCCCAAGACCAGGATCCTGAAGATGAAGAGGATGGAGAGCCAGACTTTGCCTCCTGCCGTGGAGTACGCCTGGACCTTGTCAAGAAGTTTCCCCAGTGCGCTCCAGTCACCCATGATGAAAGATGTTCTGGATTAGACAGGAGACGACCAACCTTCAAGCTGACAAAGACAGTAAATTCAATGAGTATTATAAACACAGATGAAGCCCAGTGTTAAACACATCCGAGTGGTCTCCTCACTCCCCATATGACTGCCAAATACAATAACACAAGTCCTTGGCTCATCTTTAGAAATGTTCCAGGGTCAATTTATGCGCTGAATGAATGCTCTAGGGTCTCTAACAGATATTAAACCTCAAAAACTATGGCATTTTTTTTAACAATATAAAATTCAGAACTAGTAAAAGCCTATAGACTTTATAGGCTAAACACAAACACAAGGATAACGTGCATACATACACTATTTCTTGGAAAACCAACAGTTGAAGCTTAACATTTTGTATCACAGATTTAACCTAATATATTCTAAACGGTATCCTTCGAAAAATAAGGACCGCTATTTAAAAAGTATCGCCTACTAAGACATGCATAAATATACACACATAGGCCTACATCATTTGTCATACTGAATTGTAAGTTTTAACATATCTCCAAGACGTTGTCTTGTATTTCTTACCTGAAAAGTCGTTAAAAACGCCAAACTTCTTCAGAGTTGGGATAACTTTTGAAGCACATTTCAACGATGAATGCAAAAATAAGCAGTTTCGATATAAAATGATTTTCCCTCCGGCGAACGTTCTCTTATCCCACCCGTTGGAGGGAATGAGTCAGAAGGGTGAAGTTAACGTCAGCTAACTCAAACTTATGGACTTCCAGAACTTCTCAATCTCCGTTATATTTTGGGAGGAAATGTCTTGGAAAAAGGGAGTGCAATGAAAGTGTGAAATACTGCCATCTGCAGTAGAAGTAGCAACTTGCCACAGATGCAACAGAGCCTTCAAAACGCTGAGGCATGCTTGTTACCATGACGACAGAAGATTTGAAAAGTTCTCTTAGAACGAATATAACATTCAAGTCAAATCAGTTCTTCAGTTACATGTGTGTGTGTATGTAATCTTTTCAATGAATAATGAAAACATCAATGCTTTCTTTCACTTTTTTATTTTGGAATTAATCACTACAATCACATATCTTAACACACACATTTCGATTGATGTATGGATAATTCTTTCATATGATTAAGAATGTTTGCATACATATACTCTAATACAACATCTCGGATGTTCAAATTAAGTTTTCAACATATTTAATATACTCTTTAGAAGTTGCATTTTCTGAATTTTTTGGCTGAAAAGAAGAAACGGATTTAGTAACTAAAAATGCTCGGTTTGTTTTGGGAACCAACAATTGTTTTTCTTTCGCAGCTAAACATTCAAGACCACAACTTCAGGAGGTTCATTTCCTCGGGGTCATGGAGGACCTCAGGGGAAGCTCTCCTTCAACCCAGCTGTTTGGATTGGCCAACATTCTTTTCCATATTTGAATTTCCTCATCCATCGAATCCATCCAATCAACTTTCTTGCCATAGCTCTGTCCTGCAAGTGAAGAGAGACACTGTTAATGGAACGGCTTAAAGATACCTGCCATCAGCTTTTAGATCATGACTAACACAAAGATCAGGTTAAATATAGATGAGGTACAAAATACAGCTGCAGTGAAGAAAAGTTTTTGTTACCTGTTCCAAGACTGAGGCGCAGACCTCCCAGAAACTGATTGGCGAGTGTGTTGTGATCCCAAACTGTCAATTCGCAGCAGGCCTCACTGACTTCCCCAATTTTGAACCCATCATACACCATGGCATGGTTATACACAGGGTCCTGTGTCTTTTTTATAACGCGAGTCTTCTGGCGGCTTTTCTTTCTGGTATCTGGTAGAATGTAGCTAAGAAACAGAAGAAAATAATAATTTGTGAATTTTACCTGTAAAGAATATGTCCAGGTTATAATTAATGCCAAAATCAAACAAAAATTAATTTTATAAAAAAAATATAATTCTATTAAAAAAAAAAATTATATATGATTTATAACAAATAACATTACATATATTTACTAAATACATGTATGTGTGTATATTAATATTTACATATATACACAGAACACATACATATATTATGTAAACTTATTTTGGATGTGATTAATCATGAATAATTAATTTAAGTTGACAGTTGGAGGTATTACAGTAATGATAAAATTTCTTTTCATTTTAATTACACATTATCATTTCTTTTTTTCCTTCATTTGATTCTGGGGTGAATTAAAAATAAAAAACACTTATAAAACATTTGGTCCGACCATGTGTAAAATGAGTTACTGTGAATTTAGTTTCATATTTACTTTTGTCCTCTAAACCAAATAAAATGAATAAAATGGGTCATTGTGTTATTTCCATTCTTTTCATGTCATGTTTAAAAACAAAAAACAAAAAAAACATGACACCTCAAACATGACAATGAGGAAGCGTGAGAGAGGGAGAGAGAGAGTTAGAGATGGAACAATGGCTTCAGCGACTTTGAAAGCCATGTCCATAACAGATGACAGGCACACCCTCACCACTTAACAAAGGAATCGACTCCCTGAGGCTTCAGGCGGCGTAATTCTTTTGCCTCCCGCAGCCACACATGAATCTCCCCAGTGCTGTTCTTTGACCCACCTGAAATCAAATGACATGTTTGTCACAAGCTGCATTCCTAAATTTAGGTTTACAAAATTATATGAAATACACAGATGCAACATCAATATTTCAAACTGTACCGGACACCGGAGGAACATATTTCAGGGAAACTGATAACAATCCATTAGATTCTTGGGATTCTTGATTCTCAGAGGTCTACAATAAAAAAAAATAAAAAAATAGAACGTACTGCAGAAATTATAACAGAAACTAGGCTGAACTGAGATACCACGCAGGCTCTGTTTCAAAACATTGAAAAGTATCTAATCCCACAATAATTTGAGGCAGTGTACCTTTGACTGTAGGTTGTACCATGTGAGGGCCTCATGTCCCCAGTCCCAGTTCTTAAAACTGATCTCAACCTGCCCCAGGAACACATTTCGACCCCTGGAGTCATTGTGCCACACGGACAGATTCAGAGTCTTATCCGGCAGCTCCTCACGCTTCACTTTGTACTGATTAGTACAGATAAGATGCAAGGTTAAATTAAATACAAACATTATATTGTATTTTAGTGTCACAGAGAGAAACATACTCTCAGAGATTCAACGTAAACTGGATTCACGGTCCGTTTCTTAATGGAAGTTTTCCTTTTGCTGCGACGTGACTTGTCTGGATAGAGGTAGGTCTTCACATAGCTAAAGATAGATATTTTGACAGACAGTCAGTCAGATAGATGGATAGAGAGACAGGTTCTAGAAGTTTAGAGAACTCACGGGTCAGTGCGTTGTTTACGTGGATTAGCTATGGCCAGATCCTGACACTGCTCAATCATGATAATGAGCTCTCCAATAGGGCTGTACATCACTGCAAACTCCACAGAGCCCTGCACTTCAACATTCCCAAAGTCCCCTGCGTCGCTGTACACACTCAGCATGCTACCGGTGCGCTTATGGGGGGGAAAAGAACAAAATAAATCTCTGGAACACAATCTTTTTTGATTTTGGACTTTTATTGTCTTGTACTTGGATAGGAAAGTGAATGATGACAGGAAAGGGTGGGAGAGAGAGGGGAATATGGGATTTGGAAATGACGCAGTCTGCACTTGAACTTGCGCCCCACTGGAGCACAACAACCTTTACGTGTCAAAGCACGTGGTAGACAGCGAGACATAACAACATTCAATGACGTTATGTAATGCAGATATTTTATGCCTGTTAGGGGCTATTATTAACAAGCTGTTTTGAGTCATCACTGACATCCATATTAGTATTTTTTCCTACTGTGGAAGTCAATGGTGACCCAAAACAGCTCAGTTACAAACTTTCTTCAAAATATCTTCCTTTGTGTTTGCCAGAACAAAGAAATTCATACCGATTTGAAACTACTTAAGGGTGAATAAATGATGACAGAATTTTCACTTTTGGGTGAACTATTCCTTTAAATGTTTTTTTTTTTAGATGTTTAGATAATTTTTTGGGATGTTTAAAATCTGGATACATCTGTTAATTACTTTAACCGGCGTTATGGTGCCTCCCAAACAGGTAAACTTCAGCTCAACCATAAATTTAGGCCGAAATTACTTACTAAATAATAAACTGTTTATCAGCTAGCTGACAGGTTCAGACAAGCAATGGCAAACTGGCTTTTAAACATCTTTAAAAATAAAAAGGTCCAGCTCACATCAGTAAGAGACAATGCACTAGCCGAATAGCCTTTTCTGCTAGAGAGATCCGACCCATAGCTGGACAGTGAAGCAGCATCATCATCTGAATCAACTCCTTCATCCTGCAACACAGAGAGCAATGTCAACAAAAAGAGCAAAGCAAAACAGAAGGTTACTTTTGACAGTCAAGCAGCTTACTGTGATCAACACTGCGCACTGCAGTGGAGGATAAAAAGAATGATGAAATGATGTTTTAAGCACTGCAACAGTATATTTGCAGGATGAACAGTGGCTTACCTCCCAAGTATCTGCAGTGTAAGAAGGGGTTTTAGATGTGGATCCCTTAAGTAAAGCCTCCAGATCTGACACCCCATGTTTTTGTCCTAAAGAAATCAAAGAATAAACCTCACATAAGATATAAATCCATGTATATGTACCGGGAGAAATCTAACAGGTTGAACCAGAGCTTAAGTGAACAGACACACAATACAGGGAGTGTCTCTCTCAAATATCAGGCCTCGAGGGCACTTCAGAAATCAAACGCCATTTCGCACTTCAATCTAATATTAAGATCTCATAATCGTTTACCTTTCGTTTCTGTTGGATCTGGAGATTCAGATGGCATAATGATTATTGTAGGAAGCGTATCATCTCTAGTCTCCTGAATGGTGATCTTCTGCAGGATGGGTGGTCTTTCCTTTTGGGCTCTTGCCAGGACACTTAGTAGAATACCTGACTCTATGCTCTGCTCGGTTTCAGCGCTGTCCTTCTCATCTTTCATCTTTGGAGAAGCTTGACCCAGTCCAGCAACATCTTCACTCGTAGGTTCAACAGGTTGAATTGGTTCAGTAACAGTTTTGTCAATATTTGTAGTGTTAACTTGCACTCCAGCATTTCCACTGTGCACTAATTTCCCATCATCTGTCATTGAAAGATAGTCTTGGCTTAATTCTGCTAAAACCTGACTCTTATTTTTAGCGTCTTTTGGTAAGTTCTGATCATTTGATGACTTTATCTTTATTTTTTCTCTCTCTTCGTGGGCATCAAGATATCTTTGCAGAGTTGTGTCAATGCCGCTTGGTTTTGCCATTCGGAACTCTTCTATTACACTTATATCAGCAGTTTTGTTCTGCAACAGCTCATTTTTATTAGGTGTTTTCTTTTCCATTTCCACTGGTCGGTCATTGGTAGAGTCACTGGAAGCATCTTTTCCCTGCAGAGTGTCAGAGGGAAATTCGTGAGAACCCATTTCAACCCCCCATTTTAATGATGACTGACTTTGGGATGCTTTTTCAGCAGAAGAACACTTATTGACTTGTTCCTCACCAGCTACACACTCAACTACTTGATCTATATCGGTCTCAGCAAGCCAACCAGCACTTACATTCTTCCCTTCACCTCCCTTCCTGTCTGAACTTGCCTCATCATTAAGAAGATCTCTGGAGACCGTCTTTCTCTTATCGTGCTCATTAACAGAGTCTGAGGGACGCAGTTTATTGCTCTCAGACTCTCCAAACGTACATTCCACTGAACACTGCTGATGTCTGCATGTACTATCTGGGAAAGCATTAATAGACTCGTTAACCTCATCTGAAGCCTCTTGATCTGTGCGTCTACTCAATTCTGGCCCATCACTGGTAAAAACTAAAGAAGTCAGTGGTTGATTCTGAAACTCACTTGGTGAACAGCTTTCTAAGAAAACATCTTTAGGTTCATTTAGAGATACAATCTGAAAGGATGTTTGATCCATGAACTTTAAAGATGGAGGCTCTGGGTTTGGACTTGATGTGTCCTGCTTCTTTAAGGCCTCTGTGTTCTCAGCATGCAATTTTACCTCTTTTTGATTAGGTCCAACACTATTGCTTTCATCATGCACAGGTTTCACTGTGTTCGCTTCGAGGGAGATCTTTACCCAGTTCTCTTCAAACGACTGGTCTCTCCGCAGCGCTGGGGGGAGTGAAATCTTTCGCCTCGGCTCTGGATTTGTTGCATGTTTTGTGGTGCCTCTTTCTGGTTTAGTGTCTTGAATCGCACTGAAGAAGGGAAAAACAGTTGTTGTTTGGTCACCAGAGAGCTCTTTGGGTTGTGCTTCTGATGAATTGCATTGTGGGTCAGAGCTACTGAGGACACGATTGCCATCAAGTTCTGCTCGTAGTTTTTCTTTTCTTCCAGCTATTTGTGGAACAGCTGAAGTCTCTGTAAACACAGATCATTTGAACTGAAAGGTATGACCAAAACCTCACCAAATCAAATTCAAATACATTTTTTTGTTTGTTTGTTTAGTTTTTTTCAAATTTAAACCATTCAAAAAGGTTCGGGTAAGCAGGTTTTCAAGAAATCATGCAATTATTTGATAAAACGACAATTCTGAAAAACAGATCAGTTTCCACGAAAATATTAAATGAATATTAAAAAATATTAAACACCAAATGATTTTCTGATGAATTGCAGGATATATGTATATATATATTTTTAAAGTTACTGTAAACTGTAATAATATTTCACAACGTTACTCTTTTTACTGTATATTTTTGTCAAATACATGCAGGCTTCATGATCATATTTAAAAACACTTAAAAATCTTACCAAACCCAGATTTTAACGTTAGTGTAATTTCCTAGAAAAACATTCATGATTATTTAAGGATTAATTTAAATTAAAAATGAAATCCATGTTTATTCATGTAATTAAAACTCACCACCATCCATAAACTCCTCATCAGTATATTGATGACAAGTCTGTAAATAAATTAAATTAAATAATAAAAAATAAAAATAAAATCTTGGTTTTACATAATAAATATTTACAGAAAAATAAATATAATAAAATAAGACAAACCTCTTTACTAAGGGCTGGATGAATTAATCTAGGGTCTGATGATGGTCTATAGTAGAAAGAAAAAATATGTTATTAAAGACATTTCAATTTTGAAAATCAATCTAAAATTAGTTTGGCTGCCAGGTCAGTGCTGTGAAATAAAGGCTATTACTTTGAAAGTGTGTTGCGATTCTCCTTTCCATGCTCTTTGTTCTCGTCTAGTGCATCATTCAGGAACGGGTTGGGTTTATGAGCTGAGTTTTAAAACAAATGGCAAATATAATTAGTTCTGACGTATTCAAAACTGCTTGATTTAAACCTATACGCAAAGTTATAAATATTCACTTAACAGTGAAATCAGGTTTCAGTTAGCTAAGGGCAATATGTATACATGACTCAGTCAGTATACAAAAAGTTTGAAATGACCAGACAGGTGTGGTGTATGTACTCAAAGATAACAGCATGAGCTTAATAAGGAAGTCCTGCATACCTGCTGTTTTCTTCCATCTCATGGAGGACCTCACCACTGCTGTGACATCCGTCTGCTGTCCGTATCGCTTGACCTTGAGCTCTTCAAACCACTCACCTGTTAAAGTCCTCAGCTGCGTAAGGTCAGGGACAGACTGTCTCAGTTTCCTGATGTCATAAAAACAGGATTCACCCAAAGTGTAGTAAAAGTGGAGTAAATGATGACAGAATTTACATTTTTGGATGAACTATCTTTTTAAGTAAAACACACCAAACCCTCAGAGACTGACTGTAGCAAATGCAGAACACATGTTATTTTCACTAAATATGGGTCAACAGATGCTCACACTTGGTTTGTCACAACAACAAGCTGAAGTATGGCAGAAACATTTAACAAATTTAATGTGCCACCATGCCAAATGCCAACTGACACCACAGCTGACAGTTTAGATCAAGTGTAACAATTTTGACTGCATTAAATTGAACTGAAAAAATAAATAAATAAAACATTATATATATATATTACACATTTACCCACTAAAATGTCATTCTATCTAAAAATCTTGTCAGGCATATTTACAACAAAAATAATTGTATGATGCATTAAAAGATTAATTCCTTTTACTCCAAATACAATTTTTTTTTTTTTTTTTTAAATATTCCACTATCCTAGAGTTTACACATTCGCCAGTAAGATTATTTTACTCATTTAAAACACATATAAAACAATAAAATTAAATATGCATCCATAGTCGCTTATATATTGTAATATGTACAAGTCAGAATAAGCATGTTGTTTACATTTTTTACACAAATATTGGGTTACACTGAAGGTAACATTATTTCAACCATATTTTGACATTTTATTCTCCAAAAACGTAAAAGAAAATACATCATCAGTGCTTGGGTTTCTGTGGTCAGCATGCGTACAATACAGCTCCACATGAACTGTCCCGCAGACTTCAGTGAAGGTCAGACAACCACTTCCTACCTGACTCGTCCGCTCTCCAGTCGTTTTAAATCTTCATCTCTCAGAAGCACTTGACGGATGGCTGCCTCTTCCTCAGCTGACAGAAAGCTCAAGTCAATCAATTCCAGCGTACTTTTTGATTGCTTCATCCTGGTCAATAAAACAAACGCTTCCCAGCAGCACAGAACTTTTCCCAAAGGTAAGCTGCATGCAAACGGCCGCGTTTACCTCAAATCAGAAAATTGTCGACCCACGTTCAATCCTTGTGAATTCGAGACTTCACAGGTAACCTCAGTCAGCTCTCTGTGAGGTGTTCGACTGTTGTTTCGCGTGATTGAGGAAGAAGGTTGGTGCAACTTTTAACGCGCGTGTCACAATCTTTCACACGGTGCAGAAAAAAAAAGCACGAGGTGACGTCATCTGTCAACATTCAGTTTGAGAATAGTTAATGTTTCCCTAACCTTGTCCTTCAGTAAACATAGTTTCCTAAACCACAACAAATAAAGGTGAAAAAAAGTTTTGATAATAATAATTTAGCTAAAAAAGACATAAAATTTAAAAAATATAATTTTCAAGAATTATGCATTATTATTTTGGTATTCAAAAATACATTTCTGTTTGTTTTTCCACATCCACCCATAAAACTATTAAGCAATGTGCTGTTTGTGCTGGCAGACGCACCTCATTCATGTTCTAACATGCGGTCCTGCTGTAAAATTGTGTGTAAAATGACAGACCAAATTAGAGGAAGTAGAAGGGTTGAAGACCAACGATGTCAAGATTATATCATATTTCTTCTGATGCTAATGTTTGCGGTTTCCTGTTACTTGTTTTTTTGAGTTTCTACACAGGCGATTAGAGACATATTAATGTATGATTTGTGATTTCGTTTTGTAATGACAACCAAGATTTCAGAGCTCAAGAATGTCTATCTCTAGGATCCTTTATAGGTGGACAATAGCAGTCGACTTTGGTGTGTTGCTGAAAGCACAGCGTTGACCCACACCACACCTTTTCAATCAATCTTTTGCAATGTCTTGTAATAATTTTCTTAATATTAAACGGGTAGTAAGAGACCAGCAGCTGAAAAAACCCACACATTTTTGCTTATGGGTTGGCTGAAGTAAACATCAGTAAAAAAAATAAATAAATAAAAGATCACTCAAACACCACTAGATGGCAGTAATTACTTAACAAAAGCATATAATGACTGCGTATGACTTGACTTTTCATTGATAAATCAAATCTGTGTCTGCTGATCATTGAGAGACAGAGAGCTAAATAATACATTAATAATGAAAATAATTTCTGAAATATGCGTAGACCTATAAATACATACACTTAATGAGTAATATTAAAATAAAATATATTAAGACTATAATAAAGAGAATAAACTCCATAACTAAAATAGAATAGTAAGATAAATTTATATAAAAGGACAAAAATAAATAATTATAAATATATCTCTCTCCTTCGCCATAGTGAAATGATCTGCAAAAATAATTAAAAAATATATGATATATATAATATTAATTTTAAACACACACACACACACATGTACTGAGTCTCAGTTAATTCATGTTGTCAAAACAATTACATAACCTAGTTAAAAACAAAAACAGATATAATAATCAGATAAATTTATATAAAAATATTAATGCAAATATAGTCTATACAAATACCAATATTATTTCCTGTATGCACGCAACTATAAGCTACAATACTTCTCAAATACACCAGAATATTATAATAAAAAATATAATATATATATATATTGTACATACTATTTCCTCTATGAACACAACTAACAACGCCTCACTCTTGACATGAGCAAACTACACATGCTGGTGTGTCTCAAATGCTCTTTGTTTGGTCGATAATTCATAGGCCTGTTTGTATTTACATCACGTATTTGCAGCAGAAAAGCAGTGTGTGAGGTAACCTTGCCGCTCTGACGTCATTTACAACTCTCTCTCCTCCTCGCGCCGCATCCGCCACTGTGCGCGAATGTTATGATGCTCGAATGTTACAATGTAGCGCTCAGTTAGTTCATTGTCATTCGGTTCCCGCCATTGATGACTGACTGATGTAGACCAAAAACAACCACATCTGTCACGTAGCGCTAATATCAGACGCTAAGAAAGAATATTGATTTTGTGGAGAGTCAGGTGAACAGTCGCAGCTCGACACGTACAGAGAAACAGCATGATGGGTTTACATGAATTCATATGGATGACCGGTATACTGATGGCGCAGGATCATCCTTAACCTGTTTGCGAGGGATTTGGGATCGTGACAGTACGTGAAGATGGCGACGGGGACGGGCTGGCAGCCGCCGTACAGCGCTGCTCCGGGCATCAATCCTCCCGCTGCTGCTGCTGCTGCTTCTGGATCAGGCACCAGTCCATCCTCAACATCCAGCCATTTACTCTACGAATCTGCGCTGACCATGGAATACACTCAAGATCTGCACCTGAAGATGAGTAAAAAAATAGCACAACTCACTAAGGTAGGTCATATCACATTGCTTGTATTTTGATTACAGCATGGTAACTTTAAAATGAAAACACTGTAAGCAGGATTGTGCATGATGTTTAATCCTTATCCCCCATAGAGATGATGCCCTACATATTGCAATTTTTGCACCGCAGTGTTTTTTCCCCCTGCAAAAATCTGTTAATAATCCTAGACAAGATTTGCTAGATGCATTTAACCTGTGATTAATTTCTGCAAAAATAATTCAGCAATGCATCTTACATAAGCAGACTTTAATGCAAAAATAATCAGTCTAGTTTATTAGCATCCACATCTAATCAAAAGTGCATATGCACCTTATTAGTTTTTACCTCTGATTTTATTTAGTTGTGTAATTTATGCCTAACACGAGAGCAATCTTTGCTTTGGATTCAAGATTGCGTGTTCACTGTTTTTGTGTTTGGCATCCCAGACCTAGAAGTGTGAAAACAAAAACAGTATTTATTCTATTAAAAACCTTTCAGATGCTTTAAATATGTTCATTCGATGTTAACAACAGGCAGAATTTTTTAAAGGTTTTACAGAAAAGTAGGCATGCATTTCACAGAAATGTGACTGGTATGCATTCCAGCAGTGTTTCTGTCTGGGGTCTGTTTGAATACAACAAAAACACATTGTAAAAAAGAAAAAAAAAGTATATATCAGTGCTGTCAAATGGTTAATCATGATTAATTGCATCCAAAATAAAAGTTTTTAGTTTGCATTAAATATATGTCTGTGCTGTGTATATTTCTTATACACACATGCATGTATATAGCATGTAAAATGTTTATATATTAAATGTTTATATATTAAATATTTATGCTGCTGTATAGTCCATAAAAAGCTCACAAATAAAATATATTGAAAATGGAATAAATTAAAATAAAAAAATTATAATGATATATTAAAAAAAAATAAAAAACAACTATATATATATATATTAATCAAAATATGAATAAAATTACTATATTATCTCAATTACTAAACTAACTAATGTATTATGGAGCAGTATTGTGGAGCATATTATGAAGTGTGTGTTTGTAAGTTCTCGTAATATTAAGTCATTGAGTATAAATATTAAAATTAAATGGTAGGTAAGTTTTCAAACTATTAAAATACTCTTGAGGTTTCTCTGACTCCAGCCAAACAATTTAGTTAAATTCAAATGTTGAGGAAAATCCAGTTTTATGGGTTTGAAACATGCATGGACCGTATTAATACACTAATTAGACTAGGTAGAGCTACTTTGCATAACTACAGTTGTGCAGAATAGGGCGTCCTTACAGTATGTTAATATCATGGATGCGACAGGAAAGGAATCAATTAAAGATGAAAGGAGAACAGCAGCGTGAGAGCAGCAAGTGAAAGAGGCTTGCTTTGATGTGCAACTCTTAAGCACAACGAAAGAGAGTCATGATTATGAAATGCTTGGCTGGAAAAACTCTTGGCTCGACAATGAAATTTTTAATACTCCCTTTTGTTTATTGTTTGGTCCAGATCAGGAGTTTTATAGAAATACAAGGAATTTGATTTGGTTTTCAGGAGCCTTGAGGGCTCTAAATATATATTATGGATGAAAGATGATCCATAAAAACTTTAGTCTAAATATACACATTTAAATATTTGTGGACATAGTGTATTGAAACAGCATAAAATGAATGTATGCTTGCAAAATGTACATCTTTATTGCCTAATCGTGCTTAAGAGAATATTGCACTATATTGAATGGTTTTGGTTGCCAGTGCTCTGTGATGCCTGCCAGAGGTCAAAAGAGGTTATGTCCTTAGTCGGATGAATCCATAATGATTTTTCCTCCCTTTTGTGTTGTTTTTTTCCCCGTTCGTTGCAGTTTTCTTATATAGACAGTGTATATAGACAGTGTCTGATTTGGTGGCTGAACTAAAATAGACAGATCTGAGGAGAACAAGATGGACACATCACATGTGGCATTGGAGGATTATTTTTTGACTTTAAGCAAGGCACTATGGGCAAAACCATGGTTTTTGTCATGCATTCAGATTTTATTTGTTATTTTGATTCCATAACTGGACTTCTTTCGGGCAAGTGGAAAGAAAACGTCCAAAATATAATTTAAGTTTATTTTATGGTATTTTATCTGTTTGCATCTGTGGATTTCAGTTGTTACTCTTTAGAATAAGGAACACACATTCACTATTAGCTAAGAGTTTTCTCTTAATAAACTGCTATTTGTTGCTTATTCATAGTTTGTTATAGGTTATGGCATTAAAATGTACTTTATAAGTACATAAATATGGTTTCTAAGTACTGATAAACAGCGAACCTACTAGAAATATGCATGCTAATAAGCAACCAGTGTTTATGTAAGTTAACACTTATATAGCATATTTTTCTATTTTATTCCGGTCTACATTCTGAAGGTGTTTACAGAGCGGTTTGTTCATGTATCTGACATATGATGAACCATTTATTTTTTTGTGGCTGTTGGCTGTTTTTTTAATTTACAGTCATTACTGAGGAGTTTATTCATATATCATTTATCTGATGTATATTTAACATTTAATGCCTAAAAATCATTATTATTATTTTTTTTCTTCTGGTGACTATATTTTTCTGATTTATGGAGATTTAAAAAGAGATATCCAAATTCCCCTGTGTTTTTAACACTGTCAACAAAATAAAACAAGAATTTTAAACCTGGCTTTATCAAGTATTCAGATTTCTGTTCTGGAAATACATGCAAATCAGTGCATATTGAATTAGACAATGCCTTATTTGCATAGTTAAATATTACATTTCCAAAAACTTGTAATACAAAACAATTGAGTTAATTAGTGATTAATCAACTGCGGAAAGGATCATTTCCTCGCCCTCATTTATTTCTAAACCTGTATGTTTGCTCTATAACACAATAAAAGATATTTTAATTAATGCTTTAACTCTTATGTGCAATGGAAGTCAAAGTGGTCAACTTTGATTGTATGAACAAACAAAACGCTGAGAATTTTTTATTTTTTTTTAATATCTTGTGTGTATGTGTGTGATTGCATAATCACAGATTGTAAGGGCTGACGCTGACAGATCTTTATAGGGAATCCAATGAAAGGCTGTCTAGAGATGATTTCCAATTTATTTTCTGTAGCTGTATAAAAACTTAGCATCCATGTTTCTCACAGGTCATTTATGCCCTCAACACAAAAAACGATGAGCATGAAGACGCCATCCAGTCTTTAAAGGAGTCCCACGATGACGAGGTTCAGCACATCCTGACAGAGGCTCGGGAGAAGATTCTTCACTACAAGAGCAAAATCGGGGACGAGGCTGACCTGAAACGTCGCCTGCAGTCCCTGGAGGAATCCGTGGAGCTGCACGAACACATGAAGCGCCAAGCTCTGGCCGAGTTTGAGATGTACCGGCAGCGTGTGGAAGACACACAGCTGTGCACGGAGGCCCAGCACACACAGCGTGTGGTCTCCATGTCCCGAGAAGTGGAGGAGATGCGGCACGAGTTCGAAGAGAAGCTGCGCTCCTTCAGTCAAGTGCAAGCCCAGTTTGAGCAGGAGAAACGGCGGGCGTTGGATGAGCTCAAGTCGGTCCACCGTCAGGAAGTGCAGGAGCTGCTGGAGAGCCAGCAGAACCAGAGTGCCTCCTCCAGCCTGGAACAGGAGAAATTGGCCGAGCTGCACCGTACGGAGCTGGAGTCGCTCATGGAGCGTGTGGAGCAGCTGACGCAGGACAAAGTCCGGCTGGTGGAGGAATACGAGGCTAAGCTGAGCAAGGCTCAAGGGTTCTATGAGCGCGAGCTGGAGGCCATGAGACGAACACAGCAGCTCACCACAGAGAACTTGCTGGCCTGGAAGAGGACAGAGGTGGAACTGAGGAAGGAGTTTCAGGTGCAGGAGTCGGCGCTTCAGAGGACCCTTTGTAAACTCCGCTCTGAACTCCACAGAGCTCAGGACGAGGCGCGAGAAAGCAGGGACAAGACCAACAGACTGCAGGCGTCTCTTAACAATGCAGAAGTCACAATTAAGGTAATGATTTTAACATTTTCAGTACACAGAGATTAATGGAAGGGTCTTGCTTTAACTCTAAACACTTTTATTAGGTTGATTATTTAAACTGTCAGAACTTTTGTATTTCTGTTATAATACAGTCATATTGAAAATGTCTACATAATTTCATTTTATTACTTTTATTGTAGATTTTATTGTTCTACCCTTTTCCCAGACATAATTTCAACTTGATATGTAAATATATCATAAGTATTAAGAATTTTATTGTTTATAATCTAAACAATAAGCAAAGTAAACTATTTCAGTGAAAACTGCTATTCAAAAGTTTGTGCTGGGTAAGATTCTTTTATGGCTTAGAAAGACGTCATTATACTCACCAAGGCTCATTATTTGATTTTAAAAAATGTAGTAAAAATGTTAATATTGTGAAATATTATTACAACTTTAAAATACTTTTTTTAAACAAAAGTTCCCTACAGGAAGAAGAAATGTCTTGAGATAAAGTGAAGGAAAAAATAAAGATATTGTACGCTTCCAAACTGTAATTTCACAAAAAATTAATATTTGTAATATATATACTGTTTATTTGGAATACATAGAATTTTAGCTATTAGCATTAGTAAGACCAAAGAGGTAGTTTATACATTTCAATATGTTTAAAATGTGATGTGATTTCCATTACAGAATGCTTTTGAACACTGTACATATAGTCTGAGCTGTGTTGGAAATCAGGCAGTTGTGAAAATATTTGTGATGGTTGAGAAAAGCGACAAAATCCTCCTGTGATACGTATATACGTGTTTCTGGGCAATGAGTGATTAAGTGTAAAAAGTATATTTAGAGTACATAGGGCCAAAATAATTCATAAAACACAAAATATCTTTTGTATTTAGAAATTCTTTTTTCTTAGTACTTCAATAGTTCGCGCTTCCTTATGTTGACAAATTAGGCGTATTTGGCGTGCTGTCTAGAGGGCGAGCCTGGAGGTCGACAAACGCCGGGCCCTAGTTGTTAGAACCCTAGCTCGAACTCCGCTTGACCCCTTCAGTAGGAAGACGCAAAGGTGGAGAAGGGGTGGAGGCGGGATGTGTAACGAGATGTTGAAGCGAAGGAAATGAGCTTATTTAAAGGAAAAGGTAAGAGGATTTGATTGGACGGGGCGAAATTAGGTTGATTAGCTAATCGTGCGTACGCGCTCCTCTCGAAATTTTGTTTATCAACATCACTTAAATTCTGTTACTTAGAATTTATAGTAAATAATGAAATAAAGTTAACATTATTGAGATGAGTTTTGGAAGTGTGATGCTTTCTACAAATAATAATTCATCTCAAAAAGTAATTTTTTTTCCTCATTTACAGGAGTTACACAAGCAGCTGGAAGAGGCCATACAGGATGGAGAGATTTGGGTGATGCAGCTGAAAGATACGGAATATGAGCTGGACGGAAGCAGAGATCGAGTTCAGCAGCAGGCCAATGAAATCCTTCACAAAGCCAGTGAGAATAATGTCATGACCAAATTACATTTTTCTTCAGCATATGACACTGAATCACTCAAGCTGCAGTGTGAGAGGGGTTTTAGAGAGGTTACAGTTTTTGTGATAGCTTGGCAGAGATGGATTTAACTCTGTTTTGCCTGAATTTACGCTTGAATTCTTAATAGTTTTTATGTTTGCCATTGACTTCATGTTCACAAATAATTTACCATATTTATTTTTTGAGGAACTGTTAATCTAACGAAATACCCATGCAATTTATTAACAGGTCAAATAGGCTCTCTTCAAGCGACCCAAATGAGCCACGAGGCCACTATCAGGGATCTGGGCTCTGAGCAGAACCGCCTGAAGGAGAAGATCCTACAGCTGGAGGAGGAGAGAGAGAGACTTCAGAAACAGATTCAAACACTGGAAGAACAGCAGCATCAGAAGATTCTCAACTTGGAGAAGGTAAGTCATTTTTCACCTTTTCTTTATTCTTAAAATAGGCAGCCCGGAGGCAGGACAAAAAACCTGTTTGGAAGCAGTTATTGATTTTGAAAATGTTGCAGTTAGTAAGTAATACTTTGATTACATAAATGCTGTTCTTCTGATTTTTCATGTATAGTGAAAAAAATGTATTACCATTTCCACAAAAATATAAAACAGCACAACTATTTTCAACACTGATAATAATAAGTTATTACGTTTCTTAAGCACCAAATCAGCATATTAGAATGATTTCTGAAGGATCATGTGGCAATAAAGACTGGAGTAATGATGCTGAAAATTCACCATTCAACTGGAACAAACAAAATTTTAAAAATAACAAATATATTAAAAACAAATGTAAAAATCACAATATTATTATAATTATTTTAATTTGTGATCAAATGTCCTAAAGTGTCCTAACATCCTTTATTGATCAACAAAGGGAATTGAAGGTGTTACAGCATTAACAGAAAAAAACATTACATAACAATAACAATACATTCAATCAATAATCATATTTATTCCATGCCCTGATGGGCTATATTGATCCATAGACATTCAATTTCCTCCATTATTCATTTTATTGGATGATAAATATGGATTGACAAGATTATTTGATTTTTACATTTAGCCCTCCTCAATGTTGAATATTTGGTTACATTCTTGGGACTGGGATTATATAAGGATGCATTCCAAATATGGTGTACACAAACTGTTGCTAAATCGCATTTTGACATCAGTCACTGCCAACTGGAAACAATTATCGTATTCGAAACAAGGTATCGAGGTTTGACAAAGTGTAAATGAAGCTGTGCTGTTTTGGCAGTCACTTTGTGAGGAAAAGCAGAACTATGAGATGGAGCTGGCGCGTATCCGGGCCAAATACGAGGAGGAAACGTCCTGTCTGAAAGAAAGCCAAGCAGAATCCTTAGAAGAACTCAAGGAGAAGCACAGAGTCCAGCAGGAAAGTGCTCGCAATGCCGCTGAGAGAGAGAAGAACCAGTTGCTCAGTGTAAGAATATATATATGTATATATTTTGTATCTTGAATTCAGTGCTTAAAGGAATAGTTTACCCAAACTGGAAGTAAAATGAAAATGTACTCACCTTCAGGCCATCCAAGATTCATCAGAACAGAATTTGGAGAAAGTTTGCATTATATAACTTGCTCACAAACACACAGCTTTTGGAGGTTTTTAAATATGATGTTTGGACTCTCATTCCGACGGCACCCATTCACTGCAGAGGTTTCATTGGTGAGCAAATGATGCTAAATTTGTTCTGATGAAAACTCATTTGTAGTTTGAATGGACTGAGGGTGGACAATTTTGATTTCTGGGTAAACCTTGAAGTTAATATGAATATTTGTTCACATGAATTTTGATCTATAATAAGCTTTATTAGCATTTTCACATTAGATATTTACTCCTGTGTGTTCTTTTTTGATTGTTGTTATTCTCTGTGTTCTGTTTAATAAAAATAAACTGCAACGTTTTAATGCAAAACAAATATGATTATTAAGACCTATTAAACACGACTGGTGGATTATCACTGTTCCCAAATTATCTATTGAAACCCTTAGAGCTATGCCAAATTACATTTTCTGCTCCTCGTTGAGTAGTGTTGATTATGCAAACAGCCGTCTCTCATTGCAGTGATGACAATGTGACAGTGATATTATTCCCACTGTTTTTGTGGCGCTCCATAAAAATAGCTCTCAATCACGACAAATATTAAGACTAATCTTCTTGTCATCTCATGACAATCATGTCACTTTATTTTTCTGAAAACCTCTCTATGCTCAACAAAGCTCTTTTACAGCTCATGTGTAATTAAACTGAAAAAGACTCCATCTGTCAGCAGCAGATTGGCCTACTGTCTGGTTTCACCTCTCATTTCTTTGGCCTGCTATCACTTTTCTGATATTTTCTTTTTACTTTTACTTTCCCAGGGGATGAGACAACAGTTTGATATTCGGCGTCTGTCATTGGAAGAGCAGAGAAACCACCTGCAACAGCAACTCGAGACGATACGAGAGGAACTCACTACCAAGCTCAACATGGCTAACCAAGAGGTTTAGTTGAAAACTATTTATTTCTTTTAGAAAAATAAAAAACTTTTCAACTTCAAAACAGTTTTTACCTAGTCCAAATTGGTTTAATCAGCTGTTTTTACTAGCTGGTGTGTTTCATTTTGAACTAGTCGATCATTTAAATGTAGCTGGACAGAGTTGGTTAACCATCTTAAACCAGAAATAAGCCAATTTATATTTTTTAAATACCTTATTTTCATGTTTTTCCACAGTAGCTTTTAATGTTATTATATTTAACACTAATATTAATATTGCATATGTCCAATGTCAGCCTAAAACGACAACTTGTAATTTTCATTAATTAATTAATATATTTTTTAATTTAATCTGACATTATGGATTAGTAAAGTAGTTTTTTAAGAGTTTTCTTTAAGAGTTTTTTATTTATTTGTTTCACCAAGTAACGTATTGTTGTGTTGTGAATTTTTTAGTTTATTTTTTTATTTAACTGTATGTAAGGGAATCTACTGCATAATAAGACAAACATCCATTTTGTAATTTTATACAGTACTTGTGTTTGACTGTCTTTGTGGCTTTCTCAGGTGTCTCATTTGAAGGATCTTGTGAAGGAGAGTGAAAAAAATCTTGATACTGCTGAGAACCACATCTCCTGTCTTAAAGACAGCCAGGAAAAGCTTCTCATGGAGCTGGATGCCACCAGAGCGAGAGTGCGAGAGACGAGCAACCTGCTCACAGATCTACAAGTAAATCTCTCCACTGTTTTTACTCCATTAATTATAAATTAAGTGCATTTTGAGTCTCTCATTCTGATAGAAAAATAGAAGAAGCGTTTAGAGATGTTGATGTAAAATGTTCGAGTTCTTCACGCTTTTAGAAGCGTGAAAACTACTGACGCATCTCATCGTTTAGAGGGAGAAGCGGGATTTCAGCATGGCAATCACTGCAATAGGAGACGGATAATGGAGCGTGGCAGAGATGTTAAAAGAAAAATTAAGCCTCATTCAATTTTTAAGACACCGCTTTTGTTCTGCGCTAAAGCCTGCGAAGTGCAGGAAGAGCTTGCATGTGTAAAGACGACATTTGTATAATCAGCTCTACTGGAAACTGCTCTCTCCTTGCTTTTCCTATGATGAGTCATTATCTGCTCACAGGAGGAGATAGAGACCCAGAAACAGCAACATGAAGCCAGGGTCATCGCTATCAAAACAGAGGAAAAACAGAAAATGGACAAAATCACAGAGGAGCTGGATCTCAAATGGACCGATGCTCTGAGGTGCTGCACGAAACATATGAGTCATGCATTACTGTAGAGAAGACAAGGCTAAAAACAGAGTAAGATTTGTCAGTGCACGGCGCATTGAATTGAATAAACTGTGACTGTACACAGTGTTTGGTTTTTAGAGAGTGTACATGGCAAATTAAAACTAAATTAAAGCTGCAAGCAGCGTTGAAAGGGCCCTCGCCCTAATATTCTTCAAAACTTCCTGCTGCCAGCTGGTGGCGCTACATCTATAACTGAACATTGGCATGTAGATGTCTTTAGACATGTACATTTATCACACATATCAAGTTTGGTGCAGATTGAACATGGTGTGCTTGAGTTAGATTAAAACATGACATATCCTGTTTTCAGCAGGTGGCTCATATTCAGTTATAGTCATAGCGCCACCTGTGAATGTGAATATTAGCCTTTGGATGCTTTCAGGCAAGGACTCTCATGAAATATGTGAGTAATATATCGGACATTTTATGTCTGAGATAAAGTAACTTCCATTCCCCTGGTGAGACATCGAACTTTGCTACGCGGCCACAGACACGCCCCTTTAAACGATAAATGCAATTTACCTTTACAAAGGCCTTTACATTAGACTGAGGAAATAAAATGTTGATGTCATGAAATTTCTAGGAGTAGATTGTTAGAGAGTAAAACGTGTCACTTACTGTTGTCAGCAGGTGGCGCTATGACTATAACTGAATATGAGCATGTAGATCTGTTCAGGTCAGGAGTCTTATCAAACATGTGAAGTATGGGTCAGATCGGACATTGTGTGGCTGAGTTAAAACAACTTACTTTTTCATTGCAAAATATCGAATTTCGGACACTTCAACAAACTCTCTAGATCAGAGGTAGGCAACGTCGGTCTTGGAGTGCCGATGTCCTGCAGAGTTTAGCTCCAACCCTGTAAAAAACTCACCTGCTTGTTGTCCTATGCTGCTATCGCTTACTTCCCTACTATATAGTAGGCGAAAAACAGCATGCGAGGCAAGTAGTATGTCCGAATTCATAGCATTCGAAATTCAGTAGGCGAGAAGTACCCGGA
>JAUMHP010000072.1:4651390-4667206 GCA_032361065.1 Enteromius trimaculatus | reverse complement strand
AGGGTTCGGAGTTCGCCGCTCTCCCGGCTCGCTCCCCAGACAGCACGCCAAATTTGCTTATTCATTATGAGGAAAGCTTGAACTCTTGAATTATCTTTATTTGTGGCATTTTTTCAATATCATTTAACTGATTCATTTGAATAAATGCTTTATTAAATTACATTTTTAATTGATTGATTGTTTTGATACCTGATTTTTGAAGTAAAGATTCCTACTGTAGTTTATTATACAGTAGCAGTGATTTTTAAAACAACAATTACGAAACAAATTCTATAAAATCTGCATGTTATTATAAAAAACAATAATAATTATCATACAATTTCCATGTATGTACATCCCAAAGCAATGAAGGCTCTGTGACTTACTATTTTTTCATAGTTCATCAAGGCGAATACACTTTGGTCTGTAGGGAGGTTACAGATTGGTTTTAAAACCAACTCCAGTGTGGTTCCTCAACCTTGAATAATCCTGGATTTTAAGTCCCTCCACAGTTTGTTGAGACAAATCTGCGTGTGAATTCCAATGCAGTGTAGTCCAGGCACTGAAGTCTGCCATGAAACACTCTCCTCTTGTTTTGCCCTCATTTTATTGCCTCAGTATCTATTTTCGGCCCACCATTTGCTGCCTGCTGAGATTTGCTCGCCATTTGCTCTTTATTTCTTTTGCAAGAATTTTCTTTGTTATTTCTTTATCTTAGGCTTCTTCTCTTTTTTTATGTATTAAATCGAATGAAGATTAAAAACATTATTCTTTTAGTGGATTAGCAGTTTGAATTACATTACTTCTCTCATTTAGGGTATCCTGGGGTAGTTCAGGAAATGCTGCTGAGCGGATCTGAATTAGTGTGTTTTACTTGCATAAAACTGATGATAAAGCTCAATGGAAGACAGCAGTCAAAATGATTGCAATAGCATGTTGCATGCAGTTGATGTCATATTTCATCTCTAATAGAGGGCTGTTTCGGAAATGATTACTTTTCAGTTTAGCTGTGGCATTGTCCTTTATTTATTTTCAGCATATAGACACATGTCCCAAGCTGATTATTGCAATAATAGAATATTTATAATAGTGCTGTCAAACGATTAATTGTGATTAATCGCATTTTGTGTGCATAATATATGTACAGTATGTGTAATGTGTATATTTATTATATATATATATAAACACACATACATGTATATATTTCAGAAAAATAGGTTGTGTTAATATATTTGATATATGTATTTATAATAGAAATTGTATGAATATAAATAGACCTGTAAATATTTACAAAATATATAATGTATGTGTGTGTATTTATGCATACGTAATAAATATACACAGAACACACATATATTCTGCAAACCATCACAATTAATGATTTGAAAGCACTATTTTTAAGTTCTCGTTATTGCAGCGACTTTCAATCCAAATCCCAATGCTCCAATTTTCTATTTTAGATTCAAAATATCTGCTACTTTCTTCCCGACTGTTTCCTGTTTTACCTTCACCCAAATATAGGTCATCCATAGTTCACAATTTCCATCTCTCTAAGAGCTCTGTATTCTGTACGAGTCGTTTGAACCCGTTTTTTTGTGTTTCTGTTGTGTCAGATCTCTCTGTTGAAGCAGAGCCTGGAGCTACAGATGTCGCAGTCAAAAAGCGCGCTGCAGCAGTTGCAGGCGCAGTTCAGCCAAGAGCGTGAGCACCTGGCGCAGCAGTTGCAGGAGCTGGTGCTGGAGCATCAGCACAGAGAGTGCCGTCTGCAGGAAGCCCACTGCTGTGCCATGCAGGACATGGACGAAGCGCAACAAATTGAGCTTAGGGTACCTACACCTTACACACAAACACAGACAGGCACAAATGCTCACAGTGATATGAGCATGTGAAGATATGCTTCTATCTCCTAAATGCCTCTGATGTTGCTGTGTGTTTCATCAATTATGGACCTGTGCACTTAAACTATAATTTAATTTTTTTTTCAGTAGTCTTTAGCATTCAGATATGCCCAACATGCATCACAGGAGAATTGTCAATTTTGTCAATTATTTTTCTTTTCTGACAATATGTCTTTTATTTTCCACACATTATTGGAACTTTTTCAGAAATATTTTTAACATGCCTAAGACAAATTACATATCTAGTATTTTATGCATTCTAAATATACATAATTAAATAATACTGTGCACACTTAGTATGATTTAACAAAATTAGAGCTTGACTGGAAATGCTTGTGATATTTATTGATTGTTTTTATTACACATCACATCTCACAAAGATTATGATTTGTTTTTGTCTGCTCAAATAGTTTAGCATTTTGTTTTTATATTTTTATGGAGAATTTTTATTGTTTATAGTTAAATTATTGAAATATTTATTTAAAAACATGCATACTTTATTGCCCGTTCAGAAGTTTGGGGTGTTTTTAATATTTTATGAAATGCTTACCAAGGCTGAATTTATTGTTAAATATTATAATTCAAAATCTATTCCAAAATATTACTGCAGTTTTCAGTGTCGCATTAATTTTTCATTTACTTCAGAAATCATTGTAATATTCTTATTTAATGCTCAAGAATTATTTTTTTTATTATTATCATCATCATGTTGAAAACATTATTTTTAAATCGAAACCATAGTTGTTTTCAAGATTCTTTTTTGTATAGTAGCTTCAAAAGAACAGAATTTCTTTGATATATTTGGTAACTTTATAAATGTCTTCATGCTGTCGCTTTTGATCAGTTTGATGAATCCTTGCTGAATAAGTACCTATTCCTTTAAAACAAAATCGTACTGACCCCAAGCTTTTGAACGGTAGTGTTTGCTTTACTTGTTTTCATAAAGTCGTGATGCCTCCTGCCTGTCATCCTGTATTGATTATCACCATCACTGTCTCCTTTTCCCCTTCATAGTACTGTACATGTCTGTTTCCTTTACTCTCTGGATTTGTCACCCCTGCATTATCACCCCACACTGAGAATCTCCACTGTGCATGAGATCCATATGGTAAATTACCCTCCTTTTTGTCCTTTTTGTCTACGGTCTACACCTAAAACACAATATGCATATGAAAACATATTTTCAAAGCACAGCTGTTGTTTCATTTCACAATTGTGCATTACACAGAAAATGTAGAGATCGCAAGCCCAGACATTTGAAGCAGACACGTGATGCAGAGTCTTAACAGGCTTTTCTCCATCTCGCTCAGCCTTGCACTGTGGCCAGGAAAGAAGCTTTTTTAAGCTGATTTGGCCACATTTCAGATTACTAAGTAATGAAAAAAACATTAATAGTTGCTTTCATCTCCATTCTTTTATGTCAAGCTTTGAATGCGGTTGTTGGCGCTGCATGTTAGAGCGACTCTGTGGGTGGACTGTTTAAATGTCCTCTCATCCTCCCAAACGTGGGGTGGCATGAAAGCAGCAGGATAAAGAGAAACTATCCATAAAATGGTGGAGTGTCAACAGTAAAACGGGATGATTCTCTAATTAGATGACTAACCCACTGTATCGAACATCCTCTTAATTCTTTTTCCCAAATTTATGCAGGGAATTCAGTCCAAATGGCTTAATGCAGAGAGTTTTTTTAATTTGACAGCTGCTTTAATACTAATATGATGATCTCCTTCCTAAAATACCAAGTCAGCTATACTGTATAGGCTACTATATTTAAATACCTGTGTGAAAAAAAAGTAGGAAATTTGAAAGATTTTTAAGTTTAAATTTGAAATAATTTACATTCATGATGTACTTTTTATATTTTACATTTATATGTAAAACTATAAAAAAAAAAATCCAAATTATGATTCACACCTTTTGTTTTTGAATTTTGGTCATTATTTTTTTGAAAATGTAAAAGAAAATTCTATTTGCCTTACATTAATGTTTAGCCTTCAAAATGTAACAGCCATGGTGATGTCATCATAATATTCTAAATTATGATTGGGTTGATATTCATTTGCATACTGAACTGTGATTGGTCTTTTCTTTGTTACATATATTTAAGCTTGATTAATCAGAATTAATTGCATCTAAAATAAACAGATGATTTGCATATGTATATGTGATTAATCGTGATTAATTGATTTGACAGCCCTAATATTTACTCTATACTCTTACATTTACTTAAGTATCGCAGTTTCCACAATTTGTTTTGGCAGCGCAAAGTTTTCAACATTGATATTAATAAGAAATGTTTCCTGAGCATTAAATCAAATAATAGAATGTTTTCTGTCTGAAGGATCATGTCACACTGAATACTGGAGTAATGACTGATGAAAGTTCAGCATTGCATCAAAAGAAAAAATGGCATTTTACAATATATTAAAATTGAAAAAGCTTTTTCAAAATTGTAGTAGTAATAACAATAATAATAGTGACAAAGCAGTGCTTTATTTATGCACAATCAAAAAACATAAAAGCTCTGCGATTTCCTTCATTAAATGCAAATCTAGTTTTCTCATTGACACCTTTTGTTCCCATCACATCATGTTGCATTCGAATGCAAATGTGCTCTTTTGTTTTATACATTGGATGTGTGCTTCTGTGTTTTTATGTCTTCATTTTCCTCTGCATCTGTGCGTCTGCGTCTGTGTAGGAGCTTGAGGACCGTATAAAACAGGAACAGAGAGAGGAGTTACACGCTTTGAGAGATGCCCACAGACAGACCCTGGAAATCCTTCGGCAGCAGTCGGACCAGGAGCTGCAGACGCTGCGCTTTGAGCTGGAGGATGAGGGCAAAGCCATGCTCGGTGAGTCATACGCTCTCATTAACTACAGCACCACATAGCAGCCTACAAGATTAGAGCCTTTTATGAGTTCATTAAAGTCTTGTAGTGTATTCATATGCACTGTTATCGTGACAGTAAATAGTCATTTCCACAGCTGCTTTTATCCCAAAGCAACTTACAGTGCATTTATTACAGAGCAAATCCTTTTGCACAAGGATACAATAATATTAGCTCATGGATGGTTTGAACTTCTCGTAAACAGCCTAGAGCAATTATACAACAGTTAGGCTCTTAGTATGCTCTTAATACAAGAAAATAAGTATGTTTAAGTTTATTTTATGTTGTGCAGCTTCCCTGCGGTCTGAGCTCAATCATCTCCACGCCAGTGCCATTGAACACCTGCGACAAGTCCATTTAAAGGAGAACAATGCTGCCAAACGAGAGCTGGATGACACTATTGAGCGTTGCAGAGAACATGTGAGCATTTCTGAAGGTCACAAAGCATGATACCACACTGTATCTCGAAACTAAACCCAACAGAAATCGGCAGACATGTTGGTGATGGAAGCAGTCTCTTGAGTCATTCGAGAAAAGAATGACATTTTGATTTGTTTTATTTATTTATATCTGGTTACTGGTGATACCCTGTATTTTCTCCACATTTGCATTTAGTAAGAAGCTTTTCCTCTCATGGGAACCTCTGACATCTCATGCATTGCAGATAAAAACATTCAAGCCTTGGCAAAACAGACAGTCACATATGATATGCTTCATTGTTCATCATCATTATTATCTTTTTCATTCACTGAAGTAGAGATGAAGTCAAATAAAATACAAAATCAGACATGCTGCATTGGCAACAGCTTAAATAAGTTTAAGCTGAAGTACTATGACTAACTGAAAATAAAATTGCAGCTAAATATAAATATAAAAAGCAAATTCTAAATATTAAATTAGAATTTAAATAAAACTAAAATAACACAGATTTCCTTATTCTTTAGAAAATATTTTGAAAAATGTATCATTGCTTTTTTGTTTATACACTGAACATCACTGTGTTTTTTTTGGATTCTCACTGATTTCCAAAATATTTTCTTTCCTGTTTGACAGATGAAGGAAAGTCATACAGGTTTAAACCAACACAAGGGTTAATAAATGATTACAGAATTTGTATTTTTTGGATGAACTTCCATTTTTAAGTATGATCAATACTAATAGTGAGTGATCACTAATGAAACAAAACAGAATACCAAAAATCAACCATTTGAATGGGAGATTGAGCATGAGGACTTGTCTGGATAAAAACAGATGCCCATAGGTGCGCTTAGTTTCGAGACATGGTTGTGGGTTCACAAAAAAAAGACTTGAATCTGACTGAGAGGTGAAACGAGTGCCAGGCTATTATAAAATGCCTCTAAGCTAAGCTGCACTTTACAGAAATTTGAAGAATAACCACGATGAATAAAAAATGAGGTACTGAATTCTGAATTATGGGAGAGCTCTTACCGTGACTTACACCCCTTTCCCATTTTCATATTTGATTTATAATCCCCCTCTCTGTCTGTCTCTATAATACACACTCATAGTCTCACTCTCTCATGTTCGTTTCACTTCAGTTATTACTTCAGCACAATTGAATCTCTTTTAATGTGACCTATATACATATTTTGAAAGCTTCTGGGTCTGGCACAAAATATTCTAATGCTTTTTTAAGCAAATCATTCCAATGCAATGAAATTATAAAAAAAACTGCATTTGCCGCCTCGTTTAGACATGGAGTTATCCATCTGTTAAAGTCGATATATATTTAAATGTATATGTTTTTGTGGATTGCCTCTCTAGGAACAAGACCTCCTAGGGCGTATATCTGACCTGAGGCAGGAGGTGAGCTGCAGGAAGAACCGGATTGCCGATCTGGACCATGAAATCCACTCGCTCAATGAGACCATCAGCACCTTGACCAAGGAGCTGGAGCACAAAGGGAAAGAAGTTCTGCGGGTGCGCAGTGAGGCCAATCTACAGATCAGGTACTGACTTGTTAATATCTGTGAGGATGTATTAACCTTTTTAACTTCTGTTTTAACTTCTAGAGCTCAGCGCCAAGTCGAGCAATGATAGATCTTGCTTTCAGGTCCCTTTTTCCACATCACTTATTGTCTTTTCTCTGTCAGTAAAGTCCCAGAAAAGCCAGAAGCATAAAGAAACAGGAAATTGCCATGCTCATTGTGTAATACTCTCATGTTAACGTTAGAGTAAAAATGGTGAACGATGGCATTATCCTGGGTTTTGATAGCCTCATTTCATGCAAAAAAGATAAACTGACATCTTACTGCGTGTGTAGAATCTTTTGTGCTTTCATGAGCTATTAAATTATAAAATCCTAAAGGTCAGTCTAGCTGAACCAGAAGCTAATTTAATGTGAGAAGAAAGCAGACAGAGCTGTTTCCCACGCAGAAGCCCACCGCCTTCAGGCAGAGTGCTCTAGTTCAGTATCATCTCACTTGCATTCTTCTGTTCTGATGATATAAATGTGTCAAGGTCAGTGGGAAGTGTCTGGCAGATATATACAAACAAATTTCATTTGGTTTTATTCAAATGGGCTAATTACTGGCTCATGAAAAGAGATGATATTCTTTGGGGAACTGAGGGAATTTGTTCTAATAAATAAGCGAGCTTGTGCTTCTCCAAGCAAAATTAATTTGAATGCGTTTGTTGTCCAGTATTTACTCTGTTTGTTGACACTACATTCTTAAAGATAAAAGCTCCAAAAGAGGTTTTTTTTTACAGCAGTCCTACAAAAGAACCATTTTGGGAACCTTTTAGTAATCTTCTTAAAAAGGACCGTTCCTTATTTGAAGAACATTTTAATAATTCTCCAATCTAGAACCTTTTGTGCAATGGAATGGCTTCATGGATGTCAAAGGTTCTTAATGGAATTTAAGAGTGTGTGCAAATAGACAAACTGCTTTGCATATGTTAAATGACTTTTATTTTATGTAGGGCTCATGAACAGGATCTCTCTAAGCGCCTCGAGAGGGAGATTGACGAGCTGAACGCTTCTCATAACAGAGAGACCCAGATCATGCTGTCAGATTTTAACAAAGCTCAGGAGCTGCTAAAAGACAAGATATCTGCTCTGCAGATTCTGTGAGTCCCTTTATCTCACTTACAGATCGAATATCAAATTGAATTGAATATCAAAACACATCATTTTAATGTAATATCCTCGTGTATATTTCAGAAGACAGCTAGATGAACCACATCAGCTCTGTTTCAAAACCTAGCAAACTGCCTTATGGTATCCTAACAAATAGGTCTTCTAGGCTAAATTGGTACCTTGAATGTAATTGCTTCTCTTGGGATTACAGCCATGCTCCACACATAATGTTATATTTTTGATGGTTATTAAATTATTGCAGGTGAGTCTGATGTTAGCATGTTGCATATTTTAGGTGACAATTCTGGGATTAAGCATGAAGGATATATGTAATTATGCCCAAAGGAGCGTTCACATTGACTGCAATTTGAAGTAGGAAATAAGTCCCCATTTTTGCTGAATATTGACCATTTAAAGCAACATAGGTGACAGAGATTGTTAGCAGTGAGAATTAACAAAACAGTTTACTTTATTCAAAAACAAAAAGGGGTAGATGTAATAGCAACCACAGCACAGCAACATGGCACTTTTATGGATTATAAATCATTTGGCCGTCTTTAATGTGAAAAGCATGCCAATGCAGTGTGGTTTTGTTAAATACTAAAACTATTACAATTGTTTTTATAATTGAAACGAAGATTAAAGCTTTAAAACTTTAAGGTTAAAATTAATGTTATATATAATTATATGTTAATTAATTAATGTTATATAAACATATTATATATAATTAATGTTTTCTAATATATATATATATATATATATACTATAATTATATTTAAATACTAATGGCCAGATTAAAAATAAGTTGTGTAACTACAAAAAAGATAACATTCCGTTAAAATTATAAATCCAAATATATATTATAAAACTAAAGAAAAATAAGAAGTAACAAAAGCACAATTAAAATGTTTAAAACTTAAAAGTTTTAATACTAGTTTTTTTCATATTATATATTATTGTATATTATATATTACAATTTATAAATGCTATAAGTATACAAATACTAATGGCCAGATTTACCAGTAGTAATTACAGGCTTTATGACAGGGCCATTGTTTTTGCTGCAGTGTAATAGTTAATATGTATGTGTGTGGGATGAGCAGGTTGGAAGGTACGGAGGAGAAGTTCAGGAATAGAGAAAGCCGACCAGAGGACCTCCAGGTGATAGCGGAGCTCAGAGAAATGGTGTCCGAGAGAGAAGCTCTGGTCAAGAAGCTTGTGGTAAGTGTGCAACGCAGCAGTCTGTAGAGGTGCAACATCTGGTTAGAAGTGATATGTGTGCTACTGTTTTTTTGTTTTTTTGTATTTATTTTTATCCCAAAGCATTACATGTCTTAAGACAAAAGTCAATATCAGTTCATTGATTTTTCTGCACAGGGCCTTTCGGTCTGACTGTGCCTCCTTTGTTCCAGGATGACAAGAAGTTTTATCAACTGGAGCTGGTGAATCGAGAGCCTGGATTCAACAAGGTGTTCAACACCAATCCCAATGTCGGGGTCATAAACCCTCTTATAAAGGTTAGAGAGACACAGCCACACTGATCAAAGAGTACCTCTGAAGTCCACGTAAATTGGATTTGATCTGATTGTAAAAAAAAAAAAGCACAAACCATAAACCTTTTTAAAAGCACTCCTTCTCTACAGTTCATGGAATCCATGAATGTAATAAAAGAATACTTCAAAGGTTATGCCTTATGGGAAGTGCGTTTTACAGAGGTACCGCTGGAATGGGATGTTCTGCAGAGACTATTGATAGCCTGATGCTGTTCTTTTAGTTGGTCTAACTTTTTCTTTCTGTTGCGTAAGTTGTGTTTGTGCAATTTGCCATTGTCTGTGTCTTATATCCATGTTCAAACATCCAGTTCTACCCTGCTTTCCCAATCATGAGTTCTGTTCTGAAGCCTAGTGTGCTGCTTACATAGGACATAAAGCTTCAAAACTGGCCCACTATCAGCATTAGTATTTTCCCGGTTTCAATAGAATCTAATGCTTTAATGTCTTAATGCTCACCAAAGCAGAATTTATTTATTAGATCAAAAATACAATGAAAAGTAATTTGATGAAATATTACAAATATTTAATCTAAAAATAAATGTTTTTGAATGTGTTGTAAAATATAATGTATTGATGCACAGTATAATGATGTGATACAAAGCTGAATTTTCAGCAACATTACTCCAGAATTCAGTGTCACATGATCCTTCAGAAATCTTGCTAATATGCTTTGGTGCTCAAGAAATCATTATTACCAATGCTCAAAACTGTTGTGCTTTTTTTTCATATCATATCATGACTATATTTTTATATCAAATTTTGTATTAAATGAAATAAAAGTGTATTTATAATCACATTTCTCTCACCTTTATTTTTTACTTTTGGCACAAACTTAATTTTTGCAATATTAATTATCTTTTAAAACAGGCATTGCTCGAGGACCTCACCTATGAGAGTCAGCTCACTAGGTTTCATAACAGAGCTATAAATCTGTCATTTCTGTTCCCTGTCCTCATTCAAAATGATGTTCATTACCTTGTCATCGTTTAGCTTGAAGCTACAGTTCGCCATCACCTCCGACTTCCCACAATCCCTTTCTGTGTGTGTCCTTTTAATGTAGCATAAGGGTAGAAAACCTGCAAGCACTTTCGCCAGCTCTCCGAACCTATGCGTTGTTGCGGCGGAAGGGATGGCGGGCGGCTCGGTTCCGCCTGCTTGCCTAGAGTCTGTCCCCAACTCCCCCATTCACCACCATGAGCTCAGGTCTAACAAACCTCCACCCCCTCCAACCCCTCCGCCTCAGGCCAACTCCACCCGGAGGTGAGATTTTTCCGAGACGTCCTTGTCCTCACAAGAGACATGCTTAAAACCACAGAACTGTCTTGCCATTGGTTGGATCACACGGTCTCAGTCCTTACGGTAGAAAAAAACGTCGGTAACACTTTCTATGAAGCCCGTATTTATAATACATTATAAGGGTATTCTAAAGGCGTTATAATGAATGAAAAAAAAAACCTCTTAGAATGTGTTATCACATTATTATAATTGAGAAATATAAATTAATCGTATTATTTGTGTGTTATAAATGATCATACTCTTAAAAGCAATAACCAAAATATGTAAAAATTATAACACATTAAAACTGCTCTTATAAATATTCTTGAGATGATATAACATTATTTAGAATTATGCATTCATTATAATGCCTTAAATATACCCTTATAATCTATTAAAAATATGAGCTTCATAGAAAGTGTTAAACCGCCAGTCCGTCTGCTGATCGGACATTTTGATACGAGAACACGGCTATGTCTGTCCCAGTGAATTGTGGGTGTGCTCGTTTCACTCTTTAATGCATCTTGCCAGCAAATGGCACACATTAAAAACGTTTGTATTTCATGCTACTTTGATGTGCATGATCTATTGTCCTTTAATGGGACTGAAAGTTCACCTAAACAGTGTGTGATCACACAATGGCATTGGAATGCCGTCGCGAGCATGCGGTTGATGTCATCACATGTCATCACATAGCAGTCACGAGTATGGCTCCGCCCATTAGCCGTACTCCGCCCTTCACATTCCATGCATTTGTTGTTTTGTGGTTTTAAATTGAGCTATTCAAATGATGAGGTATTTCCTGGTATTTCTTGCCTTGTGAAAATCAAGCACAGGAACATGTTGTACGCAGCTTTGGGCCGGGAGATAATATTAGACTGTTTCTGGGCATATTTTATTTATCATTTAAAAGGAAATAGTTCAGCATGGTGCTTGTGATTTATTTGAAGCTTGAACAAGGAGGGCAGCTTCCTATTGGTCAAGAGACGCTGCACTGTGTGCTGCAGTAGCTACAGACAGGATATTTAAGGATCATTCTTACTGCCGCCAAAAAAGCAAAGGTTACTTAACTAAAGTAATGACTGTTATAGGGAAATTATATAAATACACATGTACAGTGGCCACAAAAATATTTAGACACTAATAAGAATTGCATATTACCATGTTTTATTAATTTTTAGTATTTTGCAATTAATTTTAACCAACAGTTGAGGTAATATTAATAAATATATTTACTAATATATGCACATTAATTCATGTTTTGTTAAGTTTAAATCAGTTTAAATAATCTGTTTTCCAAATTATTTGCTAAGGATCACATCAGAAATGACAAAATGATGTATTTAGTGTTTTATTTACTGACAATATGGTGTAGGAATACTTTCAAACTATTTTCGTTCAGAAATTGCTTGGGAATTTCAAAAGTAATAAAAAAATGGCAAGTAACACACTGAAGGAGACAAGAATGTGAAAAAGTATGTGAAAATATATTTTCAATATAAATAAGCGTCCTTAAATCAACATACATTTGCTTGAAATGCAAAATCAAGTCTTGTTTTCAGAGTAGCTGAAGAAAATTAAGTGTGTTTATGCTTAAAACACAAACAAACGTCTGTCAATGGGGTGTGAAAACTTTTAGTTAAGTTGACTTTTCTCAACGCAATGCCAGATATTCGTCAGTTTTAATCATAAACTCAATTTAGATCTTCTGCTCATTATTTTGCTTCTCAAGTCATTTTATTTTGATTTAAAAACATTACACATTCACTCTGGAAAACAAGCCAAAAATACTGATGAACAATCATTTCCATATTTTAGTGGTTAAGGGCAGAAGTATCCGTTTTTGTTTTTTTGTTTTGTTTGTTTGGTTTTTGCTTTTTTTTTTTTTTTTTTTTTTTTACTATTTAAATTAAAATTTAATTTAAAATTAATGGAGATATGTTGGAAGTTGTATTTTCAAATTATGTGTTGCTAATATAAGTCATTTACATTTAAATACTTCTCTACTTAATTTTAAATATACCTAAAAAAAAAAATTACGAAGTTTGTCATTCATTCTATTAATTTAAAATGAGCCTTTGAATAGCGTCCCTTTCCAACAAAGCACAACAATGCTGATCCAAGTACATTCAGTCTTAATTTTAAGCAGTATGTCTGTACCCTGCTTAAACCCTGCTTTTTGTGAAATAGTTAGCTTGAAACGTGTTTACGCTATCTTTTTTAATATAAATGCCACTTCTAATCTATTGCAATGACATTCAAAGTATTGTGTCCACATACTTTTTGCGGCCACTGTTGATTTTTTTAGATAGTATCATCCTGCAATTAAGTAACTCAATGTGGAAGTGTTTGATTAGGATGTGCAAATTGTCTTCCTTTAATGTTGCTGCAGCGTAACTGGTTGTGTTTGACTTCTCTGTGTTTTGTGCAGCCCTCGTAAGACTGAGGATTCAACTGTAGCACCAAAAGAACAGCAACCACAAGAGCTATTTTCACAGTACTTCTCCTTTTAAATTTTTCAAGACACTCGACTGAAGAGCATGAGAAACTGCAGTTTTCAATAGCCCATTTGTCTGTTCTTGATATCTCACTGTGAGTTTGTTATTTTCCCTTTTGATATGGGCATTTACTTGATTTAAAATGAGATGCACACTCATTTCATATAATATTCATAAATATGTCTTTTCTGGATGGACTAAAACTGTTGGAATACCAATGTCTTGCCAGTTTTGAAATAAATTGCACAGACACTTACATATTTGTATTATATTGTCTTCTTACAATACATATTGTCAATATAATAAATAAAATGAATAAATAATACTTAAATCTATATTTTATGGACAGACATTCTAGGTGCCTATGCTTGCTCGTCCAGGGGGGCTCAAATGCAATGGGATATACAACAGTAAAATAACCAAAAACCCCAGAAGATATTGAGTAAATAAATTTAGCAAGCAACAGGGTAAAAATAATCATCTATTTTCATGTCTTCCCCCTTTTTTATTTACAGAAATCAGACCTTCTTTCTCCCTTTCTCTTTCACAGCCGCACATACAGTACAAAGATGCACTCGCACGCACACGGAGATACAGACAGGAATGCGTTCAAATATTAAAATACTTGTTGTTCACAAATGTTCATACTAATAACAAGCTGTCAAATTGGGCAAAATTCATTATATTTGCATTATATTGCGTGATATTTAAAGACTTCTAAGTCATGTAGTACTTACTAGTCTGAAAAAAAATTATTTAATTCAGAAATTGCTAGTAAATTTTACAAATAATTACAAAGAAATGTACCCCATTAATCACTGTTTGTATAACTTCAACTCTGTATAAATATGAACAAATTTGTATATGTAATTTATTCAAAAAAGCATATTGGTTCGAAACGAGGGAGAGTGTACAAGACTTTTTTTTATGTCGTTTTTTTATTTGTAACTGAACTATCCCTTTAAATGCGCTGTTTATGGTGCTTTTTATTGTTTTCCGCTTCAGTGACTTCGACGGGATTCACACATGCTTTATTTCTCACTACTTTTGTTTGAAAAATTTAGTCAGTTGGTCTTTTTAAAACAAACTTTCTCTTTATTGGTTGTCCATGTTTAAAAACATCCTTAAATTACCCATTTCAGCTCTCTGTCTTTCTCAGATCGTGTTCACAAGAAGTGTAAACAGACATTAATATGTTAAGCGAACAAGCGTAATTTATCTCAGTGCCAACATGCTCTGTTCCTCAGTGAATAAAATATGATTTCCAGGACTGACCTATAAATTTAGCATTTCAACACAACAATAACGAGATATTTTTGGGGGGTGGGATATTTACATAAATGACTTGGCACTTTGCTGTTGGGAGCTACTTTTGCCAGAAATTAAAGGCATTTTGATGTTAATATTTTTGGTTTTTGTGAACTACAAATGACTGCCTCCTTCTGTGAGGTCTACATTCATATACAAAGCATATCTGAATTTACCTCACATACAATTTTGTATGCTTTATATATATCCCCATACAAAACATATATTAACAAAATAAGATTTGCACTCATCCAAAGGTCAAAAAATACGCTTATTGTTGTACGAATATAATTCTACAAACATAAATGAAAAAAAAAATCAGTATAATTTTAGGAAATTAATACGTGTTGCATCATCAGTAGGACATTTTTTAATTCCCCAAAAATTGTCCAAGGTCTTATAGAGCGTGTCTTGCGATTGGCTGGTAGTCATCTTTCGGTGTCACATGAGCAACACGATGATGTAGATGAGCAGCAGGCAGATGAGGATGAGGGAGAAGTTGATGATCAGATCTTGTAGGTTGCGTTTGGTCTGCGGGTTCACCTCAATGTTGGACGCCCTCCGAATGGCTGAGCGGGTCATGTGCTGCACCCTCTCCATCCTGATGAAGACTGCAGACTAGTGGCAGTGAGAGGAATGACCGGATGGAGATGGTGGTGCTGCTGCGTTCTTGTGGTGAAAATGAGAGAAATCATTCTATTTTAAGATGATGACACAGGTTTTAGAAATAAAAATATAACAGGTGTCACACTTGGATTTATTTATAGTAAATCTGTTCTGATTCTAATGTGGGCGGCTCAGTCTTTATTTAAACCTCTGATGTATACAGTGGGCTGCGTTGTTTAACCTTTCAGGTATTCTATATTACTGTCCTTATTTTTTATATTTTTTATTTATTTATTTTTGTGTTTATGACAACTCAAAACAAAATAGCCTAGTGATGCATCAAGCACCACAAAAATATGTGCTACTATTTTCTGTTTGCTATAGAGAGGTGTGTAAGACTCTAATACATCATTTATCATGTATAAACATTAAGCTGTTTTCTCTTATACGCCAATATATAGTTTCAGGAAGAAAAAATTGCATTGTTTATATTTATCTATTCATTTATACAAATTATGTTATAAAAATGTTTTATTAACATTAGTTCAAAATCTACTTATTTATTAGACTATATTTAGTCTACTATATGAATAGTTTATATATTTAAATCTTAGAGAAGGAAAAGAGACAATCAGCGAGGAGAGACAAAACAAGAACATGAGAAACAGAATTTTTTAATAAAGACACGAAACACAAAACCTTGATTAGAAG
>JAUMHP010000072.1:4624258-4651290 GCA_032361065.1 Enteromius trimaculatus | reverse complement strand
TACGGTATATATAAAGAATAACACACACCTTTTTAAGTATAAATTATTATATATTAGCATATTTATTTTAAGTTTTATATATATATATATATGTACAGTACACCTGTCTGAAAAAAAAAATTTAAGTGAGGGTGTGTCTGGTGTGTTGCCAGACTTCATTAACCTCTTTGTATTTTAGATCAGATGTAAAGCTCATGAACCCTGTTGTGTTTTTTTTAGACTCAAGTAGCTCAATGGAAAATTCTTCAGAAGTCGAGTGATGTAAGCAATGCCAAGTCTCTCTGTAGGCTTGCATGGCAGCCTCGTTCCGGAAAGGTATGGACAATTTCACGTTTGTATAAAGTCCCTTCAGGCTTTAAAATTCAATTTGCGTTTGAAGTTTTCTCTCTTTTGGTTGCTTTCTATACAACTGTTTTATGAGCACATCAATCAGTCTCTGTCATCTATATAACTTCGTTCACCAGTTTCTTACAACAGTCATGACATTTAGGATTAAGATTTTTATTCGATGTGTGTGCTTGTAGCTGCTTGCCGTACCGGTGGACTTGACTGTTCAGCTTTATGACAGAAACACATGGGCACATGTCGGCACACTTTCTGATGACCTCATTACACAGGTTAGTAGAAAACAACAGTGGAACAGTTAAGAGCTACATAATTAGAAAAAGGTCGTTTATAGGCCTTATTAATATTATAGCTGTGTGTTAATACTTTTGCTTACTGTATCAGGTGAGATAATGTGCTGAGTGGTAAATAATAATTGTTATATTGCAGTGCATGATGTTATGAGTAATTCTTTTCCCCCAGGTTGTTAATGTAGTGGTCTGGTCACCGTGTGGGAAGTTTTTGGCTGCAGCAACAGTTGGAGGAAACCTGTTAATTTGGGATGTAGAGGCCAAACTGTGTATCGAGAGGTTAGTCGCATTTATCCTAATTTTATTGATTTTTGGTATTTGTTGATAATTGTATTTGCAGATATTGTGTTGTCTTTTTATATTTAACTTTATATATCTAATTTAACTGCACACAAAATTGTGTGTATTTAAGGTTGTTTGTAGAAAGAAGGTCTTGCTACTAGTCATTTCAGTCTATTCAGCATGTGCAGTGATAATGTTGTTGATCTTGTACCTTTACAGACAGAAACACGAGAAAGGGTTCACTGTGTGTGGGATGGCGTGGCATCCCTCTGGGGGCCGGATCGCTTACACTGACACTGAGGGCTGCCTCGGGCTCCTGGAAGGCGTGTCGTCCTCGTCGCCATCCACTTCCTCTACTGTCCAAAGCACCAAGGTCAGTCGTCCCTTCAGGCTCTCACCTTTTTTCTTCCTGGTCATACTGTGACAGAAAGAGCATCACCAATGTGAAGTCATGATGCATGTATATGTATGTTAAGTGACCTTTATGTGCCTTTATCTGCTGCTTGATTAATTTTAAAAGTAATAACCTCATTCATCATTCACTAAATACTAGGGCTGGGCGATATGGCCAAAAAAACAAAAGAAATGTAGTGTGTGTTGTTTTTTTTCTTCTCCCCAGAATGTTTGACAGTTTCTCAATTTGTGCACTTTTCTAGTCAACTTGAAAATGTTACTACAACATAACTCAGTTAACTTTTTCTTTATTAATACTCTAGATACAGAAAGGTACACCACACATGATGTTGTCAACATGATGTAAATAATTTAAACAAATCACTTAAATATCAGAAAAGATGCTTGTACTAAAACTGCATCTTGTATGGATTATATTCAGGCTGTCTCACACACTCACTTTGTGTTTTTATTTATTTATTTATTTCTCTCTCTCTCTCTCTCTCTCTCGCTCTCGCTCTCGCTCTCTCTCTGATGATATTTAGGCCACTGCAGCTAAAGAAAACAATGACTATGATGACCTGTTTGATGAGGATGATGACCGGATGCTGGACGAGGGCATGAGTGACTCACGTTCTCCGGTGAAGAAACCCGTCATGGAATATGATGATGATGACGACGATGACCTCATGCCTGCCACGGGCAGACCACGGAAAAGAGGGTCCTTCCTGGATGACGATGACAATTCTCAAGGTGTGAGCGTCTTCGTAAAGCAAGCAGTTCCTTCAAGTTGAGGATATTATTAGTAGTGAAAAAGTGATTAAAGCACTTTAATTAATGGTGAGCTGTTTGCGTCTCTCAAGATCCAGGCTCTGTAAAACTGGATGGCGTCCCAGAAGATGATGGCAGCAGTGCTATTCTTCCTGCTGTGGGCCCTGCAGTGTCCCGTCCCATATACGACGGTCCCATGCCCACTCAACCACAGAGGGCTTTCCAGCCGGGATCCACCCCAGTGCACCTCATGCATCGCTTTATGGTGAGAGAAAAAAAAATTGCTGTTGTCAATTCAGTCCCTATTTGGAAATCTAGATGTTATAGACGAGTTTATAAGAAGGTCTTGTAAAGTTCCTTGTGTTCGTTCTCAGATGTGGAACTCTGTGGGCATCATCCGTGGCTATAACGATGATCAGGACAATGCCATTGATGTGGAGTTTCACGATACTGCCGTCCATCATGCCATGCATCTCACAAACACCCTGGGCCACACCATGGCTGATCTATCCCAGGAGGCCGTGCTGCTGGCCTCTGAGGGAACTGATGAGCTTGCCAGGTACAAGATCTTAGTTTTCACAACTGACTTCTTTCATTTCTTTAGTGCTTTCATAGTAGTGGGATTACCGTCAGCAGCAGCTGATGTGAGCTCTGCTCTGTAGTTTCCAATTGTCTTCAACCGCTTGCACTTGTTTACAAAGCAAAATTGCACTTTGCCTCCATTTTTGTTTGCAGAACTGCTAATCCAGTAGAAGTCAAGTATGAAATGACCTGCCTGTGAATTAAATGAATAAATTACATTAGGCGTCATAGAAGTGGTATTTCAGGTCATGAGCACCTTTGGACAATTTGTAAAAATTAAGTATGGAATAAGTTTCTAGGAACTGGTTTTCTTAAGAAACGTAACAATGATCAAAGTGTAACATAATCATACCCTGAAACTTAAATTTGTTTTTATGTAATTTTCCAATGAGCTAATTCCTTAAACATAATCACAAAGTTATGTACATATAGAAAGAATATGAAAACGGACATATCAGAGCTCTTTAATCAATAGTAAGAGCTGAGTACTTTACTTTCTCTTTGTAAATGTCTCTCTGTCACTATTTCTCTCTCTCTCTCTCTCCACAGTAAGATCCAATGTTTGCATTTCTCATGCTGGGACACTCACAAGGACTGGATAGTGGATCTTCCTAAAGGAGAGGATGTCCGTGCGTTGTGTCTGGGTCAGAGCTGGGCAGCAGTGGCCACCAGTGCTTTGATGGTCAGGCTGTTCTCTATTGGTGGAGTGCAGAGGGAGATCTTCAGTCTGCCTGGAGCTGTTGTCTGCATGGCCGGACACGGAGAGCAGCTTCTCATAGTGTATCACAGAGGTACTGCTGTGTGAACCTCTACTTTATTAGAAGTACTGTTTTCAACGCAATGTGCCTTTCTGAACATCCAGAAGCCTTAAATATACATATTAAGTTTTCACCTGCAAACACTTTTGAACAATGACTCTCTGAATTAATATTTTTTGCCAGTAAATTGAGCAAGCAATAGAAGATTCTTCCCAGTGCTTGTGTTTTATGTTTGGTTGAGATTGTTTGTTACGCGTGTCATTAGGTACTGGGTTTGATGGAGATCAGGCCCTTGGCGTACAGCTGCTCCAGCTCGGGAGCAAGAGAAGACAGCTCATACATGGAGAACCATTGCCTCTCTCACGGAAGTCGTACCTGGTGTGGATGGGCTTCACTGCAGAGGGTGAGTCACAGTATTCTCTTCCTGTTGTTTGATAGTTAAGGAAATGGAAATTTTATTTAAGGAAATGGATTTTTTTTGTAATATTAACTTTGATTTCCTGATATGATGCTTTTTTACACTGTTGTTAAAGTTTTTAAATTTATTTAAATTAATTTATTTTAACAGACGCATAAATTGGGGGGGGGGGGGTTCTTGGAAAAGTCAGTCTTGAGTGGTATTTATTGATTATTTAAAACTTAATATAAAGTGGATTTGAGCCGTTTCTAATCGTGAAAGCTGAGCGTCCCACGTTGGTAGATGTGCGCGCCATCCACTGACTTCCAGGGCACCATTTCTTCCTGCAGGACAATTCGCGTGTGAGAAGACGACAGGGGAGAGATCCACTATTTAATTTTGTGGTATTTATGTGTCACCAATGGCTTAGGAGCCGTTCACATGCAGCGCATTTCTCGCGCACAAGCTCTTTATTTTCAATTGGAGGGCTCAGTAAAGGGCAAGAGGTGTCCTTTTATTTAAGGGATGTACATATGTCTTTAGACAAATGTCAGTACAGTATTTTTTCAGAACCTGTGCTTGGTTTATTATTCCATTCAACTAATTTGGCTACTGTAAAATTGGCAAATGGAAACTTTTATCAAACATGTTTTTTTTTCTACATATATATATATTATACATGAAATAAATGTTGCTGACCCTACATTTTCGAACTGTTATTTATGCATACAAATGACTTCACAGCTAATACACTTTTATTTCTTCCTTTTTCTAGTTTGTCAGTAAATGACAGCTGAAGGCTTATAATAATTTAATTGTTTTTCAGGAACCCCATGCTGTATTGACTCAGAGGGTGTTGTGCGTATGCTGAACCGGACTCTGGGGAACACGTGGACTCCTGTCTGTAACACCAGAGACAGCTGCAAGAGCAAATCAGACCATTACTGGGTTGTTGGGGTTCATGAGAACCCGCAGCAGCTCAGGTGCGTCCTTCTCCTCGCATTAATTTTTCTTGATTCACAAATGTCAAATCAGTCCAAATCTAAATTTCCAAGCACCCACTGAAACCAGGGATCTCTTCCTCTCTCTCAGGTGTATCCCGTGTAAAGGCTCACGTTTCCCACCCACCCTACCTCGCCCTGCTGTAGCCGTCTTGCCCTTTAACTTGCCTTATTGCCAGACCACAACAGAGAAAGGCCAAATGGAGGTAAAGAATTTTCACAAGAGAGAATTATGTACTCTTATCAAGTAATTCATACCTACTTTGAGTACTTCATCAAACTTTTTATTTATTTACTATTATTATTATTATTTGTTATTGGCTTGTCATTACATAGACATGGTCATATTCACTTGTGCTATTTTATTGCTATTTTATACAGTATTATTCAGGATTATTCATTTGTTGCTGACCTACACTGAAAGTCAGTTGTGTCCATCCCTCTTTTTTTTTTTGTAACTATGTAGTTGAATAAGACATTAACCCTCCGTTTATGTTTTGTAGGAGCAGTACTGGCGGTCCATGCTCTTTCATAACCACTATGGCTTTCTGTCATCCAGTGGTTATGAAATTGACAGCGAGGGTCAGTCTCAGGCTGAGAAAGAGCAGCAGGAACTGCTAATGAAGATGTTCGCTGTAAGTCATTCACATGGCCAGAACAGGAAGTAAATGCCCAGTTAAATCCAATTGCATAAGCCTGGATTGAATTTAACTGTCTGATTTCTGTTAAAACGATTCTGGAACGTCATAAATCAAAATTGTTGAATGTGCGTAATTTTCTGGCATAGCTGGCACATTTGATTAATAATTTTTTTTTATTTGAACTGTCTTTCTAGTCATCTCGTCATTTTCTATGCTGTTTATTTTCTGTTTGTGTGGCTGCAGCTGTCGTGTAAACTGGAGCGAGAGTTTCGGTGCGTGGAGCTGGCTGAGATGATGACTCACAGCGTTGTGACGCTCGCCATCCGTTACGCGTCTCGTTCCAGACGCATGGTACTGGCACAGAGACTCAGTGAACTCGCCCTGGAAAAGGCCAATCAGTTTCAAGAGGAGGAGCTGGAAGAAGAAGAGCCGGCCTATCAGAGGTAAGCACAGAATTCTGGGTAGTATTAATATTTATTATTTTGATTCAGTGCCACTGGAGCTTTCTTAAAACTATTATTTCTTTCTACTAGCTTCAGGCCTTGAAAAAACTTTTGAAGTTGTGAGTTTTAAATGTTATACATTTCATTAGTATAGTTATGCATTGCTTTAATAAAATACATGCATACGTTTTAAGTGCAATGACTTTTTAAAAATATTTTATAAGTTCTTTTCAGGAATCATAATGAAAATTGATTCTGAATCAAATAAAAATAGTTGAAAATGGTAATGATGTTTCATTTCTGCATGTTTAGTCACACTAGTAGAGAATATAGAGGATCTCGTCAGATGAGCAGCAGACAAGCACAAGTAGAGAATGGCTGTGAGGAGGAGGAGGAGGAAGATTATCCACAAGAGGAGCAAATGGATGCAGAAGAATCAACAGAGTACAGGAAGCCAAGTAAATTTGTTAGGTTTTTTCCATACTTGTATCTGAAAAGTACGACATGTTCAGGTATATTAAACTAAATGCTCTTTGCGCATCAGTTCTAAAGTAATTGTTTCTTCAAAATGAAGGCTTGCTTTGTAGACACTACTGATGCAATTTTTCAGCACAAGTCTAAATTTAGACATAGTTATAAGCACTTTTTTAATTGAATTTGATTTGTACATTTTTGATTTGGTTTTTGATATTGACACATTTTGACTATCCAGATTTGAATCCATTCAAAAAAGGGGGAAAATCACCAGAAAGGCCTTCTCCTAAACCAAGTGAGTAGAATATAAAAATAGAATATAAAGAACATTTCAATAGGAATTGAATATAAATCATTGAAAAGTAAAAAAGATTTTGACAGTTTAGTTAATTTTTTATGATCAAATCACAGCTTAGTTTTTTTTACACATTATTTCTGTAACTTCTCATTCCTTCATTCATGTTTTTGAGTGGCACAAATGGGCCGCCATTATAAATGATTGTCTGCTGATAATTAAAATTGTGCCTGTGTATCACAGCGAGCAGAGAAGGACGTGTGAACCCTTTTAAGGTTAGAATTGCGCAATTTTTTAATTGCATTAAACTTTTTAGGTTTTGCTTTTCACAAACCTTGCTAAGCATTTTTACATTTACGGTGTATAAAAATATATTTTAAACATGCAGGTGTCCGGTGCAGGAAAGTCATCAAGTTCACCAGCTGGTCAGCCCAGAACTACTAATGTTTTGGACAGCATGACGATGTCCAACAGAAAACCCACACCTCTCGGCGGTACATCAAAACAGAGCAAAGCCCCAGTTCTGAAGCCCCTGGCACCCAAACCCAAGTCCAAGGTACAGTGTGTTGCTCAAATACAAATGTTCTCCAGCCCTGCAGGGTCACACACCCTGTCTGACCCCATAAAACTCACTCTCAGCTCTGTCTGCCGGGAATGACCTGGTTATAGGATCCTTTCCTCCAGAATGTTTAGTTCTGATGTTAAAGCATTTGTTAAAGTAAAATGTCAGAGGTGTTTGTATTGGAATGTAAGCAACATAATATTCTTTAACCAGTTTGCTAGATACAAAACTCCTATCTTGTACATGACTGCTCTTCAGATGTTTTCAGTTGGTGGTAATTTGCTAAGCCCTGTTTTTCAGACCCAGGCCACTCTCCTGCAAATGAGTGCCTCTAAAGGAAGCAGTAAAAAAGTAGAGGACAGTCAAACGGAAGCAGACAAAGTAAAACCGGCCCCTACAGCTACACCCCCAGCATCAGTGGAGAATATTGAAAACAGAAAGTAAGAGAACATTACAATCTTTTATTGTAATGATGGACAATTAAAGATGAAAATAAAAGTATTACATGTCAGCAGCCATCATGCACGTTATATTAAATTTAGTGATGCATCATATATGCACTTGTATTTAGTCACCTTTATATATTAATTTGAAAGCAATACTTTTAAACCTTTTTTTTTCTTCTTATTTTTCCAAAGACGAAGGTTGTTCGTTAAGCTCTAGTTAGTGCTAGTCAAAGTGAAATACAGGCATACCCCAAAATATAGAAACATTTGCAGTCAGGCATAGATAGTGTTATTTGAATAAAATAAATGATAGCCATGATGCAGTGTTCCAAAATTAGTCCGTCACATTGATGCTGATAACAAGCTATTTTTATAATTGGTCAATGTCATTAGTTATGTACATTTTATTGTTTTTAATACATAGTGTATATATTTATTTATCTCTACTAGCAAAATAATTTAGTATGTTCATTGAATTATTTTTAAGAACCTTTAATAAAATGCTGAAAGGTCAATTAAATTGTAGTGAGCCATTATTTTATATAGGCAGTGGCTGATTGAGGAACTTGAATCGTCTGTAACTACATTTTACTTCCTTTAGGCCGAAAACTGGCTTCCAGCTATGGCTTGAGGAGAATAGGAAGAGTATTCTCGCTGACAATCCTGACTTTGAGGAAATGGATGTTATCAAGGAAGGTATGGGGCGTTTCCGCACTCTTTCAGCAGAGGAAAGACTGGTAAGTCATTTCATTCTTATTGGAGCATGTGACATATTTGATCCACATTGTTTACTAATTGCTCAAGTGAAGTCTTAAATCCAGGAAGGTTACCTAGAAATTTCCCTGTTTCTGTTTATTTTTAGGTGTATTGGTTATATAACATATTTCATTCATGCATTTGTTTCCCCCCTCAGTTCAGTACTCTCTATTTTGTAATATGCTCCTAGAACTCTAAGCCATTTTATCAATGACAGCACTGTTCATTAGCCAAGTATCCTCCTGTTTTCTGATCTCCACTTACCTGTGTATGTGTGTGGGCTTTCCAAACACTCATGCTCTCCTGTATGAACAATCTGTTCGTGACCCCGCACCCACAGGGCCACTCAGTGCAGGGCAGAATGACTCTTCACACACTCCAGCCTGGAGGGGGAATGGTTGGGATGCCTGTTGCTCTGGAAACCCAGGCTGGGGGTGTGTGCTGCACTCATTGATCTTATGTTAATGACATGGGGGTGGCATCAGTTGCTGAAAGAGTGCGTTACAATGATGAATGGTGTGCCGTGTGAAGGGGGGGTACGTGCAGAAAGGTCCCCGGTGCTCATATGTGTAATGGGTCCGGTGACTCATCATCGTCGTCTGTAAATGTTGGCTGCTTTTGTTTACTTGAACCGTGAACAAAGGCAACCGTTTTAATTGGAGTAACAGGCTAATTTGAATTGTACCTTTTACTGTTTGTGTTATAATTGCACAAATGTAAATCCATCTTATCTTTCATTCAGAACTGGACGGAGAGAGCAAAGGGTGAGTCTGAACCCAAGAAACGAAAGCGTGAAGATGAAGAAGGACAAGTGAATGAACAAATGGAGTCGGATGAGGGCGGCGCCAAAAAGAAAAAGCCACTGGATACTTCGGCTAAACTTTCTGCATTTGCATTTAACAAAGAATAGTACTTGATGTGAGTTTAATGCGCATGTCATTTTTACATTTTTTTTAACATTGATTGGGGAAAAAACTTTTAAAAGTAGTTTTTTTTTTTTTTCTGTTGTTTACTGTAATTCACTCATTGTATCAAATAGACTGGCTGCTGTGATCCACTCCATTTTTCCATAAATTTTCTGAAGTTTGAGCTCTTTTGAAAGCACTGCGTCTCTTCATTAGCATTTGAAATGAAGCAAAGTCTCTTTGTTAAGCATTTGCATTATGGCAGGATATGGCCCTTATTCAAATCTAGTGATATTCCGAATGCTTTGTACATATTTTTGTGAAGTTTTGTACTGTATGTAAAACAAATAATCATAATAAAAGATCAAATATCGAATCTTAAGTGCTATTTTCTTTATTTTAAAGGGTATTTTGTTTAATTGGCAAGTTGAAAGTACACAATGTTGCTTGCTCACCAGTGATGTAATGAAGAGTAGCCTTCAAATGTGAAGTGAATGGTTTTCTGATGTTCATCCAAGGTCACTGAACTTTGATTTTGCAACCACACAGACATGAAATGAAACTAATCTGAGTTGACAAGTTAACAGCTGTAAGACCTCTTGGTTGCATGGTGCTTTTCGCTTCAGAAATACTGCTTTTATTTTTAATCATAAGAACATCATCACCCAAAGGTCTAGTCAATCCCCCTTAGGTGGTTTGATCTGCCCCAAGACATCACTTTAATGTGAATAAGAGATCTCATCCTCTTACTAGATACAGGTGGCCTGACGCAAGCACGTCTCTCGACCAATTACAATCTGGCTCCGTGACGCGTGTGCGTCCGCCGACCAATAGGAATTCGCACGGATTAGCCAATGTTTATAAAACCCCCGGTTGTCCCTACAAGAGCGCTGAGTTTGACTAGAGTATATTAACCGTTGAACTTTACTCAAGTTTGTCAGTTACACCTTAAACTGTGTTTAAATAGCACTTAAACCGACTCTGAGGAACCCAAGCTGTCACTTTAAGGAAATGATGGAGCGCTCCAAACAGAAACAAATGAATGAAAATGAAGAAGACTCCGCGATCAATGGACACTTTGACGGACGGGTGAAGATGCCCGGATGGAGCGCCGGTGGTGCCGCGGGGACCCCCAGCACCGTGCCGTCCTCCAGCGTGATGGAGAGCTGGCGGGAAGAACGCACTCGCAGTCTGGAAGACAACGAGATGAGCCTGCCGAGCATCGCCGCGGCTTACACCACTATTCTCAGGGGGCTCGGGGAAGATCCGCAGCGGCAGGGGCTCCTCAAAACTCCGTGGAGAGCCGCCACCGCCATGCAGTTCTTCACCAAGGGTTATCAGGAAAAAATCATCGGTGAGTTCGTTGCATAAATGCATGACAACTGATAAGGCGTGTTTAGAAATATATACGGTACATTTAAAATGATTTTAACGCTATTACTTTTCCCTCTCAAGTTTATATATTCAGAAATGTCATATACTGTCTCTGTAAACTTTCAAAGCGAAATAATTCTATAAATAAAACACTTTTTAAAGTTAACTTTATGGCATTTTAGTTTTATGACACTTAAAGGGGCGTTTACGAAGAGGTTTTTGGGTTCAAACCCAACTAGATGTCAAATTGGACCCTACAGAATTTAAGGTTGTGAAAGTTTTAATCCAAAAGCTTTCCAAGTGATTGTTTTTTGTTTAGTTTTTTTTTTAATGAAAATTCAGTTTAAATCACATTGTATGAATTTATACAAAAGTGACACCTCCTAAATGAGTTTAGGACCAAATACAGATAATTCTTTTGCCATCAGACCATTCATCTTTTAGAAATACATTGTCAAGCATTTCAGGTTGAAAGTATTTCCTCATGTGTCATCAATTTGATTAACTGGCCCAACAGGTATTCACAGTCCTCAAAGCCGAGGTTTATCTTGCATAATTTTTCGCTGGTCACTCTCAAGCTGTTGTCTAAGTGGTTGAGTCAGGGTGCTGCCCACCATCACATTAACAACAACATCTGCGTATAGAAAACAGCACATCTGGACTTGGTTTGTGTAGCATTTTTAGGGCCCATGCATAAGGAATGTATTAATGTTGCTTTTCTACACCAAAAAGTCCTTGTTAAAGCAGACTGCCCTTAATGACCTCAAAGCACTTATGTATGCATCGCTTGAATATGGTCCATGGTACACAGATGGTAGAACATGCAATGTCATGGTGAAGCATGCATTTGATAGGAAATTTCTAGAGGAAGTTTTTTGTCTTCATAGGGATTGGCTGGAGTTTGCACCACCCCTACAGTTTCCTAAATTCTTCCGAAGTAGCTGAGTTTTGTGTCTCCCACAGAAAGACATTGGAAGTGTTGGAGGCAGAAAACAGTTTGGGGGGGATCAGTGGGTTTGTGTGAGGCTGTGCTGTATTTTCACGTTTTTATGGGTGGTGGTTGACTCATTGGTAAATGCCCCAAGAAAAGAAAGGCTTGAATGAGGAAGGCCCAACTAGATCTCACTTGGTGCCAAAGTATATTCACCTCTGGGCTATAATTGTGTTTCAGCTAGGGCTGAAATCTAGGTTTAGATATTTTATTCCTTTTGGCATGAAGTAATAATAATAATAAAATCAATATACACCAATACAACAATTAGCGATAATGCTTGCTTGCATATATTTTACTAAACATTTTGAAATGTAAAATTGGTTAACATCACACACTGCAGGTTAAGAATATCAGTGAATAACCTAAATATAACCACGAGACAATGAAAACGTGGTCTAATTCAACACAAAGCTATCATGTATGACATGAAAAGACTTTGAAATGAATGCACAAATCATGTGGAGCACTTTTATGATGAGTTTGAGTCTTGACATCGGTTGCGTGGAAATTAATTGTGGAAAAGATCGACAGAACATTCAAAATGCAAAAGAAACTAGTTTGCAGTATTCAGATTGCACGATTAATTGAAAATGTTTTAGTTGGCATAATGTATGTGTGTGTTCTGTGTATGTTTATTATGTCTATATAAATACACATGTACAGTATAAATTTATGTATTTATATGAATATAATTTATATTATAAATAAATATATTTAATATTTAATTTTTTTTTTGAAAAATATACATGCATGTGTGTATATAAATATATATATATAATAAATATACACAGCAGGCATACATATGATAAATAAAAACATTTATTATGGATGCAATTATTATTTGGATTTTGATTAATCGTAATTAATTGTTTGACAGCACTAAAATAATGTAGTATTAATATTACAATTACAACAAGCAAATATTTTATGGGTGATTATGCAAATAAAGAATTTTCGCCACCATTTTTTCCCACCATTTTGCTATTTGGAGTTTTATAAAGGATGCTTAGTTACAGACCCTGGTAAAGGAAGGAAGGAAGTATTGTGAAATTAGAGAATTATTAGGATATTATTACAAAGCATTATTTCATTATGTTCCTTAAAGTTTATGGTTTTGTTTTGGTTTCATGTCACATAAAACCATTTAAGGTCATAGAGACGAGTGATATTGCTCGATTTACTGCGTTTAAGCAGCTCAGTATGGTCTCTTTTCTATATTACCCATCATTACGCTCTGTCGTGCCCTGCCCCCACCAGCTGGATGGATGCTGTCTCTCATTTAAGCGATGGAGAACAAGCCAAACCCTCGGCAGCAGTAACATTACCCTTAACCAGAGCTCTGCAGGTTGACATTTTCACAATTTCACTGGGTTTCTATGGTTACTTATAGTATTCCAAGTGTTTATTTGCTTAGTGTGTAAGCGAGTTTGTGTTTAATTGAGTGTGTGTGTGTGTGTGTGTGTGTGTGTGTGACGGTGGCAGCGAGGCTGAAAGATGACTTCGGGCAGATGCTGATTTGATTTCCTGTTCTTTTCTGTCGGTGCCACCGTCATACGCGAGACCTTTCCGTGTGTTGTTCCTGTGCATTTGAAAGCGGCTGTTTGTTTAGGATGAGCCTGATGACAGCTCTCTTGTAACAGCTGCTGCCCTCAGGTTAGATTTAACAGAGACTGTCTGCCGCTCAGGGGTACGTTTCCCAAAAGCATTGTTAGCTAACTATGATCGTTCGTTCCATTGAACTCTATTGGTAATGATGGATCTTACGGCCATGGTTGCTTTGGGGAAACGCACCCCAGATCAGCTGCAGCATTTGCACAACACTACATGCACATATAGTCTGCTTAAATAGGTTTCTGAAAAGCATGCTGGTTAGTCACCAAGCTGTATGACCAGAATGTGTTTAAATATTAACAAAAGTCTTTCCTAGTTCTGGGGACCATGAGACAATATCGGAAAAGCTTGTTAAATCATTTTTATGAGGGATACTATCGGTTTGTCAGGGGTGTTTGCATAACTATTATTACTATTGCTCATAATCAGACACTTAACCTTTAGTCAAACTTCACAAATGAACGCAGATTTCGAAGTCATCTGATAACTCTGTGCAGTATAGATTTCAGTCACTTTTTCCCAAGTTATAATGTGGCAGGGAGTAAATAATTGTTGTAAAGTACATAAAGATATAAACTGGATGCTTGTGGGTTTAATCAGTGCATTTATTATATTACATTTAGTGCTGTCGAACAATTAATTGCATCCAAAATAAAAGCTCTTGTTTATATAGCATTATATAAGTGTATACTGTTTATATTTATTATGAATTGTAGAAATACACACGCATGCATGTATATATTGGAGAAAAAAAGTGATTGCATGTCAAATGTATTTATATATTATACATTATATGAATATAATTATATACATGTAAATATGTTCATGCATGTGTTGTTATATAATAAATATACACAGTACATACACATATATTATGTGAACAAAAACCTTTATTTTGGATGCGATTAATCTTATTTAATTGTCTGACAGCACTAATTATGTTATGTTATGTTTAATAATATTTAAATAATCAGTTGAAAATAATATGAGACTATTTTAATTTCCTTTTTTCATATTTTGCACAATAAACCATTTATATATATTGGGCTAGTGACATGAGCAAAACATTGTCACAGTTATTTCTAGTTATTTCTGTAATTTACATTACGGAGACTGTTTTGAGACCAATAAAACCTTAGCAACACCCTGACATCATGATGAGGAGTTTTGCATGGACAAATACTACTCAGGTTATTAATAAAGAATGAGGAAAAATGTAGTTTTGTGATACCTGTTGGAGGCACCTGTTGCTGAAGTGATAATAATATACATAAAAATAGCCTGAAAATGGGTTGCTTTCTGCTCTCTTGATCGCACTGCTTCACAAAAGTGGCAACAACGCGTATGAGAGCCACATCTCAACAAGCCCCGAAGCCCCGCCATGTTTCCACGGAAACCTTCCCCGAGATAGGCGGCCAGGAAATTAAAAAGCCTCACAAGAAAAGACAGTGCATTTCCACGAGATAAAACAGGATATGTTTGAACAATGATATGAGCTAAGAGAAATGACACAGGGCTGCAACAGGAAGAGCGTATGGGGTGAAATATAATGATTTCATGATGTCATCAGGTGTCATATCTCTCGGCTGAAGATGACCAGCTTGATCTTCTTGATTTGTTCTTGTACCTGCAGATGTCCTGAATGACGCAATCTTTGATGAAGACCATGATGAGATGGTGATCGTGAAGGATATTGACATGTTTTCCATGTGTGAACACCATTTAGTTCCCATTTTTGGGCGGGTAAGATTAATTGTTTTAACTCTCATTCATATTTCACCTTTGCAGGACAGTTTTTATGACCATATTTGAGAGACGAAAATTATATAGCATTAATGTAGTTTTAAAAATCAATTAGTCACACAACTACCTTGTTGTATAAGGGTTTTTAAAAAATCTTTATTTTTTCCTAAAGTTTATATGATTTTGCATTGTATTATGAAATTATTAAAATAAAATAATAGATTTTTTATTAAATGTGCACTTTTTTTAAATGTTGTATTGTTTTAAATTATTTCCATTTATTTTTTATTTATTTACTATGAAGGTCATGCAATTATAGAATTATTAAATAATTAAATAAATTATTAAATAATTATTAAAATTAAATGATTAATATATTAATCAATAATATTAATTAATAATTATTAAAAATGAATAATATAACTTATTAAAATTATTAATATAAAATTGCTATTTAGATATTACTACTATTTAGACTATACAATTTTCCTATTGTTACACAATTATTATGAAATATAATGCAAACAAATCTGCAAAACATCCTATTCTCATTACTATAATGTGGTATATTATTGAAATTATTATTTTTTAAGTATTGAAACGTATCAAATAATTAGTTTGTGTATGCTGACTTTAATTAGAATGATTTTAAATGATAAATTACAATATTTTAAGTGTGTGAAAGTGTGCTTGTATTTTTTACATTTATTTATTTATTTTTAATTTCTTTACATTTAACTAGGATGATCAGGATGATTTTAATTATTGAAATACAATCATTTAAATGGGCAATAATGTGAAAATGTGCTTAGAATTAAAATAATAAGATTTTTTAAAGTAGTTTTTTAATTACATTTTCACAATTGTTTTTTACATTTTACTTTTTTAATTTAATTGATAGTAATCCTGTATTTGGGACTATATATTTTTTCCATTGTTACATATTTTTTATGAAATGTAATGCAGAAAAAAACCCTATTCTAATTACTACAATGTAGTATACTATTGAAATTAATATTTTTATAGTATCGTATGCTAACTTTAATCAGGATGATTTTAATTGATGAATCACAATAAATCGAAAAGCTACATTTTTTCTTTTTTTTTTTTTAAGTAAATATGTCTTGTAATTGTGGGATGAAATATTCTATGTACCTTTTTTTTTTGAGATTCGCTCACATAATGGCAGCAAGTTGGAATATGGAGTCTGAGATCCACTCAAAAACAATAGCCGCTCTTAATCCTCCAGGTTTGACATTTAGTACCTCCCTCCAGCTCATAGCGCTGCAGGTGTCTGCCATTTAAGACAAAAGAGACACCGTCGATCCTGTCACGCCACAAATGGCTGCTGATGATAGACTGAGCCATTGATCAAGCGCACTGAATGTTTTTTTCTGCCACTTGCAATTTTGTTTGTCAGATGTTGTTGGAGGGCCATCGTTTCCGCTGCGTCCCCCGCTGATAGCTCCCTGTCGTCATCTGTGCAGCCCCTTATCCCTTCTCATCTATTTACCTCGCCACTCGCCGCATCTGCAACAAGATAATGACTCACTCATTTCTTTCAGAGAGGCTTGCGCCTGTTCTCTTTCATTTTTGGCCCTCTTGCTTGTGCTTCAGCATCCGTGATTGTCCACACAACACTCTTAGTGTCCATCACGAACACCGAGCCGAACGGGTGCGCTTTCTTTTACACTTGAAGAATACATTCCCTACAGCCACCGCATGTCTTACCTGTTGGATTAAGTTGCAAAAAGAGCTTTGCTGATTTCCCAGGTGCCCTGTAAGTTGTCGGTATAGCTCGATTGATGCTTTTGAAGGATGTTGAGTGGAGTATGGCGACCCTGGAAGAAGGCCAAGAGGGTTCAGTGACGCGCAGGATTATCGCATCAGAACAGAGAGCAGAAGAGGGAAAAAAGCAAATCCTCACATGTCTGCTGATGCTGCCCTTTCTCTGGGCTGTTTCATCAAATTGTTGTTGACATTTGAGTTGGACAGCAGAGAGGAGGTCAGGTTGGGGGTGCTGTCAGATGTGCAGTCACTTCCTAGCATCCGCAGATACGGCTCTCTGCATCTTTAACTTCTCGCCTAGTGCTTCAATTATTTCAAAAATCATAATTATGATTGTTTTGGGTAATGTAGTAATCCTGGTTGTTTATTGGAATGTTTAGGAGTGGGTAATGTGGTGAAAAGTATTTCGCAACACTGATGTTTATTGTACTTCTGCATTTTTTTTCATGTAAGTATATTTAACAGTATGCCACGCAGCTAATAGCCTACTACAGAAATGTGTTGTGTTTTTCACAGGTTCATATAGGTTACCTTCCAAACAAGAGGGTTCTTGGACTGAGTAAACTAGCAAGGTAGGCAAAATACACCCAGGTTTCTCATATACATATGAAAATACAAACTATTTCAAAAATCTTTTTTTTCCTCACAGATAGTGGCTGGATACTTAAATTGCTTCTACGTTATTGTATAAGATACCAAAATACAGTTCTACAGTACATCACATTTACTATGGACATGTTCTGCTAAAGTTTGACCACCAAAAAGTGTCCAAATCATTGGACTATTTTTTTGAAATGTTACATTTTTAAATCATTGTATATGGGGTCAGTACTCCATTTACTTCACTCCATACAGTATTTCTTTTTTTTTAAGGAAGAAATTAACAATTTACATTAGATTACAAAGCTAAATAATAGTAGTTTTTGCTATCAAATTATTATTTTTTTTTTTCGTTGGCAGAATCCTTTTAAATATTTTTTTTATTTTTTTAGGCTATATAATGAGGTGAATTTTTATGATGCAGTATTGAATCCTAATGGATTCCTTCCTGAGGACTCATTCATTCATGCCACAAAATCCGCAGCATTTGCTGGAGTAAAGGGGATTAATGTCTCCTCTCCTCAGGGGTGTTGTTTGTCTGTGAAATCAAGATGCACATGCCTGTGTGTGTGTGTGTGCATTTGAAGCAGTGAGAATGTAAGTGTCTCTAAGAAGATTAGACACAATGTATGAGTGACAAAGAGAAGCTTGATCCAATCTGACCCCAATACCTGTGGCTTAGCCATTTCACTACGTACCAACCGTAACACTGCACTCCACTAATGAAGACATTAGTTACCACACACACACACACAGAGGTGCATTTCTGAATTCTAAAATGTGTTACAGTTTCATTTTTATGGCTGTAGTCATTACAAGGGACTGACTCTTCTAGTTATCATCGTTGCAATGTTGATATAATTTTTCATAAATAAACATGGTACTTTTCAGTTAGCAGGTGTCTTAATTGAAAGTGTGTTTATTGTTAGTTTAGTAAATTATTTTTTTTTAGTAAATATACTCCTAGCCCATCATTACCGCCCAGAGTAATAAAGTCTTATCAAACCACCGTCACATATCATGAAGGTACACTGTGAATCTAGGTGAATTATTAACTGTTTTTTGTTTTGCACCAGGATTGTTGAGATATACAGCAGGAGATTGCAAGGTAAAACAAACAATAGCATGTGGTAACATTTACATTTCTTTAAAATCCTTATTGATAACTTCACTTTGAAATGCTCTGAGTAGTTGTGGTCTGCTTGTCTTGTTTCAGTTCAAGAGCGTCTAACTAAACAGATTGCAGTCGCCATCACTGAAGCTTTACAGCCTGCTGGTGTCGGGGTGGTCGTCGAAGCAACGTACGTAAAAAAAAATAAAAAAAAATGACCAGAATAACCAAATCTATTTTATTTTATTTTACACTGTAATGCTGAGAAAGACCAAATATACACATATTTATTTTAAGTGATATTACGTTGTGAACATAAAATAAAAAAATAAGTATGAACAATTCTCAAGTTAATTTATTTGTATACAATATAATAATTGAGGAATCCTCAAGATCTTATCTTTATTTTTTATGTTGTGATATTTGTTTTTCTTTTTGTCTATTTTATTTTACAATTTAGTAAGTATGAACAATCCTCAAGATTTTTTTCTTCTCTTTCTTTCTGTTTATATATATATTTTTTTCCGGTTTATTTTTTTATTTACATTGTAATAAGTATCAATCAAGAGTTTGCAATGTATAAAGTATGATCAATTCTTCCTCCAGATATTATTTATTCATTTTTATTTGATAATGTACAAATTACAAACAATTCTCAAGATTTTATTTTATATAAAATGCAATGCAAAGAAAGACCAAATATCAGAATTCAGTATTCTTTACTATTGTACGGTCACAAGTAAAATGAAAGTAAATGTAATTTAATTTTATTTAATTTTATTGAGTATGAACAGTCCATTTCTTATTTATTTATTCGTATTTTACAATGTAATAAAAATATGCAGTCCATTAATTTCTTGTCTTTGCTGTTCTCCAGTCACATGTGTATGGTTATGCGAGGCGTCCAGAAGATGAACAGCAAGACTGTGACCAGCACCATGCTGGGTGTTTTCCGCGAGGACCCCAAGACACGAGACGAGTTCCTGACCCTGATCCGGAGCTGAGAGGGCCTGTGTTTGCTCTCCACTGCCAACACACTCTGACCAGCCCTCTTCTCAAGCGCCTCCCTGGATCCAAGATGAGGACGAGGCACTGCTGCTCTGTAACATAGTGTCCCACACACATCTCTGGGATGGTCACATCGGTAACACTGTCTTTTCTGTATCACGTGTGTGTCTGTGTGTGTTTTGTGCACGTTTAGTCAGTAGAGCTGTGGTAGCCTCTATTGACAGGACTGTGGCTATTACTGTTACATAGAAGCATTGTGTTTTCAAGGACATCCTAGATTAGCACAATTTGACCTTACTAAACTGACAGGCACCAAACCCAACGAAATGTGTTTACATCTCTTTCCGGTTGGGTCACATTTGCGCTCTATTAAACGCAATTGGGCTGCTTGAGATACGCTACCAAGCAGTTTTATTTTCACGCTTCTGAACAGGGAGGTACGTGCCATTCTGAATATTAAATTTGACTGTTTTAACTACGTAAAAGTACTAACAAGGTACTGAATATAACCACTAAATGATTTCCAATATTCATGCACCTTGATATATACTTCAAAGATGATCATGGTATTATAATGGTACATGTCCAAGAAGAAACGTCGTATTACAAAGCACTTTTTATAAGTGAATAAATCCAGACCAGTTTTATTGTTGTTTTACTATGTGCAATGTATTATGGCTGTGCTGTCTTAAAATGTAATATTTAATATAATGCGTCCTGTGCATCTGTGCATAATTGTGCCCTGATCCAAAATATCATCATGCTCAAAAGGATAGTTCACCCAAAAATCAAACATGCCCATATTTATCCACCCTCCAAACTGCCTTAACCCTGACATATAAAATATAATAGTCTGGAAACATATTTTTTTAAAGAACCATTTTTTGAAGCTTAGTTTTAGATAAAAATATTTTTTGATACATCAGGTTTTATGATAATGATATGATATAGTTAATAATATAAAAAAAGCCTGATGATGATTCCTCAAAAGCCTGATCGATCATAATTAATAATCATATTTTAAGATTTAAAAAAAAAAAAGTGTGGATAATAAAGTAAACCTTTGTTGGTATAGTCCAGTATGTGTTTATCCTGTAATATTACTAACAACTTAACATTTATTCTTACATTTACAGCACTTTTCACAGCACAAAACACATCTACCACAACCTGAAGGGGTTGAAAAAAATAATAAATACAAATATATTTGTATTTTGGGGTGAACTATGCCTGTAAGTGTTCACTTGATTGACTGTATTTACATGTATTGTGCAACACTATTACTTTCTGTTTAATCAGCTGCTGGGTCTGATGTGTTGGATGTTCTGTGATGAAGTGATAACCAGCTCCAGCCTTCTGAATGTCCTGTCTGTACGGCCATAGATGTTGTTTACACTCTTTTATTTGTCAAAAAAAGACCAAAGGTGAAAGGTGCAGTCGAGGACAACTTAGTATCTGATTTTGCACATTGTGGGATTCACTTACAGTATGAAGAATACAGAACATAGAACATTAAAATAGGACTAAAAATAGATGGAAACCAACTAAACGATATTTTAAGATTCTACATTTCCTCTGATGCATGTGCTTGAGTATGTGCTTTTGGGTTACCATTTAAAACTATATACATATGTATCATTGTAGAAAATTATATTAACCTCAAAAACAACATACTGTGGATTTATGATACTGTTGTATTGCCTGTGTAGTGACTTTTTGTTTATTTTGAAATATTGAGTGATGCTCATGAGTTTAGATGAAACTGAGCCAGACGGTGTCTGAGATGTTTAATGTCACAATCACATCATATCAGTGGATTCATTAAGAAAATTATCACTTGATATTGAGAACTGAGTGTTATTCATGTGGCCTTCTTCAAATGAAAGACTCAAAGAGCCTTTCAAATACTTTACTATTGATGTTCGTCATCATTTTCAGCTTAAAATAAAAAACAATCTTGTGTAAAATATATAGAATGTTCTTTTTTTTTTTAAGTTATTCCAAATTTTTGTTGATGCATTAGATGTAACGCACACATTTTACCCCAAATACAAAAGAGCAGTTAAAGGACATTACCCTCACAAATTCTCATTGTTAACAAAAAACATCTTATTCTCGTTATTGTTTTTTTTAATGTTTTACAATTTACGCATAGGGATTTTTTTTATTTTCTTGAACATAATGTGAAATTACTGCATTATAAATAAATGCTGAATAAATATTTAAAATATATCATTGCCTTTAGAGTTCAATATTCTATTTCAATCTTTTATTTCAATTTTGTTTTCTTCAACCACCAAAGTATCTAGCAGCAGAAGCCCAATTAGTTTTTTTTTTTTTTGGTACATATTTTCATGGTGAAATCCTACTTTTTAATGATCTTTATTTCACTTACACACACAAAAAAAATATTTTCCATGAACAACACTGCCCATCTATGCTAAACTTTCATTGGCTTATCATAAATGAGTTTGTAAAACTGTGAGTTGAGTGTGACTCAGCATTTTTCTGTCTTTTTTTTTATTCTAAGAAAGCCCCACCTCTTGGCAATAAAAATCTATTTCGAGCTCTCTGATTGGTTGAAACCGAGAGGAGGCAGTAAATTCCTCACAGACTCGTGTGATTAGTTCCTCTGAATATATGAGCAAAGCTTCCTCCATACCATTCGTCAACAGCTGTTTTGAAAAGAGAGAAACGCACAGCGTCATTTTCAAAAGTTATTCTTTAATACTTTTCGTCTGTGGTTATTACAAAGATGTCAAGCATTTAACACAGACACAATAAAACAGACAAAAACACATTCAGTTGGCGGACAGAACATCCTGGACACACAAACAAACAATATAATCTCCCATTAACGCACAAAAACACTCACAAGGTCACAAACCAAAGAGATTACAGAACCCCTCTCTTTAGTCACTAAAGTCATGTTTGTTTCAGTAAAGGTGTTTGAAATCTGCGCTAAGATGAGCAGAGATGTAACACGACCTGTGACGCCTCACAGGTAACAGGAAGTGGAAAAAACAGCCTCTGACGAAACCATCCATCCAAGTTATGACGTAACTAAGAAAGAATATGTACAAAAGACAATCCGGTTTTCTCACCTGGATACACGTACAGTGTCACACTCACACACATACAAACAAAAAATATATACACATCTCTGTGTTGTACAGACAGATATAATCATAACTTCATAACAGCACTGAAGTACCTAAAGCATACAGATTCCCATGAACTACCAGCACGCTCCTTCCGAGCAAACGCATCAAAATCAGCTCGTATGGACTTTGTATGATTTGAAGTTTCGACCATCAATGCGTCTTGCTTATCTCTATATTTTAGAGCCATATAAAATCATTTACATTTTGGGTAAATGTCTGAATACAAAAAAAGGCACTGCCATTTGTTATTCTAGATATGACTTCCCAGCCTCTTGCATGCATCACTAAAATATAAATTACATTTTTTCGTGTTTTGATTTATTTTTTTTCGCGTTTTTTTATTTGGTTTTATCGTTTCGTAAGATTCTTTTAAAATATATATTTTATATATGTATATGTACGTCAGCCTGCAGTCAATACAGGACATCGGCTCTTGAAAATAACACGAAAAAAATAAAATAAAAAACATCAAAGAACGTAGTAAATAAAGACCCTTCAGAATAGAGGGGAAAAACAAAAAAGATAAAATTAAAATCCATCAGCATCAGAGTTCCGACATGCTAGCGCGCAAAACCTTTTAGAAAACAATGTAATTAAAAATGGTATCATCAACGCTAATTTTATTTTTCGGAATACCAAGGCAGCATGTAAATGTTAACACTGTTACAGCATTGTAATTTTGCTGCATGTTTGCAGTCGAGCGCATTTGGACAACAACGAACTTAAGCTATTTCGCAATGAGGGAACGAATCTGAAAAACACGAGACAAATCAGAGCTGAATACGCGTCATTCTTCGTTATCCAATCACAAGCGAGCAGCATTCTTCGTAAAGAACTGCGCTACGTCGTAAGTATTTGGCATCAAACACCGTAACAGCTGAGGTGAAAAACAGCAACAGAATAACTGGCTCTTTGTTTACAACGTGGTGTGACAATATATATATATATATATAAAAAAAAACATTTTCCTTAAAATACACAATCCGGGTAGAGTTAGCAAAATATAAGCATTTATAGATACAAGAAAGAAAGGAAAACAGCGATATTAAAACAACATAAAAAAACGGATGTCATTTGACTATCAGGTACGTTTTTTTTTTAGATAACAAAGAATGCAAATTGGGAAAACAAAACGTCAAAAAATAACTAGGTTGTTATTTGAGATGTACTTATGGTTACCAGCCATAGCAAAAAGTTAATACACAAGATATCTTAAATAATACATCTAATGAATACAATAACCTCTGCATCAATGATAGAAAAGAATAAATAATCATTTGAATCTGCTAATTGTTTTCAAATGGCAGTGATGAGTGGCTTAATACACACAAATAAATGCACCTCTAGAAACAAGATGCACAAGATGCCACAAGATGGTTCGCTAACATGCTCGTAAAACACCGGCTACCATTCCGTTTAAGGCATTTCATGCACTTTAAAAGCACTAGTTTGGAGGCACCAAGTCGTTTATGAAGCCGACACAACATTCTTTCTCTTAGGCAGTTTGAACCGCGTCGGTCGCCACTCAACGGATGCCAAAGTGCCTCTTACTGTCCATTTAATCATGACTGGTTTCTTTGGATGAGGCAAAAAGCATAAAACACTTGAGGTGTGGGTAGGTGCGTCAAGTTGCAGGCCGGCGAAAATGGGAATTGTGGGAGATTTGGAGGAGTTTGTTAGTCCAGTTCCTCTTCTCCGGGACCCCCAGTTCCCCTTCAGCCCTATGATTCACACCGTGTTGCTGATGAAGAGTCTATTGCACGTTATTGCAAATTCACTTTTGATGTTTTCAGCAAGGATTCACAGCACCAAGGGCAGGAAAAGCAAAGTCATTATAGGAAAAACTCTAAATAAGATACATTAACAATCACTGAACACCCTCATAAAAGGGACTTTAATGTCCCGGATTAAAACAATTAAAGCAAAAAAAGACCCTTCCCATGCAGAAAATCACTTGTAAGAGTCCAAAACTAAAAGCTAATTCCTTATTGTAAACGTTCTACTTTTTATACCTGGCATGATTAACTAATGGCTGATATTAAGACAATACTGTTTAAAAAAAAAAGACTCTAGCCTCACTTAATGGTAACTATTGCACAGTTTCACCACACGGTGACGCTCTGTACTAGAAACTGGTGCATTAGTGTTTTTCCCTCATGTGACAAACTGTATATTTCTCCCTGTTGCTCCAACAGTCTCCTGACCCAGTGTACCCCGCAAGTGATATCCCAAATACACAGAAACCAGCTGAAAACATCCACACGACACCTATAATCGTCCCCAAATCACTAAAGGATCAATCTACTGCTGTGCATTTACAGATAAAAAAAATAATAAATGCATTAAAAAATATTTGTTTCTAAACGAACATCATTCATGAAGTTGTGCATGTCTCCCAAGCATGTTTATCCTTTCAGACACCAACAATAGGTCTGTTGAACACATATTACCATGTTTACCACAAATTTCCCACTAAAAATAGTTAATATATACAAATTATTTTTATTTCAATTTAATTTTAATTATATTTAAATATATTTTATTTATATTTTAATTAAATGTATTAAAATATAAATAAAATGAAAAAAAAAAAAAAAAAAAAAATATATATATATATATATATATAAACTATAGCTATTTAAAAATATATAGGTTGCTATGTATATATATATATATATATATATATATCTCCTGGATCTGTGCACCTCACCTCTTACCTCTATGTTTACTTGCTCCGTTTCAACCTTTCCATCTACTTGCATTTGCTGGCATTTCTCCTGTATTCCCCTTCTCTGACCTCCTGATCTCCCTCGACTGCTCCTTACATCAGAATCCATGTACGACATTCCTCTCTCCCTCTACAGACCCTTCCACAGACATCACTTCCTGTTTCCCTTCCCATCGCTGCTCTCACATTCCCTCTCTTTCTTCCGAGTACCATCTGTAGCTCTGACTGTCATTGTAGTGTTGTAAATCAGCTTTCCTGCTGGCACAAACGAAAACTAGAACAACAAAACAGTAAATACAAACACAATTGTAAACTACGAAGCCATTTAGGAACCTAAAGCTGTACACCGTCCTCAGATTCTGACAACGCTCAAAAAAGTAAAAAAAAATGACTTCAGATTCTGTTGACAGTATTACGTGTAAACATTCTATAACATTATATTTTTAGCATCTGCACAGAGGCGCAGAAATCCAATCTGCAACTACGTCTTGACCTGGTTTCGTCTGCTGGCGGGTTTGGATTCCGTGACGTCCCAGACAGCTTTTTGAGTTGTCTCTGTTTCATTACGGACCTCCTCTAATGGCCTGTCGACACGTAGACCCTTTGCGGCGTTCTTCTAAGGAGGTGTTGAGAATGTGATTTTCTCCCAAACTCGAATGTAAACACGCTGAAGTCGTCATGGCGACAGAACTTGCTTGTGTTAAGCCTTTCAGAAAATGGTGAATGGCACTGTGCAGACCACGCCTCACCTCTCCTATTGGCTATTTGGCGTTGGTAGGTGAGCAGGTGGAGGGGGGGTTATAGGCAGAGGGTCTCGTGACCTTGTGATGACCTTTCACCCTGCTGCCAGGCATGCATGCCATCTCCCTGTGCTCCCTCTTTTCTTCTCTCAGATGGTTGAAGTTCGATCAACACCATCTATGGAAACAAGTGACATTGACACAATCAAATTTAGCTCTATGGGAACACCAAAAAATTTGCATGTACACCGCTGTCAAAAGTTTGGGTCGGTAAGATTTGTAATGTTTAAGACTATTTTGTGTGCACTATTTAATAAAAATTATTTCATTGTGAATGTATTTGAAATTAAATTTATTCCTGTTATATCAGTTTCCTGTGATACAAGTTAATATCACGTAAGTCAGAAACGGCCAGTTACGGCTTTTTTTCCTCAGAATTGGACTTTATTTCTCGCAGTTGCAAGCTTACTGTATATCACACTTCTGACTGTATTTCTGGCTATTCTGACTTTAATATATGCAATTGCAAATTTATATCATGCAATAGATGTAAATAGATACTTTTTTATCAATTTAATGTATCCTTTCTAAACAAATGTATTCATTTCTTTATAAAAATACATACATAATTATTAAAATGTAAAAATCTAAATGTAAATAGCAGATTAATAAGTGTTATTTTTCTTAATATAAAAAAACTTGTATAACTTGCTAGATCATATTAAGCACTTAATATGTCCTTGAATAAAAGTATATATAAAAGTTTATATATATATATATATATATATATATATATATATAAATAAGTTTTAATTACTTTCACTTAGCAA
>JAUMHP010000072.1:4613531-4623864 GCA_032361065.1 Enteromius trimaculatus | reverse complement strand
AGTTTTAATTAATTTCAATAAGCAAAATCAAAACAAACTAACATTAATCTTTTGAATGGTAGTGTAACTTACATAACTTGCAAGAAAATATCGCAGTGGACTTCTGGGAAGCCTCTGAGTGACTCAAAAAAACTCAATGAATCGTTTTTTTTTTTTGCTTCTGGTTCATTTAAAATGAATTGGACTTCCCGACTGTACAGTTTCAAAGAGCAAGCTGTCTCATTTTGCGTAATGAGGGCACACAAAACTCCCAGGCAGGCTGCTGACCAGAAGAGGTGGAGGTCCTGGGGGGGGGAGGTCTAGGGGTACGCTGCCACAAGAACACTACGGGCTCTGTTGGCAGCTGTGGAGCGAGCGGGGCATTCCTGAGCTCACCGCAGAGCTGCCCACTGCTTCTGCCCGTCTCCCTGATTCAGCCTGTCTGCCTGCCTCTCTCCTGTCTTTCTCCCTGCACTCCCACAACACAAAGCTGTGCTTGTCCAGCACAGAGCCCACTGCACTGAAAGCCTCTGTGTGTCAGCCCTGAGAGAAAAAACACTCTTTACGCAAAGAAAACCTCCACTTCACGTGGGAATGCTCAGTGCATTGACGTGTGGATAGACAGTAGCGCTCCTTTCTGTCTGAAACCGATAGTCACAATATTTTCTCTTTTGAAGATTGTTGTGTCTGAAGCTTCGTCTTAAGCTCCCAGCAAAGAAACGCCGCAAAAAATTTCAATTAAAATGCTGTGGAGAAGAAAAAATGTCTTCCCTTGAACATTTTCTAAGGAAAACAAAGGACTTCAAAAGGCTTTTTGACCTTTTGAATGAGTGTCAGACGGAAACAGAAACTGTCCTGTGGGGGTTTCATGATCCTGCCATGGTCAGCATAGATCCAAACCATTTCCTCAAATTCCGTTCTCATGGATTGGGGATAAAATCAGAGGATTTTGTCGCCCAGATTGATAAACAATCGTTATGCAATCCTAAAAACATCATTCTTCTGCTCCTACCAAAAGACAAGTATTGAATTTTCAGATATTAGAAATATCCTCAATGTTAACTACTACTGGAAAAGTAGTTTTTGTTTTTATGCAATCGACATGCTAATATCTTAAGCATTTTTTGAAAGAGGTTTCTTACGCTTGCCAAGGGTGCATTTATTCGCTAACTGTAAAGCAGTAATATTGTGAAATATAAGTTTAAAAGAACTTTTGTTGCTATTGTAAGAAATATTAAAATGTAATTTATTTCTGTGAGGGGAAAGATGAATTTTCAGCAGTCATAACTTCCATTCATGATCCTTTTAGAAATAATTCTAAAATACTATTTGGTCAATCAATTAATCACTGTTATTTATATAGTGCTTTTAACAATACCGATCATAGCAAAGCACTGAACATTATCAAGTAGGAGAACAGAGTGATGTTAATGTATATTGACAAGATTAAATTATATATTTATCAAATGCAGAGACGGTCTCTGTAGTCAAAACAATGATAATCACTAGAAATCAGGTGTCCCCAACTAAGCAAGCAAGAGGCGACAGCGGCAAGGAACCAAAACCCCATCCATGAGAGAATGAAGAAAAAACCTTGGGAGAACCAGGCTTAGTTGGGGCCAGTTCTCCTCTCACTGGACACCCAGCACCTAGTTTCCAGTTCAATATTAAACACATGTCAGATTGTGTAAAGGACTTATAGTGTGTGTGTTTGTGTTTTTTAGAATTATCTATGATTAAAACATTTGTGCTGCTTAGTATTTTTTTGGAAATTGTGATGAGATTCTTTGATGAACTAAAAGTTCAATAAAACTTATTGAAAGTACAATAAAGGTCTTTACTGTTGCTTTGGACCAATTTAATGCATCCTTCCTAAAAATAAAAGTAATAATTTCCTTCAAAAAAAAAAAAATCGTATCTAATCTATTAATTTCCTTCTCAAAAAACCTTAAAACCTAAGTTGATGTCATTTTCATTTGGGGGTGAACTAATCCTTTAAGTGCAGTATTTATAACTTGAGCAAGAGGTGGACACGTACCTCCCAGAGCGTGTTCAGTCATGCTGAGACACAGAGACTCCAAACGGTTATTGATGTCAGGCTCAGTCACAGGCACCTGCAAATCTGCAAAACGACAAACAAACTGAGTCAACTTCAACTAGTTATGACAATACACAACACATAACATACAAGACACTTACTGATGTCTAGAAATGCCAAACATAGACAGACAGTGGTTATTTGTGGTTGCCTCACAGAAACAGTAGATAACAACAGCAAAACTCAATTCCCAGTCACGTCCTCCAAGATGTAGATGAGCTTGTTTTTTTCATTGGAACAGATTTGGAGAAATGTATCATTTACAACATCACTTACTCACCAATAGTTCCTCTGCAGTGAATGGGTGCCGTCAGAATGAGAATTCAAACAGCTGATAAAAACATCACAATCACATCAATTAATGTCTTGTAATGATAAAGCTGTGTGTGTGTAAAAAACAAATCCAATATAAAGACTTTTTTTGACGGCACCCATTCACTGCAGAAGATCCATTGGTGATGTAATGCTAAATTTCTCCAAATCTGTTTAGAAGAACAAGCGTCTTCATCTTGGATGGCCTAAAATAAATTGAGTGACTATTCCTTTAAATGAAGCATTCCCTTGGAGCAATAAGGGGTAAAGTGTTTTGCTCAGAAGCCAAATAGATACAGATCACCCTTGCTTGGTTTCAACAGTTACTAGCCAAGACCATTAAGCCACTCAGACTCAGAGAAAAAAAGATTCAAACAAAGAATCATTTCAAACCTCTCAGAGTGTCTAACCCTTGTCATTACACTACAGTTGATCAATAGTTCAAAATTGCGATCTCGATTTTCAAAATTCACAGCTATTAAGCTTGCAAATTGCACTGAACTGATTGTGAACCGATTGTGTTCATAGTTCCCTCAGTAGTACACTGGCCTACAGTGTGAGCTCGGTTTTAAAGAGCAGCTTCAGTCTGAATGACTCTTCAAGGCTCCTGCAGCGTTGCTTGGGCTGGGCCGGCTCTTACTCTGCTCGTCTTTAGCTGAGTCAACAGCAAACGGGCCTTTGAAAATCCCTTGTGGGAAGGAAGAGCTGAGTTAGGCAACCACGGGCTGGACGGAACAGACAACCTGCTATTTTTAAGCAGCAAATCCTGTAAGGTCCATTAAGTCTCCCTCTCACAGTGCTCCCTCTTTGTTGTCGTTGAATTAATCAAGGCGTTAATGTGAACACAAGGGGGAACGAGTCGGAGAAAGCGGCAGGCATGCGCATAGAAAGTCACTGTAACATGCAACCTAGCGCACAAAAGCACAGTACACACTCTTGTGCAGAGCCCCTCTTTCTTCTCCGAAAGCCTTTCGAGTATTTCTGTAAATTCATGAGAACAGAGCAAACTAAAGGAAGTGAGTTTCAGCTGCAGTCAGAGCGGAGCCACAGACAGAGAGGAACATCTGTCTGCTCTGAATGTGTGTCAGTGGAGCACGCAGCACAGAGGAGCCGGAAAAGATTTGCTTTACCCTCTTTCAAGTCAGAACTGTTTGTCTGACTACTAAGAAATATTTGATATTTCTTTTCTTTTTTTGACAAAAGTCATTTTCTATGCTTATGTGGCGTTTTATTTCACCCGACAAATATATTTGTAATCAGGGTATCAGCATTGTTTTGGAAGCATTTTTTATAAAAGATATATAAAATTATAAATCTTTTTAATGCATAAAAATCAGGAAAAGCCATCCTCACGCTTCAGATATCCAAACCACAAAGGTCTATAAAATATGCATCTTTTATGATTCATTTATTATTATTATTTTTTTTTATAACGCAAAATTGTGGATATTAATACATATCAGTTTAAAAAAATTATGCCAAAAAGAAATTGCTGTCAAACGATTATTAATGCGATTAATCGCATCCAAAATATTTTTTTGTTTACATAATATATGTATGTGTACTCTGTATATTTATTATGCATATATAAATACACACATTTATACAGTGAAAGTATCTTATATTTTATATTGTATATAAATATATTTAAAAAAAATTTTTTTTCATAATTATATATACATGCATGATTGTAATTCTTGAAAGTTAAAATTGTTGACATTTTTGGGTTTTGAGCTTTGCCTGAGCATACTGTGAGTTACACATGATCAGCGAGTTTGAATCCGTGTCTCTTACCTGTTTGCTGGAACATGGCCATGGTGTGTGGGTTGGTGTGGACGGGTAGCGATCGAGTCCTCTGAACTGAGCTGTGGGTGCGGCTGGGCATGCTGTTACTGCCCCCTGGATTGGCAAACCACAAACCCTACCAAAAAAACACACAGGCCAGCCACATTACAATCACATCATAGTACAATCTGTGCTCATGTTCATTAAACTAACGGCTAATACATGAAAAACACTAAATGACTACTGATGAAAACATCCTTTCTCATTCATTTAGTGTTAAACGTACTGTATCACTTTTCTTCTTTAAAACTCTTCTATATACATATGAATCGAACTAAAACATGTCCATGTCACATTTCACCATAATAAAATTAGGTATTAAATTTTATTTTTACATTTCATTTTATTATATTGTGTACCATTATGGGCACTGAAACATTATCTTTAAAACAATTAAGAAAACTGCTTTAACAGTTTACATTGCTGTTTTGTAATTCCTGTTATTATCATTATTTGTAAAACAACTTTTTTTTTTTTTTTACTTCATATGCAAAAATTACTTACAACTGCGTAACTGTGTAAGTGATGTTTATTACTGAAATGCAACTTTTTTATTTTTTAAATGTATGTCATACACATACATTTATTTTGCATTATGGTAATGAGAAATTTGGGCCAGGGGCAATATTTCAACTGATGTTTTTTTAGGGTGATGCATCACTCTTCATTGTAACTGATCCTTTAGTAAGATGCATCCATTCATGTAGCGATCTGATGAGAACAAGTTCTTCGAACCTGCGTATCCGACTTTCATTCACTCCCTCTCTCTCTTTCTCTCTCTCCCTTTATTTGACTCCCTCTCCCCCTTTCCTGGCCCTCCCGTACAGAGGAGCAGGGAAAAACAGGAAATGCCTGTGCACTGTTCTCACTGCCTCTGACTAGCTCCCTCTCTCTCACTCTCTCTTTCTTTCTCTCCTCTTCTTTTCTGCCCTCCCTTCTCTCTCCCCTCCCTCCAGTCGCACTTCTCCCCGCATATGACTCATCGTCTGTTTCGCGCACCTAACCCCAGCGTCCACAGACTCTGAACCAGGGAGGCAGATGGAACTTCCTCCCATTGTAAGCGTGCCTAGAAAAATGTTTGAGCAGACACGCAAGAACGCCAGGTTATCACTGCGCTTCCAAAACCTGATCCTCAGTTGTTCCATTCAATGGTGATGTAAGATTTCTGGAATGCTGTAAATTGCTTCCAGCTCCATCCACTTCAAAAACTAGAGGTCTTTTCAGTTTAAAGCGGTAATAGAGTAATTTACGCTTCAGGATGGGTGTTGTTGAAAGCCACCGTGCACGTTTGTGAAATGACGGACCTGTCTTCCCTGCTTTAGGCCGGTAGGGGTACTGCTGCTGCTTCGGGGGGTTGGTCCGAACAGGCCGGTGGTACCCAAAAGGATAGGTCTGATGCCAGGCAAACTCCGCATCTGATACTGCCGTAGGTTCCTCCGGGTGGGAACGCCGCTGCCTACACATCCCGTAGTTGGGAGGGAGTTGGACTGACCGTAACGACTGCTGAAATAATAATAATAAAAAAAACTGTCATATAATACCACTCCAATGCTCTGACAATATTACAGAAAGAGAAAGCTACTTCAAAACTTGTGAAGAAATTACACACATATATATATACACAGTATATATATATATATATATATATTAGAATCATTTTGGCAGCACCAGAGGAAAAATTAAAGACTTTGACAATGGGGGACTTTAAAGTTAAAAGGTTCGTAGTCCGTAATGCCTCATACTGTGGCATAAAACTGGAGATTCTCATTGAGTATTATGCTCTATTTTCAGGCCGTGATGTAATCCAGTAGGGAGTGACAGCAAACCGTGACTCATGGTCATAAACACATCTGTGTGGTCTGTGGTTTTTGATCATCATTAAAGTATTAGTCCAATAAATAAAAACACAGATGGCAATAATTCTGCCCTAAATCAATCAACATATCTGATAGAGTAAACCTCAAAAAGACTGTTCTTGGCTAATGTCTGTTCTCAGTCCACTGCATGACGTAATTCTGCAAAGCTTGAGCAACAAACCTGGTTTTGCCGGGAAACACTGCTCTGCTAATCAGATGGCAGCTGTCATAGTGAATAACTTCCACTGCATTTTACTCAATCATTTAGAAATGATTATTTAGTCATAATAATGTAGTCAAATGCTGTTTTTACCAAAGCAATAATGATTATCTGACTGCATACTATACCACCTAATGCACATCTTACTAACAAATTTTTAGGTTTAGAGAGAGTTAGATTTCTGGTTTTCACAGAAAGTACCAACATCGACCAATTAAAATTAAGCATATCATATGGCATATAATAATTTGAAGAGCATTACTATAATTGTTTGATATCTAGTTGATACTTTTTTTTAATGAATTTTCATGATTTAAGAGTCCTCCATAGTGTCTCTGGTAGGCATTTAAACACCAATAAAATCTAAAATTCTTTGATAGATATCCAATCCCCATTTTTTTATGCATGTTTTTAGTATGCTTTGGTTGATGTCAAACTAACCACAAGAATCTGATGGATAACAATGGATTGTTATCCACTGTATAGTAAGTGTCCCTAATACCTGTGTACTTCCACAGTAACTTCACGCATGTAACAACCCTCAGAATGGTGTGTGTAAGTACAAATGTGTAACAGGACAGAACAGGTAATGAAAGTACAAATGTACAAATGTGTAACAGGACTAAGCACTTTTTGGTAAGGTGTTACACTTTATATTAAATAGATAGTTGCTATGGATCTAGCATGTAATTACTCTGATAAATTAGGCTTTACATATAAATTCTGGTTGGTTTCCATAATGTTACTTTATATTAAGTGGCCAGTTCCTGAAGAGCTGTATATATACACTGGTATTACAGAGGTGCACCAACTCCACCCACTTTACATATCCCTAAACCTACCCAACTACACCCCCTGTTCCCCTGTTATACATACAGCTGTTACAAAATGTAACAGAAAGTGAAAAAAGTCTTGTTACCAATGTCCTGTTACACATTTATACTTACACACACCATTCTGAAGGTTGTTACATGTGTGAAGTCACAAAAATATTACAGCTGTAGATACGATATAACAACGTGTACTTACACTGTGGTTACATACTAGATACACATCTAGTTACTATGGAAGTACACAGGTATTTGGGACACTTAATATAAAGTGGGACCAAATATTATGTTAATTTTAGAATTACACTATCACAGCCACATAATGGGAATCTGGATAGTTTAACCTCCTAAATCTGTTTAGATTCTGTGTTTTGGCTCCAACCATGACCTCCAAAATCCACTTTACCTTCTTCTCTGTCCTGTTAGATCCAGGAGAGTTTTCCGTGAAATTGACCGAAACTGCACCTGCACCTGCTGCTTCCAAGACAACAACCTCTTCTTCTGTGTCTCTGTGAAGGCCTGTGAGGGGTGGGAGACATCAGAGCAGTGAAAGACTCAGGATTTCCATTCCTGCTCAACATAATTCACACCTCGTAACTGATCACTCCAGAACTGTGCCTAATGGTATTCCTAAATTTAGTGTTGTAATTTGTTCAGAAGTTTCAATAATAAGTATTCACAAACCAGAAAGGGGAACTGTATGCTCGGCATCTGCTGACCTCAACAGTAAACTAAAACACTTTTTGTACTTTGATTTGGATGGAAGCACCTAACAAATGCCTTAAACATCATAAAATCAAATGAACGTTTAGATGGTTGTAAATTACACACATATTTTTTTCTTTATTTATAATATTTTCATTTAGCTTTATTTGAAAATTTTTTTATGCTTTTTTTTTTAGTAAATGTAATGTTTTGACTCAAACCTATCACAGATGGCTGCCAAGGCAACATTTCAAATTTGATTTATTTTTAGTTTTTTCAGCTTTATTTTAATTGCTGAAAAATTATTTTAAATAATTTAAGTTTTGGTTAACAATACCAGCACTAACCATTTTTCTTCCATACACTTAATGGAAGGGCATAATTGTATACAATGGGAATTATAACAAGCAGACGTATTTTTCACAAAAAGACCAAGAAATTTATCATCAGTGTATCAAGTTGAACACTCACCTCATGGATTAGGCACTTATCAATAAGCTGTAGGTAGGAACTAATGTTCTCCTCGTCTGACCCGGAGACGAGGAGCTGTGTGCAAACTGTCACAAAAACAGAAAGAAAGAGTTCAAGTTAAAAACTTCTTATACAGTAGCAAACTATTAATATGACTTTTAATCTGAGTGCTGAGGGAAGTAAATTACATAATCTCTGTCTGACATCTTCTGACCTATTTTTCTGTCCGTAAGATAAAGTTATTTGGAAAAGGAAAGTGGTGACCTAAACATTCCTAAAAGCCTCAGATGACTCTTAGATGACGGGAAGAACTACGTATGAACCTTTGCCCATGACGCGCGTGAACTGAGCGGGGATGTCTCCCTCGACTATGACCGTGGAGCTGCCCTCCGTCTCTCCTCCGCCCAGGTGGGAACTGGCGATGCCGCCCTTCCCGTCAGTGCTCAGCAGGTGGCGCTGTGAAGACTCCTCTGTGCTGCAGGCTTTAATGGGCGTCTGGATGATCTGGTGGAGCTCCTGCAAAGGAGCACGTAGATTGCCTCCCTCCAAAATGTCCTAAAAGAGAGAGAGGGAGAGAGAGAGAGAGGTGACAAATGAATGGATGCGAGCGTAGCTGTTATATTCAAGGTTGCGGTGTGGCATTATTTTAAACGCCTTCATAAATTAAATACGAGCAACTGTCGGGGTGTTGGGATATTTCAGACATGTAATGAGGCGGAAAATGACATGTGAGGACAAAATAAAGGTCTACCAAAAATACGAGCATGTTTGTTTCCCCGTCGCACGGTGCGACTCTTAACAGGGCAGACACATGCAGGACATTAAAACTTTAAATGGATCCAGCTATCAGGAGGAGGTGTCTGATTTCTGATGCTACAAATGCATCGAGATGGAAAGCTTGATGAAAAGGTTACTCTGAAATTAGACATCTGGCTCCTTCCTGTCTCTTGTTGTTTCAAATATTGTGTCCTTGAATTAAGTATATGACATTTCATAATTAACACCCATACATATTGCATGTGAACAATTATAATGGCAGAGGTTTGGAGAAGTGAAAGGTTGAAGGTTCAAAGCAAAACCTAAAACAAGTGCAATATCCACAGTACCGCAAATGAGAAGTTTATTAGGTCTGGTCACAAAAACAATTACTATGGTTTGAAATGAACTGAGATGGGGAAAGAGAGGCTCTGACCTTCTCCAAACAGTGCAGCACGTTTTGTCTGTCTTTCAGCTTTTGAATACTGATGATGATCTTGTGCCTTGCTCCTTTGGTGACTTGCTATATCAGAGAAAATACAAGAATCAAAACAAAATCTGACATGCTATATAACATAAAAACAGATCTCATATGATGCAAAGCTGCCACAATAAATAAAATGTAAAAATCTATGTACATGCATGATGGAGACGATACGATTAGGGACAAGGTAAGGTTAGGGACAGGTTTGGTGGTATGGGTTGGTTTAACCGCTTAAGCATTCCCTATTTTGAGGAATTCCGCCTGTTTTTGCCTACCAAAATTAAAAAGCTTCCCATACCCACATGCAGAGGTGTATATAGAAAAAAATTGGCATCATGTTAAAGGAAACCTTTTGAAATTACATAAAACACTGTTGAAATTGATTACAATTATTGTATATATTGTCTGTGTTATAATAAAGACAAAAAAAGAGGCGCTTTTTTATTTTATTTTTTGTAAACTGAAATTTGAAAGTATATAATTGCCTCAGCTCCCTGCAGACAATTTTATTTGTTTCCAAAACATGCCAGTAAGCACAGGAAAGAGGAAATGTATTTCTATCAAAATCTATGCAAGAGTTATTCCATTCCAACAGTAGGGAAGAATAAAACCATTTTTATAAAATTTTCTGCCTTACCCAAATTTCTCCCAAAATACAGTGGAATAAATGCAATATTTTGGTGTCATTTTAAAGAAAACACTTTGAAATTACATAAAAAACTGCTGTAAGTGATAAATATTATTATATATGTTGTCTGTGCTAAGATGAACCATGTC
>JAUMHP010000072.1:4600701-4613431 GCA_032361065.1 Enteromius trimaculatus | reverse complement strand
GTCCATTCGAGGATTTTTTGTACATAATTGTACATAATGGTGGGGGGGGGTGTATTTTATGTGTAAATAACTTTGTTACAGTAAAATAAATATACAAAATGATTCATATCTGAAAAAACAGAGATTCTAAGCTTTCAAATGGTACCACATATGGGGTTATTGGTGCATGCAAAGGGTTAAAAATTCAAGGAACAATTTGAATGTAACTTTGGACCCACCGGCGGGTCCGCAGAGTTTAACCGGTTGGGTAGGTTTGGTGTCATTATAAATGTAATTACAGAAATTAATTTTAGATGCAATTACATGCACATATTTTTTTTAATGTAAGTATAATGTAAAAACATGTATGTACACAATAGGTGCATTGTATCAAATAAGTAATTTAAACGTAAGTACCTTGTAGTTAAGGCCACTTAAAGGAACAAACGTGCACGTGTTAAAGTGCAAATGTCGCAAAAACTAATTTCTCTAAATACAAGACTTTTTCTGACATCAGCTTGTTTAAAACATCTTGAAAATATACTGTATCTTACTGGTATAAAGTGGCAGCTGAAATTGGGAAAGTATTAGAAGTGGAGTTAGATGGTAAAACAAATACTTTTAGCAAGCTGTCTGAAAGCCACAACATGTAAATAGTTTCAGGTTGACCCTCCAACAAACAAATTAAATACACTGTATGAAGAAACTTACATTTGCTGTTAGATTTAATTTGTAAAAAATTGTTAAACATTGGCATAAAGTGTACCACTGAGGAAAAGTGTAATACTATGCTTCAAAGAATGTATGGAAATTGTATTGTCTTGACTTTGTAACACCCATAATGACCTTTTGTTCCTTGTTCTCAATAAATAAAATAAGTCAAAAAAAAAAAAAAGTGAGAAAAATCTTAAATTAAATGTATCTTATTTTATATTTATTTAATTATTTGTACTAGGATGCAAGACAAAAGTATTACGTAAGAAAGTCATTTTAGCAGCCTAGCATGAAAACACCAACCTGAGCTTCAAGCTGCTGCTCCGTCAGTGACATCATCTCATCATAGGTCATGGTGGAGAAGAGTCCAGCGTACTTATGGAGACGGAGACTCTTCAGCCATGCCGGCACATCTGAGAAGGACATCACATTGTTTCAGACGAAAAGCAATGGATAATTTAAAAAAGGAAAGTGACCTACTTCTTAAAGCTCTGGGCTCATCTTGACCAATTTGCCCAATTATTTGTTTACCGGTCGTTAAAAATAGTCTAGATGGACACTTCTGTGGCTCACCCCTCATCCCACTGCCCTCCTCATGGAATGTACTTCGGACAGCGGCGTGTTCCTCCAGGTGCTCGCTGCCTCCGCTGCCCGAGGATGCCACGCTGCTCTGAGGAGAGATGGGGGCGTGGTCGGGGGCTGGGCCGCGGGGACGCAGGTCCTCCTGAGAGAGCCATCCGTGCCCCAGAGGCTGGTTAGATCCGCCGCTCATCGGAGGGGTCAGAGACACAGAACGCCGCAGAGGACTGTGCTGTCCACCCGACAGAACTAAGAGAAAACAGACATGCGCGGGTCATAAACACAAACTAGCCAGGACTGTTATATTTCTGGAAACTTCTGTCTTCAAATTTACAAGCTACGATTAGCAGCTCTGTTGTCACTATGCAGAAATACGGGTGAACCTTTTAAAACATACTATTTTCTGTCTAGTCAGTGTGGACAATCAGGGGGTCGAGTAGTAGAGGGGCTGGTCACGCTAGACTTTAAGCATGTGAAATTATTTTGGACTGCAATGAATATGAGCAACAGGGTATGATTTCATACTCCAGGGCTATTTTGAATAATAAATCATAACGTTTTTAAAAAGTTATACCATTTAACATACCATCTACTCCTCATTTGAGTGTCACTGCATACCATGCAGCTCTTAATTTGACATGAATCAATTAGTGATTACAATACAGTAGCTCTATTAATGATTTTATCACAGTCTTAGAGAAAGAAATAATTCATCACTTTAATAACAAATACATCTGAAATATTTTAGTATTATCTATTTAATATTTTGATTTAACTTTTATTTTCATACTTCATTTTTTTAAACACTGTATTTAGTTTTCATTTATATTTTTTCAGCTATAGTTTTACTAATTTTAGTACTTCAGATTAAGTTTATTTTATTTCAGTTAACAGATTTTGATTAGAATTATTTTTTTCTATCACATAATCTTTTTATTGACTACATATTACATCAGTATATTAAATAAAACAATTATTTCATTTATTCAGCAGTTGTTTTTTTTTTAAATGGACGAACCTAATGTGTAACTTTACCATATCTTATGAAAATACAGTCAGTAACAAATTTAAAAGCAGCATGTTTTTTGGCTTACTGACAATAACCGACTCTTTTGTTTAGGATCTGACTACACTGTTCGAACTCAATGTTTTTGATTCACTAAAAAGAATTGACTCAAAAGAGTCACTGTTTGTGAATCAGACTAAAGCTGCATAGTAAGTACAAGAAACACTAAAAAGAGTGATTTAGAACCAGTTCTGAATAAAAGTTCCTGCTTCTGATCCCGAAATTATACATAATCAATACCATCTCATCTTCGCAAATATGACCTGTTTCCCCATTTACAGGCAGACTTGTGTGTGGTTGGAATTTTGAACAACTTTCATGGCAAACATCTGAGACTAGTCTGACTAACAGCTTCTGTAGCTCTAAACTGCTTTAGCCAGCACAACCAACACAAGTTTATTTGTTTCCACTAAAGGGGGGAAAACCTGGCAAACCAAACAAGCTGCGAGTCTTTTCCATTGCACCTACTAAACAGGTGAGCCTGTCTTCCTCTTCTGGAACATTCGCCCCCGTCACGGATGAGCGGGAAGAGGAAACAAACACAGAATGAGATGGAGAAGATACGTTATGGGCCACGTGGAGAGCGTTCTCTCCTCCTATATGCGGCTGTAAATGTTTGGACTATGTATAGGTCTTCGCGGGCTAGTTTTAAATAGGTCCCCAGCTAACATTACAAGTTCCAGTCCCTAAATATTAGCCATTTTCTCTAAATACAAACCCCCACAAAGGATACCTTACAAGGGAAGAGCTGGGATGGTATGTGGTGCTTAGTCGGGGAGGTGAGAGGGTGTTTGTGTGGGTAAAGAAAGAAGGACACAGGATGCTGCTCTAATTCAATTTACATTCATTGGTGAGAATGTGGAAAAAATATACAATGTTCGAAGTTGGTCTTAAATATTATTCGTTTTTATTCCCCTCTGTCAAGGAGACAAACTCGTTTTTTTATTGTCTTAACCTGTATCACACCTAAATTTACACCTGTATGACTTTCTGATACTGTGAATGGACCAAAATTAAAATAAACTGAATCCTTCATTATAAAGAATTATTATGAATTTAGGAATATATTTACAAAAATAATAATATAAAAAAAAAAAAAAAAAAAGAAGCTAATGCCAATTTCACCGTTCCCATGATACCATACAAAGATCAAAATTTAGTGAATAAAGCCATCATAGCATTCTAAAATGTAATATATGTATATTATAATTTATGGTATTTAATTTGGATGAATTAATCTGTTATTCAAAAATGATAAATACCATCTACTCATACTTTAAATATAAGAAATTGAATACATTCATTCATTAGTGATTACAATCTACTATATACATTCTTTTCTCACAGGCTTTGATAAAAAATAACAGCAAAATTATTACTATTTACGAAAAATTATATTACTATTGTTAAAATAACGTACCCTTTTATTGTTTACACCAATGCCTTTTTAGTATTATTGTTAAAGTATTTAAAATATTATTAAAGTTTGCTTTTTAGTAATTGTGACATTTGTGTTAGTTTCAGCTGTATAGTGCTTTAAGTAGTAGTTTAATTAAATAACAAAGCTTAAAGCAATAGCGTAGGCCATGTTTTTCATTTTAAGCATGTTAGAAGGTATGTATATATATAATTTTGTTTTTGTTTTGGTAAATGCCCAAATGAGTCAGAATTGAATCAAACTTGAAAGCTTTAAAACCCAACTGAATTCAGGAAATCCGTATCAGTGCATGCTTGCATGACACAGAGGGTTACCCTAAACCACTTAAAAGTCAAAGGGAACAGTGGACAGATAAGATAATATTTTTAAAGCCTACATCCTGAGGCTGCTGGAGGTGATCTGTGAAACCAGTCCTTTGTGCTGTTAAGTACTCGAAGTAGTCAAAAATAAAGAGGATCTGGTAGAGCAGTGCTTTAAATGTGCCCTTATTTATATCCTCAGCTGTCTCCTTCATCAGAAAAAAAGACCCTTGCATTCTTAGCTGGAAATATCGTGCTCTGACCACAGATATGTTCAATCTGAATATCTTTGTTACGCCCACGGCACAGCAGTGCTGCATACACACGTTTTTTCCTCTCGTTTCGTGGGCTATCATACTTCTGAATGCGAGAGATAGCATTGAAGTCATTAGCACAACATCTGAACAGTCCAGGAGGAAGTGAGCGGGGATCGCAATAACATCAATGCTGAAAGACTTGACATCTCGCTAGTCTGGATCTGAAGCTTGCCAAAGATTGAATAGACAAAATAGCAGCTAGCTTATATGAAACACCTGTGGTTACAGACAGACTAAGCAAGGGGAGGCAGACGGCATCCCACGTTAAGCCGAAAGCGAAGAATAGCCCACTCACTTGTGTTGGTCCCACTGCCTGTACCTACAGCGTTGATGGTGGAGGGCACCGAGGATGATGGGTACAGTGAGAGGTGCCCGTTTTCACAGCCCTGTTGCTGCTGCTGCCAGCTTCCCAGCCCGGAGTCCCTCGAGCTCTGCCAGCCGTTGAGACGGTCATCCGACCCGTAGCGCTGGTGGTGGGGGTAGAGGTGCGGAGGCTGCCCGTGGTGAGAGGAAGGTGCGCGCTCGAGAGAGTCTCCGGCCCCTCGAGCGGCCGCCCGCTCCTCCAGGTGGTTGAGCCAGAGAGCGAGGTTCCCCCGGTCCTCAAGGGAGGTTGCGGGGTGGATTAGGGCGTAGGACAGAAGCTGCCTGCTTTCCTCTAAGTGCCGGCCATGTTCGATGGTGTGGCCCAAGATCTTCGGCAGGAGACTCATGTACTCCACCTTGGCCTCGACGTTGCCTGGTTTGAGAAGAGGCAGGTGGCTCAGAACCAAGGAGATGACCCGTTCTTTCGGCTCACTCTGCCACTGACTGATCAACACTGCAAAACAAGAATAAGAAGAATTAACATAGGTGTACAGAAAAGAGCACCTTAAAAATAATAAAAATGATAAAATATAATAAAAATATAATATATAATACATACATCATTATAAATTACTTTATATAGATTTACAGAAAGTACATCTAAATAATATAAAATATAATAAAATAGAATTTAGGTTTTTCACATATTTTCACAGATAAGGTCACCTTATAATACAACAGCATAATAAAATAAATGGAATTAAAAATTTAGCAAAGGTTTATTAAAAAAAGAGCACCTTGTTAAAATGAAATAAATAGAACTGTAAGTTTGGCATAAGTTCTCAGGTAAGGTAACCTTAAAATAAAATAATATAATAAAATAAATGGAATTTAAAGTTTAGTCAAAAGTAAAAAAGGAGGGTACACAGTGATATATGCCTGGACGAAATAACACGAGCAAGTCATTCCTGTTTTTACTCTTCTTTTAAAATAACTGCTGCATTTTAAGCATTTGGTGAGGACACTATTCATAACCAGGGTCATGCAACCTATTGTAACATGCCTCAGAAATGAACTATAGAACTATAGATACTTTGAGGTCATGGCAGAGGCTTTGTCCACCACCAATAATAGAGAGCGCCCGCCACAGAGTGAACTTCTGGCCACCTCCAGATCACATCTATGACTCATTTATTCTCTGGGTCTGTCTTTACTTTAGACACGGAGGCACTAATGGCATCCGGAAATTTCTTTTTGTAGCTCTAATGATACATAATAATAACAACAACATGTCCAGGTCCTATTTCACCCCAAAACTGAAAGAAAGATATTGTTTTCCTGAAGAAATTACTTATTTGTAGGTGTTTCTTTTTTTATTAACCTACAAAGAAAAAAATTGAATTCTAAATAACTAAAAGCAAAAATAATGATATTGTTGTAGTATCCTATAATATTCAATAATATAACTAAACTAAATTTTCCTTTGTATTTTGGGATAACATATAACTCAAACATGTGTTCACCAATTTACAAATACAGAAAATAAACATTACCATTAGATCAAGAGACAAGTTTTGCCGTTTAAAATGACAAGGATTGTAGCATCAATGTTTCATCAGTGAGTATAGAGATGTTGCAGCAGTCTCCTGTCATGTTTAGCATGAAGCTATGCTTGTTTAGACCTCATACCAGTGTCATGCTAAAGACAGACGCACAGACTTGAAGACGACTGTGGACTGATGATTAAGTGTCTCTCTGGGAGTCTTTTTCAGGCACTTCCATTTTTACTGATGGGCCACCGGGATTCTAGAGGGCAAGCGGACAAACCCAGTTCACACCCCCTGGTGGTCCTTTATCTGTGAGGCTATTCAGACCCATAACTGTTCAGTTACTTTAAATCAACATCCTTTTATCACGAAGTGTTTCTATATCAGAACAGATTTGGAGGCATTTGTTCACGAATGGATAATATTCATAATATTGGTTACTCCGGTAAAAATCTGAATCAGGAGAAAAACAATATGCACAGACGAAGCACCGTTTAAAAGTTAAAACTGTTTAAAACAAATATGTGGATGATTTTGATGTGAGAGGACAACAGAGGCAACAGAAGTGTTTTTATGGAATATGGGCTGCTATTTTGGTCAGAAGCGATGGTTTAAAGCATTAACTACTTAAAGCATTGAATACTTGTATATTAAAGATGTGTTTTTATCAGCTGCTTTGACTCTCATTCTGACGGCACCCAATCACTGCAGAGGATGCAAACGCAAAGTGATGTTATTTCTCCAAATCTGTTCTGATATGGAAAATTCATATACATCTTGACAGAGGGCGAGTGATTTTTCATTTTTGGGTGAACTCTTCCTTTCTAGCGATGTGTAACTTCAACAAGACAATGAAAAATGTAAGAGTAAGTAAGAAAAGTACGAAAGAATTCTTCATAAATAAAAGTGATGAGAGAAGGTTACACGTCCACCACTATGTGTCACCACTCAGCGCGCTTCAGTTCGTGCTTTGCCAAAGGTTGTGATGAGTTTATCTGGTAATAAAGTCCTCATGACCCTCAGTAACACTCCGCTGCTAAAATTAGAGCCCAGCATTCGACTTGGCCGGCGTCCTGCTCTACCTCAGCGGTTGCCAGCTCCTCTATGGCTCCCACACTCCACCATCATTGCACAGTTCTTCTTCCTTCGCTCCACCCATCCAGCTGGATATAGAGGGAGTGCTGCTGCTAAAACAATGCAGCTTACTCATCTCAAGGATTCTGACTTCCTCTGCCACCATCCCCCCGTTCACTTCCTTCAGGATCCGATCGCAGAGCTTCCAGAGGGACGTCAGACCTTTCTCACACTATCCCTTTCCTACAGTATGTAGCTCATCACTGAATCTTACATCTGCCATTGTGCAAGAACAGAGCCGCCAGATGTTGAAAATCCTACGCATGTCAATTTAATTTTACTGACAGTGAAAGAGTTTTTTTTGTGCACTTGCATTACGTTCTGACACACAGCAAAACTTATTTTGAGATGCACTTCTGGCCAATAATCACTGATAAACCAATAAATGGCAGAACTTAAAATACTTTATTATCCCAGCATTGTTATTTCATTATTATTTAGAAAATATTATTATATTTTGTATTAGTGTTTATTTTTATATTTTCATTTAATTTGAATTTAAGTTTTAATAATTATGTTATGTACCTTTTTCAATTTTATTAGTTGTTGATCATAAGAAATTTTACTTTATTGATAAGATCAATTTTTATTTTTATTGAATTTTATTTTCATGACTACAATCTAAACTTATTTTAGTCAATTGACAAGGCAACAATTCTAATTTATTGTTTAGGTTTCTTTTGTCTAATTTATCCTTTTTTTATACTGTTTCTGAATAAAATAAAATACTCCAGAAATAGTGCTGATTAATCACGATTAAACACATTCAAAACAAAAGTTTTCATTTACATGATTTATGTGTGTACTGTGTATGTAAATACACACACATATAGTATATTTTTTATATTTATGTAGTATATAAATAAATATATTTAATATATAAACATACATTTATTTTTAAATATACACTGATGTCATTCAGTGTAACAATCTTGTCAGACCTATTTATAATTATAGTCAATTTAATGAAACATTAAAAGATGCATTACTTTCACTCCAAATAGTAATTAGTTTTACATTTTTTAAATTTGCGACCATCATAGGTTTACCCATTTTTTACCCATATTTCTTTTATATATTTTAATGTGTACAAGTCAGAATATGCATGCTGTTTGAATTTATACATAAATATTGTGTTACACTGAATGATAATGCAACATTATTTCAACCACATTTTGACATTTTATTCTCCAAAACCTAATTCGAAACCTTAAAAGTAGACACTTTACTTACATTTAAAGTGCTTTCTATGAACATAAAATCACTTTTGTGAATTTCTTTTAATGTGGACATCTTAACGTCTTTCACCCACATACTGTATATGTCTGTGTATTTATATATACACATAATAAATATACACAGCGCACATAAATATATTATGTAAACAAAATGTTTTATTTTGGATGTGATTAATCGTAATGAATTGTTTGACAGCACAAACTATAACACAATTAAAAACATTAAAATAATTAGTTTTTTACATTTAGAATTTTATTTAGGCATCGCATCACTATAATTTAATAAAGTGTTATTAAATTATTCTTATTTTTAAAGATTAACTTTAAGTGACTATTACATGACTTTAAAAGTCATCGAAATCTAAATAATCACATATATACAACACAGATAGAAAAAAAAAAAAAATTCTAATTATATCTAATTATAAATATAAGAGACAAACCATGAGCTCTGAGGCTGATGAAGAAAAGTAAAAGTTTTTGTAGAAGCCAAAAGTCACATGATTGGATTGGTTTAAACTGGTTTACGATGTTTTTGCAGCCCAACAAACGTGGTTTAACTGGTTACCAAAATGATCTTGTGACTTGGCCAGCTGTAAAAAAGGTACATTAGTACACACTTATTCATATGTCATAGCCTAGCAGTCTACCCATAGACCCCCGGAGCTGGTGGAACGTGACCCTCACAGGAATGCGTTTCTCTCTGTCTCTTCTTCTGTGGCCAAAACTCTTCCCTTCCTTTAACTCTTCTTTTGACTTATCCACCAAAACCGCCCTCCTTTTACAGTGTGTAATGTGTTTGCAGCTATTAACTAAATCACTGGAACGAAAAAAGTAGGATATGAAAGTGAGAGGGAGAAAGAGACAGAAATGTAGTGAAGGCAGCATTCAGCAGGGAATCTGTGAATCACAGTTGATTCACAGCGGTCAGTCTGAGGAAAGCCCTTCTTTAAGTCTCCACTGAGTCATTTTTAGACAGTAAAACATTTTGTTCTAGTAAACTCCACGTGGCGCCTGCTCTCAGCGTACAGAGCTTTCAAACATCCCTACGTTCAGCCTTTTGTATTTCCTACACCCCTTCCACTTAAAGATTGCCTTAAAAATAGAAGATGCTCTTCAACTGCACAATGTCTGAGTGAACAAACTACTCCAGAGGAGCGAGGCCTGAGCAAAAACACTAAACCAATGAGGGAATCGATGGATTCAGTCCACTGATTCATTCAGGCACAAAACAAGTGACCGGCTAAATTCAGAATATCACACAATACAATTTTTATTTGTGAAACAACTTTTCCAAAGCTGACCAAAGTGCTGTACAGAATAGAACAAAAACTCAGAAATAAGACAAGAAAATTAAATTTAAACCCCAACAAAGCCAGAGAGTATTTGAGTATGCTAGCATGCTTTTTTTAATTTAACCACTGCCTTTATGAGTCACCAATTCATTAAAATTGATTCATTCAAAATTACTTAAATTAATTCATGCATTAATTTTTTTTATAAGCTTGTCACTGAATCATTAATGATTTTTATGTACTGGCATGATATAAATAAAACACACTCAGAAAACTGATCATTGATAATGCAATTAGTTGTTCATAATATAATTCCTTATAATTATATTTTTCTTCTTATCGAAGGTCCTGCAAAACATGCCCACTTATACTACCATTCGAAATGTTGGGGTCTGTTATGCACGGGTTAAAGACGTAAAATGTCTGAATCAAAAGAAATTCACAAAAGTGATTTTATGTCCATAGAAAGCATGTTAAACTTAAAGTGTCTACTTTCAAGATTTCAAATACATTTTGGAGAATAAAACGTCAAAATCTGGTTGAAATAATGTTACATCGTCATTCAGTATACACAATTTTTATGTAAAAATTCAAACAATATGCTTTTGACCTGTACCTAAAAATATATGAAAGAATAACGAAGCATGTTAAATTTTTAAATGAGTAAAAAAATCTGGCAAATGGGTAAAACTGAGGATAGTGGCAAATTTAAAAAAAAAAAGCAAAAAATTTCCTATAAATAAAATTACAACTAATTAGTATTTGTGGTGAAAGTACTTAATCTTTTAATATAAATTTTAATACATTTATTTTTGCTGTAAATATACCTGTCAAGATTGTTACATTTTAGTGGGGAAATGTAATAAATCAGGGAAAAATTTGATATTTATTTTTGGATCAGAAAAAAAACAATAACATGCAATATTATACATGCATATACATTAGAATACGGTAATATTGTGAAATATTATTACACAGGAGTGAAACTCATCTTTGTCAGTGAGTGAATGAATCATTTAAATCAACAGATTCGTTGAAAAAAGATTTGTTCGGTAATATACCGGCAGCTGGGGTTGCCGAAATTCTTCTGTTAAATAATGGCAAAACCTTTCTTTCTTTTACCGCAAAAAATTTTACATTGTAAAAAAACCCCCATAAAATTTAGGGTAAAAAATCGGCAGCTGTGGTTGCCAGTATAAAACCGTGAAAAATACGGTATCAAAAAATTTGTTTTGTCAATAGTTTTATGGTTTTATTTTAAATTTACAGTTAAATACCATCATTTCTAATAAGAAACCGGGCAATAAAAAAATGGGCAATAAATATTCATTTAACAACATTACATGTAACATACAACCCTAATAAACATAACGGATACAAAAAAACTAAAAAGAAACAGTAATTTTACAGAAAAAACATCAAATTCAAACTAAATTTAAAATGCAATGCAGGGAATTCTGCATTTAACAGGAATTTACCATTAACTATTTAACAGGTTTTTAATGTAGCATTTTCACTGTTTTTTTACCGTTAAATTAACTGCCATTTTTTACAGTGCAAGTGACTGGCTGAACTTGGTCATTTGATGTAATTTATGCTAAGTTTGCTAGCATGCTACAATTCAGCCACCCACTACCTTTAAAAACAACCGAATCTTGCGTTCATGATTCAATCACTTGCGAATCAAACCGATTCGTTCAAAAACACCGATTTAAAACACTAACTATTGTGTGAAGGAGTTACTAAATCATTTATTCCACTGATTCATTACTCAATGTAAATTATTGCGTCCTGATTTGATGAGATTTCACATATGAAGCAACTAATACTGTGTTATGAACACAATTACCCTTTTACATCAGCAGACCTTAAACAAACAGATACACAGACAGACATGCTGTTCACCAGACAGAGATGGGTGGTTAAACCCAAACAGTGCACATTAGAGATCGTTCAGCCTTCCATACGCAGACAGATGTTTTCCCCTTCAAATTAGATGAACTTTGAGTCACTTTAAATGAGAGACCACACATAAACCCCCTGCAGGCTGCTGTAACAGCATCAGTGCCCCTCTTGACCTGGATACACGCCTCGATAACACTCAACCCTCATCGTATGCCACCAGATGCTCCGTTAACACCAGGGACACAATCGGCGGCTGATAAAAACACACGCACAGTCATACAAACAGTCATGCACACGCCCACGTCTGCATGGGAGGAGATGTGTTTGTCAGACACATGATTCTCTCCTGCTAAAAATAGGACGGCCACAACACCGACTCAAAACACCAGTGGACCAGCGATAACACCCTATTTATATGAGACCACCAGAGACTGCATCAGCTGAATGGCACACACCCTGTGCTGACACACGGCACACAGTAAGGTCAGCGAAAGACAAGGGATAAGAGGCTGCTTTTGTGACCTCCTTTTCACCTTTGCTCCTTTACAAAAAATACTGATATATCAGATGTATATGGTACTTTAAATATTTTATATAAGCGTTACATTTTGCTGATTAAATTACATAAAATTATATATATAAATAAATATGCATCTAAAACAACAGAGGTTTTTTTTTTTACATAATATATGTGTTTGTACTGTGTTTATTTATTATGTATAATAAAACATGCATACAGTATATATCTTGGAAGTATTTACATGTAAATGCATTTATATATTTATTTTCTGGTGTTGTTGTCTTACATCACAGGCACACACACACACACACATACATATATATATATATATATATATATATATATATATATATACAGTTTTTTTTATTTTTTATATATTTTGGTGTGTGATATAAA
>JAUMHP010000072.1:4563215-4573617 GCA_032361065.1 Enteromius trimaculatus | reverse complement strand
CTATAACTTGTTTAAGTAAACTATACAAAGCCTTTGTCAGAACAACTTACTGTTTCTATTTCACTTTACTTAGTTTTTTTAATCGGTAATTTAATGCAGTTAGAGGAATGGAGTAATTAGACTAATTAAAAGCATTAAGTAAATTCAACTTAAAATGGTTGTTAAAATCACTCGGATATTTAAGTAATGATTACTTCAAGTTTTCCAGTAACTGTTACTTAAATTTTTTAGGGCAACCAGTTTCCTTGCATTTTTTTAAGTAAATTAAACTTAACCGGGTTTAGAGTGTGTCATGAGTTTGGAAAGATGTGAATAAATAATTTGCGAGTGTGACACATGTGGCACCACTGCGGTTCACAAACGCAAGACTCTACTGAACTGGTCTTTTTTAACGAGTCAGTTTAAAAGTTTTTTTATTTGAATCAAGACTTAGTCATTTGGAGCAATTAATGACTTCAGAAATGATTCGTTTACTTAACTGGCGTCATTTAAGTTCACAACAGCGATGTTTTTTAATTAATCATCATCACTTTAAATGGATGCAACCTTTTACACTCTGCAGCTATTTTGGGGAATTCCGCCTACCCACATGCAGAGGAGTATATACAAAAGATTGGTATCATTTTAAAGGAAACCTTTTGAAATTACATAAAACACTGTTGAAATTGATTAAAATTATTGTATATATTGTCTTTGTTATAATAAAGACAAAAAAGAGGCGCTTTTTATTTTATTTTTTGTAAACTGAAATTTGAAAGTGTATAATTCAGGCCCTGAGTGCCTCAGCTCCCTGCAGACAATTTTATTTGTTTCCAACACATGCCAGCAAGCACAGGAAAAAGGAAATTTATTTCTATCATAATCTATGCAAGAGTTATTGTATTCCAACTGTAGGGAAGAATAAAACCAATTTTATACAAATTTCCGCCTACCCAAATTTCTCCCAAAAGTCTCCCCATACCAACATACAGTGGAATAAATGCAATATCTTGGTGTCATTTTAAATAAAACCCTTTGAAATTACATACAAAACTGCTGTAAGTGATGAATATTATTATATATGTTGTCTGTCCTAAGATGAACCATGTCAACACAAGGCATTTTTGTACATAAGATGTACATAATGGGGTAATTTATGAGTAAATAACTTTGTTACAGTAAAATAAATATACAAAGTGATTCATATCTGCAGAAAATAGCGATTCTAAGCTTTCAAATGGTACCAATGGGGATTGGTGCAGGCAAAGGGTTAAAAATTCAAGGCACAATTTGAATGTAAGTCGGCAGGTCCGCAGAATTTAACAGGTTAAATAAATCAAAGGGACAGTAAAGACTTTTACATTATTGCAAAAGTTTGTATTTTAAGTAATTTGGTATTTTTTTATAATATTTTTTTAAATAAATAAAATGTAGTTTTCAATGAACTTCCTGTTCATCAAACAATACTGAAAAATTTTAGAAATGTATCCGTTTCAACAAAAATATTAAGCAGCATTACTTTCACGACCGATAATCAACAGAAATATTTCTTCAGCATATTAGAATGACAGTAATGCCTGCTTTTTTTATTTGTATCATATTGCACTTGTATTGTATTGTATGTAGAATGCCTGAGCCTCGACCTAAGCATTTCAATGTGCAAATTGTCACTTACAAAGCACATATGATAAAAAAAATAAATAAATCAAGAAATTGAAATGAAATTGCTGAAAATTCAGCTTGCCATTGGAAGGATTCAATTAAATCTTTAAATTTGAAATTATTTTTAAAATAATGCTAAATATTTTCAGTGTTTTACTGTATTTTAATCAATTAAATGCAGCCTATAACAGACATTCAAAAACATTCAGTAAAATACTAAAACAGTAATTTCCCATTTTGTTTAATATTTTTATTTAGTAACACTAATAATAATTTGGTAGCATACAAAAATGGAAGTAATTTATTCCCATTTTTTTTTTCAGGGGCCAAATGCTTGTCTTTTTAGTCTGAAATGTAATCTAAAATGAACTATTGCTTTATTTGATTAATTTGCTTATTTGCTTAAATTGATAAATCTTTAACCATAAGTAAGTCCTCTTTTTGAGAAGTTTATGAGTAAACACAAACCTGCATCTCTCTCCTCTGGAAGTTGTGTTTCTAGACAGATCATCATCACTATCATAACGGCGTGGGTTGTCAAAGAAATACGCCCTGGAACTAAAGCTGTGACTGTTGATCATGCCACCCGGTGTCTGTGGAAACAAGGTACACACAATATAAATAAAACTGTATGACTGCTGCAACACAGACAGGCAAATATGTGACTAACACAGCAGCATGGGATGTTGTTTTCAGTGGGGCAGAGACGTCTGAGTAATTAATTCTATCTGACAGGAAAACAACTCTCCGCTGGGGCTTAAAAAGCCGATCTCTGGCTCTCATCATTGAGTAAGTGTCCAGCTGTGATATTGATAGACAGATTTAGAGGAGTGAGACAGGATTAGACTTTCACCAGGTTCTGATTGGGCCGCTGCACTCTGAAGAACAACACCACCAGACTGGTGGGCAGAAACTCCCAGAAGAACAGGATGATCCCAAAGACCACATACGCTTCCCCATTGATCTTCTCTACATCCGCCTGGAAACAAACACAAAGCAAGACAAATATAACATTGGAGATCTTTCCACTTCTGAGCATATTGATGTATCGGTACGATGTAAAGGCCAATAGACCTTAGTAAAAGAGTGAAGCCAGAATTAATCTAAAATGCAAATAAACCAAAAAAAAAAAAAAAAAATAGAACTGAAATAAATATTAATTTATTATTTATAAATGAAAGCTAAATAATAGCACTTGAGGGAAAAAATAAAAAAATTAAAAAAATTAAAATGCCAATATTCCCTAAACAATTATTAGGCTTTCACATATAACTTGTCCCAGACTCATGTATTATGCATCACATTTAATTAGTTTTAATTGGTAGATTTATTGATCAGGGCTGTACTATTAAACCTCTCTACAATCTGACTTATAATACGCATTCACAAAGGCCCAATTTCTAAAATTAAGACTGCCATAAATATTAACATTGTAATTTTATAGTTCTACTTAAATTATTACTTTTTTAAATATTCAATGTTTTTTTTTTTTTACAATAACATTGAAAAGCAAACCTGAATCTTTTAAAAATGCAATTAAATTGCAACTACAATTTTTATCTAGACAGACAGACAGGAGAATATCCCTAACAAGCAAACGCGTTGAAAAGCACACGACGCAGTGGCCTACACCAAACTAAAGCGCTAACATCATAAACATGAATATCCACTAAACTGCAGACAATGCAGGATAAGGAAGGATGTAAACAATCCCAGAATTAAGAGCATCATCAAAACAGCGAGAAACAAATCCTCACACCAGCTTTTCATGAGACAAAGTAGCTTTATAAAGAATAAGTAAGCAGACGGCCACCCAAACACATGCAGCTGAGTCAGAGAAGGGGGCAGGCCGATCAGGGGAACCTCGGCTTCCTGTCAGCCTGTCTCAGAGGTGAACCCAAACTAGGTCACCACCAGGCAGCCAGCCAGCCATCCTTTCTGCACAGCAGCCTTGCCCGGGCTATTTATAGCAAAACAAAGACCTTTCCCCCCACAGAGCCCATATCCGTCTAAATCCCCTCAAATAAATTGTTTCTGTGGAGCACTGCGCAAAGCAGCATAATCCATGTTGAATTACTTTATTTCGAATTAATGTAGCCGTCGACAGCTCTTTTTCTAAAACAACATAGTACAGAAATACATTTGTAAATTCGCAACAAAAAGCATAATCTGTAATTCATTCCACCGCTTTTATTATACTTTTTAATTATACCACACGCATAACAGCTCTTGAAGGATGCCGTGCTAAATCAGGACACACAAAAATGAGATTCTATGCAAATGAGAAAAATAAATACGTAATGAGTTCATACATCTCACATAAAAGGTGAAAACAGCATTGATTATTAACTCAAACAGCTGTGCCATACTAACAGCAGTGAGCTTTTTTAGACTTGTTTATCTGGGACAGTGAAAGTTCAGTGAGGGTTTACCAACTTTATGCTCTTTTAATAATTATCTCTTAAGTTTGGGCTCTGTACATTTTTTCTTTGAAATCTCTAACACTCACCAATGCTCCATTTATTTGATTAAATGCAGTAAAATCAGTAACATTGTGAAATATTATTACAGTTTAAAATAGCTATTTACTATTACTATTATAATATATTTTAAAATGTAACTTTTTTCCTGTGATGCGAATATGTTATTAATTAGTTTTAACTACTTAATATTTTTGTGAAAACCATATATTTCAGGATTCAGAATTAATTAATTTAATTATTTTTAATCTTTACAAGTCTGTACACTACCTTAATTAATTTAAGTGCCCCTAATATGGTTAATGAAAGGTTTTTGGTTTTGGGAGTCCCTAACAACACGTTGACATGCATGCAAGTTCAAATACCTCTTTTATGGTCTCATAATATGCATTTATGTTTAACTTATTTGCTCAATGACCACAAAACGGTATTTGTTTAACCCTTAATAGGGTACTCACTGAGGCTATAACAAGACTTTTAAGCTTTTATAAAAAATAATTACAATTTTATGTTATGAATCTAGGTCAATGAATTTACCATATGGTTCCTCGCCAGTCTAAGGTCATATTTTTTCCCAAAAAAGGCATATATTTACAATGTTAAAAACACACATAAAATACAAATAAATACATAAAATGTACATAAACTTTTTCTCATTTAATTTATTTATTTATTTCTTTGTTTTATTTTATTTTTTTATGTGCCATAGTCTCTTGTTTTCTAAAAGCTGGATATATACAAAAATTTACAGTTTAGATCTACTGAAAACGAAGAATACTGACAAATATGTAAATATATAATAAAAATATACACCAATGTATGCCATAATAATATAAACTGGGTTAAAAGTAATAAATGAATAAAATCTATTAAGTTAAACCTTATATTTCACTATTTATGGCTTGATCATTTCAATAAAATCACCCACTGAATCACTGCATAATGTTATACAAACCCGTGTCAACATTACGTACTATTGACCTACATTTTAATGCATTATTTGTATATACATCGGGCGTATGTCTAAATATAGACATACAGGAAGTTAGTTACCTGAATAGGGCGTATGATCAAATATGATCGCACCATTTTTCATGTCACAGCGTTCACTAATTTCTAGAAATGTTATGCAAACAACACCGATCTCAACACACAACTATTCAACCATATAATGCATGAGTTTCGTTAACTTAGCATTGTTCGTTTCGATGCTATTTATATTTTTGCGAGAGTAGGTATGAGCGTAAACGCATACTTATCAAACTCCGGAAGTATGCTGATGCTTGAAACGCCACGGGCAACTCCTGATTGGTCAAATGCCACGGTGTTGCCATCTGTGACGTAGACCGATTTCTGCTGATTGGCTGGAAGAAATCCATGGAAAGGCACGAGATCGCTCTAATGAATGATGGATTAAGTTACCAAATATAGTTCCTTGCCCGATAAAGGGTTAACGATTACATTTTTTCCAAACCCCTCACTTTCCGTGATGTTAATCTGCAGTGTATGGTCAAATTGGTCTCATTTTAATCTCATCATGCCTGTAATGCCTGTTAAAGCAGCATTTGTGAGTCCAGTGCTGCTGTGTAAAAACTTCTAGTTTAACCGCTCAAAAGGCAGCACCTAGTGGCAAAGAATGAATAAGCATTTTCATTCAGGCCAGTGCAAAAAAACAACAACTGGGCAGCAATACGCTAATATTTCATGTTAACGTCAACACAAAACAGCTTGGGATTCATTTGAAAAATGACTCGTTTTAACAATTCAAGTCGACTGACTATATGCACATGCACTTTCAGCTTTAAACCTTTGCAGGATGTTTTCATTTACTTAAAGCTGTGTTACATTTTCAAAAGTGGGCACTTTAAAAGTATCCCTGCTAAATTGAAATTTGTTAACTATTCTCAGTGGGAAAGTGCCCAAGCAACATTGCTCAAAAAAGCTGCACTGTGTTAACATTAACAATATACAGAATTATATTTGAACTACCTGGTCAGATACATTGTACCAGCCATAATTAAATGGGCTGGGCCGATCTTCAGGAGAAAGAGCCACCACAACCAGGTTATAACAGGCTCTGGAGGTGTAAAGGAGGATAACTGCTGCCCCAATGGCTGTGGCTTGGCATACTGACGTCCCCTGGATCACAATCACAAAGATCACCACAGTTAGACAGAATGGTAATCACTTTTCCAACACCGTTAAACGGAATTAGTTGCTATCGCACGGTCAAACTGAAAGCGCTGCACTGAATCCCAATTCTTAATATTCAAATCCAACCCCGTACACTTACCTTTGACTCCAGGTAGACATTGGCAGAAGACATTTTAGCGATCTTGAAGATGCAGATGGCGAGTGAGATGGCACAGAGCACAAAGAGGCTGTCGTTAACGAGCACTCGTGCCAGAACGGCATCCTTCACCTGACTCTCACCCACATCTCCCTGAACCAGCATGGCACACGTTACATTCACCACCAGGAAAAAAACACTGGCCAGCAGAAACCCTAGACGCAGGGGCACCCTATTGAGAGTGGAGAGAAAAATATTTCAAAGAAAAAAAAAACACATGAATGAGTCATGGGTGAAAAATAGATTTAAATCATTTCATTTTATCTCAACTAAATATTACTCACATGATTTTAGACATATCATTGTTTTGTTCTGTCAAATGAAATCAAGCTCTCTCACATAATTATGTGTGCTCAATATTTTACTTTATTAATAAATATATCATATTAAATAAAAACACTGATGAGTGCAGTCAAGCCATTGCTTAGTTCTGTCTGGGCCATGTGTCAATCCCCTCCTCTGCCCCCTTCCCCCTTCATTCCAACACATGCCCTTCTCCCACTCATCCCGACTTAGACAGGACTGGGTGGGATTTGATCTCCAAGCTTTTCACCCAGCATCAGACTCTAATAACCTGATCAAAGCCTGTATTTGTACAGATTGATGCTTCAAAAAACGAGTCTGTATTAAATTGGCTTAAACTTCTTTAAATTCTTCTGATATTTTAACCAAAGGAAAAAAAAAAAAAATCTAAATCCTTCACCCAAAAATTGTTCCAAAGCTGTGTGATTTCTGTTCTTGTGTGGAACACAAAAGCAGATGAGTAAGTGTGTACTGAGACACACTTTAGATGCACAGACAGCTTATATGGTGCTTTATTAGTATTTTCACGCTTGATACGTTCTTCCGCTGTATGGAAAATATCAGCATGAACAGGTTTTAAAGTAGAACAAATCAATTAAAATCTCCTTGGTTAATGCTGTAAACAAAGCTTATGAACAACTTTATACAGCGGCAAGATGAAAACACCGATTTGAAATCACATATTTGTATCGATTTACAACCAGCTTGGAGTGTTTCGATACATTCCTAGCAGACAGCCATGCAAATGACATGTTTAACTAACACAGATATTTTTTTTTATAGTTTTCTTCACCCTTCTCTTTGTAAAATTGTCACATTTTAATGATTTCCTTATTATGCTTCTTAGTCTGGGAACATTTCAGTTGCGTTGCTGTCTACGGAGGGTCAGAAAACTCTTAGATTTCATCAAAAACATCTTATTTTGTGTTCTGAAGATGAACAAATTATGGGTATGTAATGACACGAGTAATTAATGACAGAATTGTCATTTTTGGGTGAACTATCCCACTCATTTTTTCACAGACCTCACAGCTAGGAAAGACAATCTCTTACTTGTACTTGTTGAGTTCTGGGGAATATTTTGCTTTGGCTTTGAAAATCACCTGTGGAAGAAGACAAAGAAAGATTTTTAATACTTTCACACATTACTAGGACAAACTCCATCTCTTTGCTTATTTGAGCAGAGGTATTATCAGTACAGGAAAAAAAAGTTTTCACCGAGAAATTTCTGCTATCTGTACTTCAAACCTGCTCTCAGGGCAAGTGATGACTAGCTTGTGCTAAAGCAAAGATAAAGATGACAAGGGACCAGGCTATCTGGGTTTGTTTGAACAGAAACATCTCCTGGTTAAGCAAACAGCCCAAGAGCTCAATAACCAGTGTAGGGTATTGGTTATGCCTAAGGCCTTTGCTACTGTAGCCCTAAGGTCAATTTAAGGTAAGCACAACTACAGATGCTTGCACAACCGTCACTGATAAGCACTCATGGACTGTTTTCACTCTGACATGGCCTTCATTTAGTTCACACAAAGTCCATAACATCCATTAGTAGGTAATGTACATTTCAACATACACGCTACCTTTCAAAAACAGGTCCTTTTCTGAAAAGACACATTAATTTATTCAAAACATCCATTAGCAGATGATACACTCTAGCTCTAGCATATAAATTCCCATTCAAAAAAATAAAGTAACAGAAAAAAACTGAAAAAAGTTTTTTTAAATGTGAAAATTCAGTTTTGCCATCACAGGAATAAATATTTCAAAATATATTAAACTAACTATAAAAGTTATTTGAATTGTATTTTGTTCTGTATTTTTGATTAAGTGAACGCAGCCTTGTTGAGCATAAGAGACTTAAAAAAAATCTTACCAACACAATTTTAATTGGTTGCACTAATATAGATAACAGATGCATGACTGCAAACTTCTAATTAATAAAACTAGACCACCAAAGGCTTTCTTTAAGCGCTGTCATGTTAGATTCTGTACAATATGAACTACAGCAGTACTGAAACAGGAACAGACCTCATCTGTAGCTTTCGGCACCGACTCACATGTTCACATGAAAATGAAATGATAAATTAATTATTTTTAAACAGCTATAAAGAGCATTGGTCTATATGTCATTCAAGTCTAGCCCTATACTGTTTTTTTTCCCATCATGACACTAACAAGCAAGTACCCTGTGCAAACAGGCCTAAACTGTATTGCTGCTGCTTATCAGCATCTGAAATATTTAAATACAGCTTATCATTAAACTCTTTAACATCTTATTCACACATTTACAGTTAGGTTTAGATCATTACAAACACTATGTTGAAGTTGTTGTCCAGCACACTTCTGTAATTTACAAACATACTAATAATATTAAGAAAAATCAGATTTTGTCATTTTGAGATTAGTGACACAAAATGCAAGGAACTTGCTGAACTCAGACAGAACACAGTGAAAAGTGTTATCAACTTAAAAAGAGCCCAGTGAAAACAATTTCCCATAAGGCAAGGGAATATATTAGGTTCTTCATTTAAGAAACAACAGCGAAAAGCCACACACTATGTCTACATTCCTGATCGCACACATGTAAGATCCTAGTCCTGTTCTTCTCTAGTTACACGGCTGATGACATGCAATGAAACACTCAGACCACAAGGAGAAGGACAGAAAAAAAATGTAATAAAAATCACTGAATCAAGTGAACAGAATATGACAAACCTGCAAAGCTTACAGTAAATACTGATGTTTTTTAAGGGGTGTCTGTGTAACTGAACCCGCACTGCTCATTAGTAACAAGAGGACTCACCAGGAGAGTGTGGACATTCACTAACTGGAGTACACCTGTCTGACAGCCTGCGCTCGACATCAGTGGCACATGTGCAAAAAGAACAGATGCCTTGTTGATGGTGTAAAGTAAGGGCAGAGCAGAGCGTATGCAGTGGGTATTATTGAATTGGAAGGTTTAATAAAGAAATAATTAACTTTCATGATGAATAACGTTCTTCATGGCGACCTTTCAATGAATTCAATCATTATGTGAATAAAAATCGACAAATATTATTTTGCATTTCTTTCCAAAAAAGTACTATGCAGATATACGGTCTTTAGTGTCACACGATCCTTCAGATATTATTTTATATATACAGTGAGGTCAATAAGTATTTGGTCACTCTTGATTTTGCAAGTTCTCTTACTTAGAAATCATGGAGGGATCTAAAGTTTTCAGGACAGGTGCATTTCCTCTGTGAGAGACAGAATCTATATTGTATGATTTTTTTGTGAATAACTGTGTCAAATAAGTATTTGATCACTTGAGTCAAAAATATTTAGTGTATTACTGATAGTAGTTTTACAAACCATGTTCCCAGTTCTCTTCACGGCATTGACCAGCTCCTCCCGTGTAGTTCTGGGCTGATTCTTCACCATTCCTAGCATCACTGATACCCCACGAGAAGAAATCTTTCGTGGCGCTCCAGGCCGAGGGACACTGACAGTCATCATTAGCCTCTTCCTTTTTCTGACAATTGCTCCAACAGTTGTTCTTTTTTCACCATGCTGCTTGGCAATTGCCCCATAGCCCTTTCCAGCTTTGTGAAGGTCTACAATTTTGTCTCTTGTGTCTTTTGACAGC
>JAUMHP010000072.1:4539616-4555901 GCA_032361065.1 Enteromius trimaculatus | reverse complement strand
AAATAAACCTAGATACAAAAAGTTTTGTTTTTTGCTATGTCACACCACAGGACGTGTGTGTGTGTTTTTTTTTTTTTTTATATAATTTAATACTTTATATTTATATGAATAATAATTAATATTAGATACTAATAATTTATATAATTTTTTATATAAATATTATAAAATGCATGCATATTTTATATTACAAACATACATGTAATTAAATAACTATATTATTATGTAACTATAAATAACTATATTATTATATATTATGCATAAATATTACAATTATATATTATTATATACTATCATTATATAAAATATTATTTTTCACCATAAACATTTAAAAGATTGTTTATTTAATCTAATATTTGTAAAATTGGAAATGTTTACAGCACAGATATATTTTACACGTAATGTTGCATTTCCTGCTCAATCTAGCTAATAAACAACTGATGCGATCTTCCTATATGTCACATAGCTAACCGGTTTCTGCAGCAACTAGCAGGAAACATCAATCGCTGCATCCAATTACCAAGGAAAATTAATGTAGGGCAAACAGCTGAGTTAAAATAGTGGTCATTAGGTCATTACTAAGTGGACAGAGCACTAGATCACAATACTGCGATCGCGGCCAACACAAACGACTCATTTGGAGATGTACCCCACACGGGTACAGTACCCCACTGATGTGATTTTGTTTTCGGCTGACATTTCGAAGTCGGGGTGCTCTGCGTCTTTGTCTGTGCGGTGGCTGTTCTCAGAACAGAATGCCGCACACCCCTTTTGTTGTGCCTGGAATAGTACAGGATTGAGCAGGGTGATGTAATGCTCTTGCAGCAGGTGCCTCTGATTGGCTCGCACCTTCAAATGCCAACTCGCGCTGTTTAGGCAGTGTCGTACGATGCCCACATCTCAAATAGCTCCCGAGGAAAACACACAAACAAAGGCCAGCTCTCTCGAGCAACCCTCTGCAACTTAATGTGGGTGTAAGGCAAAAGGCTGCAGACAGGCATAAACGGTGGTTGCATAAAACAAAGCTGTCAATAAATCTAATAAGACTGCAGGACCTGTCAGTCAGGTTTGATTGTGCCACAGCTCTATGTGCTGACTACGGGTAAAAATAAAAATGCAATATAAGCAAGGTTAGATTAATATCAGAACCGGGGTGTTGTCGGACTGAATGGAAAGGGCAAAGCACACGTTTGGGACATAAATAATAATGAGATTAATTCCCAATATTTCACCATAACAGTTTGGCAGGATTTAACCAAAAAAAGACCTCCAGAGGAAACATTACATAAACTACCCTCTGATTTATTAGAGATTTTAAATTACTGGGAGTTAAATATAAAAGGGAAGAGAGAGAGAAAAAAAAGAGAAGTTCAGAAGAATAACACAAAAAAATAAAATGAATAGTGACCAGGGGTTTCCAAGCTACCAAAATAATAATAATAATAACAGCGCCATAAATTTATTTAATATCGCTTGTAAGCAGTTATGAATTTCTCATAAACATTTGCACCTATTCAGATATGGTGCATCAAAATAATACATGTGACTTTAAATACATTAGTGCATATTCAAATCACAAAGGAGATTTTAGAGCTTTAGTATAATGCGACTTGCATTTTGCATTTGTATTTGGCAGACGTTTCGATCGAAAGCGACTTACAGTGCCCTGGGAATCAAACCCATGACTTTATTATGACTATATATTCTACTTTTTGAAGTACAGGGATGTCTGTAACTCAACCATTTTGTCTGTTTGTCAGTATTCTTCATCCAAAGACTTGGAACATAATGAAATATAGTTGTACGGACTACCATTATGCTACTTTTATGGTCAATATTTGCTTTTTCTGTATGGAAAAGAGCAGTGTGGACATACTACTAAATATCTCTTTTTGTGGTCTTCAGCATTAAGCAAGTCCAATAGCTTTGGATGGACATGGACATGTGTAAATGATTTAAACCAAATGTCATTTTTGTGATATAAGGGCCTTGTTTCTTATCCGGTAATAGTATATTGCCCTGTAATGTTTTTCCAAAGACTTGGAACATAATGAACTATAGTTGTACGGACTACCATTATGCTACTTTTATGGTCAATATTTGCTTTTTCTGTATGGAAAAGAGCAGTGTGGACATACTACTAAATATCTCTTTTTGTGGTCTTCAGCATTAAGCAAGTCCAATAGCTTTGGATGGACATGGACATGTGTAAATGATTTAAACCAAATGTCATTTTTGTGATATAAGGGCCTTGTTTCTTGTTGGTAATAGTATATTGGCCTGTAATGTTTTGTTCTCCAGTGCATAAGGCTTTGGAGAGGAGATGAACAATATTTCATCCCCTGCATGATGAGGTTATGCATTCACAGACGGCCAAGTCTTTACAAATGGTGGAAGGATGGACCAAAAGTGGCAATAATAGTCCTCATTCAGACTGTCCTGTGAAACGCACTTTTGTGGCCAAGCAGAGGGACTTGAACAGAAACTGATGACCTCCAGCTGTGCTCTTGTCCCAGTATCATGAACATGATGATTGCCTTAAAATGTCTTAAACAGCACAATTTGCCTGTATTGCAGTATGACGATGCTTTTAATCGCAATTACAGTATGAAGTTCCAAGTCAGTCACATGAAGTAAACACATTTGGTGGGAGGGACCCAGTTAGATGTGAGCTGGATAGAAATTGGTCTCTAACTAAATGCAAAAGGATTCATATTCTCTATGTATAACAAGTCATATTGGTTTTGTATGTTAATTAGACCACTGACCGTCATAAAGGTGTGGAAAACAAACACAAATTGGGTAAACGGCAAAGTGGGACTTACCTGAGCAAAATAAAGGTTGAGCAGACACAGGGTGAAGAACTGCAGGCAGACTGGAAAACAATACAGGAGCCAGAACGGCAAAGGCTGAAGCTGGTTTGCTTGAACAACATTTTTAAAGTAGAAAGAGAAGAGTGTCGTCCTCAAAGCCGACCAGAGCAAACACAGAAAGAGAAAAACACTCTGGTAGCTGAAGCGCTTGTGTCCGTAGTGCAGAATTAACCAGAGCTGCAGGTAAACAAACACGAAGAGCAGCGAATACAAAACCGTGTAGAGAACCGTGAGACCGAGCTGCACAGACGGGGGAACCGCAGCCTGGATCAGTTCGGCTGAGGATGAGGCGGAGGAGGATGAGTCCGTCCAAACACTGACACTGACCTGGTTTTCTAGTAAAAACAACATATCGACGGGATGCTCGCTATCACGTCGACTTATCCAGAACGCTCTACCGCTTTCCTTTCCCATGAAACTTTTCATGTAGACGTTTTAAAATGAGGAGGAATTGAATAACGTCAAACTTAATTACAAATGACATATGAGATGAAAATGAAAAACTACAGACTGCCCTACGTTGTTGTCGTGTTGAATAAACTTTAAAGCAAATTACCGGATGTTATAAGCAAGATGTGGAAAACAAACAATTAAAAAAACAGCAGAGTCCCCCCAATCTCTGCAAGGCAGCTCCCTCTGAGCTGAGAAAAACCAACTCTAGCGCTAGAAAAAAGCGATCAGCTGGCTAACGTTGCTGTTCTTGCCCCGCCCACTGACCAATGGGAAAAGGGTAGAATCTGACGCGGATCTGTCGCCATGTTGGCTCTCGGGTGAATAGTGCTGAATGGAAAAATTCTGTTGCATTCGAGCCAAAATGAGAGGCTTTTCACGTACGTTCTCCGAAAAGCAATTGACACTACCGCCTACTTTTTTTCGGAAACCAATCATTTGTCTTTTGGGCGTCCTGACTCTGGATCTCTACGTTTTTAATTTTTAGAGTATTTTTAAATAATGCGTGGACGTTTGCGCATGATGTTTTATAGGCTTGCAGTGATTACATTTGTAAGATTGGATTTAAATAGCTAACATAACATTGCGCAAAAATAATTGGATAATTCATGTTTATAAATTGAGGAGTGTACAAAACTGGCTTATGCATGTTTTTAATAAAGGAATGAAAAACAAATAAGTATAAGAAAACAATCCCAAAATCTCTGCAAGACAGCTCCCTTCGAGCAAAGAAAAACAACTCTGTAAAAAAAAGAAGCGATTATCAACTGTAGGGAGCGAACACCCTCGGGCCTCATGTACTGGCCAATAGAACGAAACTGGAAACCAGTGGCCGTCAGGCGCCATATTGGCTCTCAATTGAAATAGCGGTGGATAGAAACAGGCCGGTACGTTGGAGCCAAAATGACAGGCTTTTCAAACGACTTTCGCCGCTGAGCCATGAGCCCTCCGCCTACTTCCTTCTCATTGGTCTTCTCCCCGGATACGTTGTGTTTTTAGCTTTCCGATTGGTGTTCAGCTCACCGTTAAACCATTCCCACAAATTTAATTGGACAATGTGTGCGCATGTTGCTTTAGTGTTTGAGGATGTAGATTTTCAGTACTTACATTTGTAACACTGACCGGTAATAATTAACTTATTGGATTTTGTATGGTTAAAATGACTATAAATACAAATTTTTGTATAGCTTGCCCCTAAAAATGTAATTTGTCAGGGTATGACTGATGCATATATTTAGTAGCACATCCCTGGCGAGTTGTTTTAATTGAATATGGATAAATTCTCTGCGTACCAGTTTTTACTGGGCTCGTCCTTAGTATGAACGAATGTAAATGGATGTAAGTTAACCGTCCATAAAGTAGGCGCCATGTGCATCGTCTATTTTGTTGCGTTTTTATTTAGCCTAACAACAGAGCAATGCTCCTCCAAACTGATAGAAGATTCCAGTCAGAGCTTCATGGAGAGGATGCACACAGGAAAGACGACCTTTATATACTTTGGAAATCATGGTGAGACTTTGATAAATGTGTTGCAGATGATTGCAGAACCTTTATTATAATGTGCAAAGCTAAGCAAGAGTCATTAGTCAGCTCAGCACATCAGCTTATTTGCTGAATCAATGAATTTGGGGTGTTTTAAAGTTAATTTTTAAAGTCCATGGGCTGTTACATAAGCTGTGGTTTTACTTGCAGTCAATCCAACCATCAAACTGTTCTTGGAGCAGCTTGAGATGTCAGCCGATGCCCTAAATGACTATGGGATATCTGTTGTAAAGGTAAGCATAATATATTTTCAGATCTCACAAAAGCTACATCAGATCAGACTAAAGAGCTTTTTGACATCTAGTTAGCTAGTACATGAAGTGGTTGACTTTATTGCGTTAATATCAACTAATAACTGTTTTACAGGTGAACTGTTCTAAAGATGCTATACCACACTACTGCACAGGAGAAAAGCTAATGACCAAAGCATACTTGTTCAGGTATAAATTCATATACTGTACTCTCAAATATTACTGGTAAAAAATTTCCACAAAAATCTTACACAGCATAACTAGAAACAGCTTATTATTGGAAATTTAGTATATTTCCTACCATAAATATACCAAAACTTAATTCTGGATTTGTAATGCATTGCTAAGGACAGCCTTTGGGTAAACTTAAAGGTGATTTTCTTTTTCAATATATATATATTTTTTTTTTCAGATTAAAATATTGTCTTATCCTAACAAACCATACATCAATGAAAAGCTTATTTATCCACCTTTCTTAATTAAAAAATCAGTTTTGAAATTGACTGCTTAAGATAACCATAAAAGTGCGCAATATCAGTACAAATAACCAACCATGCAAATAATCGTTACTTCTAGCCGTAATTTGTACAAATATTTCACAAAGTTACTGTTTTTACTATATTTTAAATCAAAATAAAGTTTAAATGAATTGAAAAATCTTACTGATTTTCTTTTATTCTGTGTTTCACGATAAATGTAGACGTATTAAAATGGTCTTTATTACTCTATAGAATCAAACAAGTTTGGCATGGCACAAATCCAAAAGCGTTTTTGTCTTTCGTCATTCCAGAGGCTCTGAGGTCCTGAGGAGTTTCGAAGTCGATACTGTATTTGACGTCAATGCAATTGTTTCTCACGTGCTTTTGTGAGTTCCTTTATTTTAAACTTACTTCTGCAGTAGCACCAGCATTTCTCACTGTGCATACTTTGTCTAATGGAACTACAGTGACAGCCTTGATCTATGAATGTGTCCCTTTTGTCCTCCATTCAGCTCTGTCCTCTTCAATGAAGTCCGTTATGTGCACACACCTGCTGAGCTGCAGCACGTGGAGAGCACAGCCAAACAGAGCGGTGACATTGTGGTCGGTCACATACCAGTACTTGGCCTTCCAGGTACAAACTTTATATTTTTTATTCATAGTTTTCAGGCACATGACCAGTTCGAAGACCAAAGCATCCACAGAACTGCAGTACAAGCGTGTACATTTCTCATCTTTTTCACAGCCGCAAATATTTAATCACCTCTCTAAACAATAATGTGAACAAAATTAAACTTTTGGCAATCTATATTACACACCCGTGGCAATATGTCCATTAATAAGCAGCACAACAAAACGTGGTACAAACACTTAAAGTGCCTTAATATATTTAAAATAGTAATATTAAAACTTTATTAATGATGTGTAGCTTACGTAGGAAAGCTGATGAGGCCGGAATATGAACACAATCCTCTGAATGCTTCAGTGTTTTCCTTATAATGGTTTTCTATGGGAAACCATTGAACACGTTGTGTTTATATCCAGGCTTCATCTGCTTGCCTGTACAAAATATACATCAACAATTAGATATTTACTGAATTTCACCTGTTAATATCTGTGTTTTAATATGCGTTTTACTACATTATCACTTAATGCAAACTGCGTAAAAATAACTAGCTGTCAATGGAGCAAAGCTTTGTTTTGATGTCATGCGAAAACAAGCAATATTTTATATCTCTTGTTTTTTTTGTTGGGATAGAGCACCGAGCTTTGATGGAGGCAGCGTTTGTGTATGGAACCAAATACCAGTTTGTCCAGACGACTGGGGCTTTGGTCCTGAAACATATGGGGTAAGTTTTATATTATAGGTGCTCAAAGCATAAAATAAACAGAAATGCGATGCAATGATAATTATGAAAAAAACAAATGACCACAAGGGGTTCCCAGAGTTCCATCACCTGTTTGGATATCCAATGACCCGTGTTATTTTGTGTCATTGTTATTCTATTATCGTTTTTGTTGATATTTTATTGTAATATTTTATGTTTTCTCTTATATTCTAGTTTAGATTAGTAATTTAGTAGTGTGATTTGTCATTTTTATTTCTTTTGTTTTATTTTGAAATAGGTCTGTGTAGTTATAAATCATTTTCATTTATATAGTTTATTTAGTTCAGTTTATTAAAATGATAAATATTGCCTTGTTGATTATATCGTGGTCATTAAAGGGGTTATTATAGTTAATTAGAACTGTAAATGTTTATCACATTTTACATTTGTAACTGCATTTTTTGTTATAAAATATACAACAAACCTCGTATTATTTCAGTGTAGTTTTTTAAAAATGTGTTTGGTTCACTTTTATGGTGACCCGGCTAACTACCACAATTTATTTTGTCGTATCAATTAAACACACCTTGAGTTTTTCCAAAAAAGCGACTAGCGACAAATCTAGAGACTTCTTGGACAAACCTCAGCAAGTCTCTGGTAGTGCCGCGTGAGTGCGAGCTCTTGTTTTCCTAGTGCGCGCACTCCTCTCTCCGCGTCTGTTCTGTTCAGCGCGCGGCTGAGAGAAGCAGAGCTTTCAGTTAAAATAGATATTATGTTGCTTCTATTGTAAATATAGCCAGAATCACAGCATAGCCATTGTCTATATCTTATGTGTATTTGATTTCATCAGAAAACGGCTTGATTATGAATCAGGATATTAATCCAGATTAACATCTTGTAAGGTAGAGCTAGTTTAACCTAATAATGGGGTGCATTTCAGTCACTATTTCATATTCATTGTTTTTCTGACAACAGAAACCATTAAATATATCAGTGAAAACAGTTATATTGAGAATTAGAGTGCATTAAATTACATTATTATTATGTGACTACAGAGAAGCAAGATAATATGACGCACTCACATAATGAATATGCAAATTGACGTATGACGTCATCTTGACTTCTCAAGCTGGCTTTAGCTACTTTCCACTGCAAAAAGTTGGCAACACTGATTTTAAATAGGTCTATGCAGTTTTTAATAATTTTATCTATTAGTTTTAGTTTATTAAAATGAGAAATGTTGCCTTGCTGAATATATTGTGGTCGTTGACAGAGGTATTACAGTTAATTAAAACCATAACATTTTTAATCACATTTTACACTGGATTTCAAGTTTGGTTTTATTTAACTAATAACCCTGCTAACCACCACAATGTATTTAACATAAATATCAGTCTTTTACATTTTATGGAAACAGATTCTTCTACTACTTCAGTTCCTCTCAAATGAATCTTCTGTTATCCTTCACAGGGTAGTCGATCCCTCTTCCTCACAGGCACGACTGTGGTTCCTGCACTGTAAAGCTGCGTCCAGGCGGTCTGATCCGTGTCCCAGCACTCTCATGAAGAAACCTCTCAACACCATCAACATACACACCTTCCTGCAGCTGATGGAAGCACCTCTAGTGGTGAGAAAGCGTCTTCTGCTCTTGCCGTTAATACCAGGTATAGTAAAAAAGGAGCTTGAATTCAGTTCCTCATCTGTTATGTTTGATTTTGGACATGTTTTCTGGCAGACCGAGACCGTGTTGGATCCGTCTGACGTAGATGTGGTTCATATGCACCTCGGTGTGCCAGTGCTGTATCTGTTCTCTCAGCCCCAAACCCAGCACCTGGACCGGACCACCGCTCAAACTCTTGCCCTGCAGCTCCGCGGGGAGGTTGGAGTAGTGCTCATTCACAGGTGCATGTCCTATATTCATAACAGGATTCCAGGGGCAACACTTTACAGTGGCAATTAGCTAAAGAATTGGATGTTGTTAATTAATTTCTTTATGATTCTTTTTTTTATTACTCCTATTTTGTTTTTTACTATTGTCTAGGTTAATGTTTATAATCCTTCCACCTTTTATATGTAGCCTATATTTTTTAATGTGTGTTATATTAAAATACAAAATACACTATAAAAAACCTTAAATAAACTTTATAACAGATATACTTAAAATATGTAAAACTTTCTGGAAAGATTTTTATTTTTTTTTTTAAAAGCCATTAAAAATAAATATTGTGAGATATTCAGATTCAAAATATTTGCCTTCCATTTGAACATATTTTAAACATAATTTGTTCCTGTGATGCAAAGCTGAATTGTCAGCATCATAACTCTAGTCTTGATGCTTGGGAAATCATTCTATTTTGCTAACCTGGTGATCCAAAAACATTATTTTCATTATCAATGAAGAAAACATGGCTTCGTATTTTATTAGGCTGTGTTGTACAGTATTATGTTAAATGATATTTTATTATGCTGCTTAATATTTTTTTTGTACATACTTTTCTTGCATAGAAAGATAAATACAACAGCATTTATTAGAAATCTTGTTTTGTAAGTTTAAATACCTTTACTGTCACGCTTGGTCAAAGTAATGCATCCTTGCTGAATAAAAGCATTAATATACTGTATGTCCAAAATGTTTTATATATCTATTACTATAAATAACTAATTATCATTGATAAATTAACTGACAGAATAGTTTACAACTGATGTTAACATTTACAAATTTCTGTTAACAATGTTTCAGTGTACAAAAAAACTAAACATTGTCCAATATTAATAAAAACAGAAGTATTAATTATTGTTAGACATGTTAACTACAAGTTAGGGTGGATTTTTTGATTTTATTTTAACTATCTTAAATTAATTTGGAGGGGAGGAATTTGATATTATTAGTAATATTTCAGTAATAATTTCAGAAGTATAGAAAGTTTTTACGTTATTGTGAAGATCATGAAAAGTTGGGTCAGTTTTGATATATCCATACAACATCCAATACACATCCTCAGACTGCCTGCCGCAGATCTTATTTTCAGTCAACACATCTCTTTCTTCATATTAATTACTTCTTCCTTTTTTTTAGGGACAGTCCGAACATGAAAACTCCACTGAAATACAACGCTGCTTACAGACTCCCACAGGAGGTCAGTTTAACCTTTGAATGTGTTTGTGATTATTTGACAAATCTGTATTTAACGAAAGCTTTTCTCAACAGGATGTGAAATATTTCACCCTGAATAGCGCCGAAGGGGTTGCGTTCTTGCGAGAGTTCTTCTTTGAAAAGTTTCACAAGTTAGACGACGAAGAGGAAGACGAGGAACATTGGTCAGATCTTGGTAGGATGCCACCTACGCAGTCATTGCTAACTAGTCTGATGGTTGCAATAGTTTTGAAGTGGTTGTAAAGATCTTACTGAATTGATCCAGATATCCTTGATGACGAGGTGTCTGAGTCTGTGTACAGAGACCGTGATCTTCTGCTGGATTTGGAGTCCGTTATTGAACTCACTTCAGACACTTTTCAAACAACAGTCACACAGAATGATATAACAGTGGTGCTGTTCTATTTTAAATGTGAGTTTTGCTTTTTACATGAACATATTTGATGCACAAGAGAAATCGACCCTGATGTATCCAGTTTTGTCCTCTAGGGGATGCTGTCTGTATGGCTTTCATTCAGTCGTATATAGAGGTGGCAGATGCACTTGAAGGTAAGAGCTTTTCTGTGACGAACAAAATTACCAGAGAATGTAGAAATTCTGTAAATCGAGTTACGTTGTGCTCCTCTCTTTATTGATTCATTTGATGGAATCCATTTTCAGATAATATTAAAGAAAAGTCATTATTATATCATAATAAATTGTTTTGCTTTTAAGCTTGGCTTAAAAGTATTTGGACACTTAAGACATTGCATTATTTAATAAAATAGAAAAACAAGTGGAATCTGCAAACAAATGGTTTTTCCTGGGACTAGCACTCCTTTGTGAGCCATTTCTGCAATGATTTTTAACAGACGCGTCTGAGATATTGAGTTGATATATAAAGTCATTTCCTATATCCCTTATTTCCTCATCTTTCTTTAAATATTTGTATTCAATGTAATTAAATAAATGAAACAAACTGTCACCTATTTATTTCACCTTATGTCAACATGTAAAATATTATTTTATATATTTTAAAACTTAAACCCTACTTACTTTCATTAAATGGACTAAAACAATACATTTCTTTTTTTTAAACAATGTCTACAGGTTTAGGTTTTATGTAGCTATCTTAAATCTATTATATCTATCTAGATAGATAGATAGATAGATAGATAGATAGATAGATAGATAGAAGGATGCACGGATGGACAGACACATAGACATACTAAATATATGAAGGTGTATATAGGCATATACTGTATGTAGATAGATAGATAATTTTATATTGTACAATTTTCTTAATTATTTTACATTGAATGCCATTGGATGTTCAACCCAACGGGGTCCTGCATAATAAAAACTTCCCAAAAAATGAAAAATTCACTTTTGTGTTCATTTTTATCACCTGGCACTGCATGTTATGATATTCAAGTGTTCACGTTTTCCTCGTAGTAACAATTTGGCGTGCTGTCTGGGGAGCGAGCCGGGAGAGCGGCGAACTCCGAACCCTAATGGTTTGAACCCTAGCGTGGGTTAGAGTTCGGCGTTCGGCTCGGTCTCCGTCTGCCCCCCGGAAGGCGTGAATCAAATAGTAAAAAGGTGGAGAAGGGGCGGAGGTGGGGTGCACAAAAGCAAGATGCGGGAGAAGGGAAGTTGTTTAGCGTGGTTAGCTTGGCCAGCGATCCTCTCGAAACTATGTTATTTGCAAAACATTCACAAAATGTGTACAGACATCAGTCAGAGGGGTCAAAGACTTTGATTTATATCGGCATATGGTGAAACCCATGTTTTCCCTTTCTTTATCATGTTCAGGTATGAATGGGGTAGAGTTGGCGGCCGTAAACTGTGGAGAATGGACTGACATTTGCAGTGATCAGAACGTCACTTCCTTCCCCACCGTTCTGATCTACCGGCCCCTGGCTGCTGCTCAGCTCTATAGAGGCATGCTGGGAACCAAGAGCCTACACAGGTTCATACTGCTGTGAGTATAATGTCCTCTTTCACACACAAGGTCAGATCATCAAGGTGTGATTTATTTTCTGTCACTCAGGAGTAACCTGAATGCGCACCGTCTTTTTTAAATTAGAGGCTTGGTGATTGAAGAGCGCATTGGAAGCTTGCACTTCCACACTGACCTTCTTTTATATGTTCTTATATGGTTGTGAGCTGATCAAGGCAATTGTAGTGTTTTATCTGAAGAGCACCATCAAAAATCAATTAATAGATGCTCCCAAGACAACAGTGCATAGATTCCCACACAGAAAGCCAATAGTCTTTAAGATATCTCAGTTGAACATTTCACACTTAATGTTTATTAATGAGTTGCTTTTGTTGTTGCAGGAGTCTGGTCTCATGTCCTTACCATCTCTCCTCCTCTGCTGAGGTGATGTCTTTCTTGGAGGGAGATTTGTACAGTAAACATGTGCATCTGACCCCTGTCAGAGTGCTGGGCCTTTTCTGTTCAAGACATGACATGGGTAAGCCAACTTTCCCAGGAATCACTGCTATGTGATAGATAGAGGGTATGTACACGTATAAACCTTAAAGGAGTAGTTCACTCCAACATGATTGACTATCATGTTACAACCCTATATAGTTTTATTTCTTCTGTGAGGCATTTTTTGATGTGAGACATTTATTTATTTAATTTTACCTGGACGAATGTAGAATTTTAATCAAATAGAGAATTCAAAGACCTTATATTTTCTACCACTGAAAACTAGATTTTTGACTTAACCATAAAGTTAATCAAAAATGACAGTAAAGATTGTGACATTGTTTAAATTGTTTTTAATAAATCTTTCAAGTTTCTATTCATCAAAGAATTATTAATAAAAATACACAATTTCCACAAAAATATTAAGCAGCACAATTGTTTTCAAAGTTGATAATAATAAGAAATATTTCTTGACCATCAAATCATAAAATTAGTTTGATAAGGATCATGTGACACTGAAGACTGGAGTAATTATGCTTCATAATTGCATCTTGTAATATTACTGTTTTTACTGGGGTTTTTTTTTGTTTTGTTTTTTTACTGTAAATAAATGCAGTCTTGGTGAGAATAAGAAACATATAAAAAAAATCTGACCATACCATTAAACACACACAGTTTCACAGACAAGGCTTAAGCTAGTCCCAGACTAAATTGCATGTTTGAGCTGTCTCAGATGAAAAAAATATTGCTCTGACATATCTTAAAACATGTCAGTGTCATTGTTCTGTGTTAAGATGCACACATGTAACACACATTTTCTTATAAGGCATTTTTGTAAAAGTTGCTTAAATATCTTAATTTAACTAATGCCTAGTCCTGGCTTAAGCTAAGCCCTGTTTGTGAAACTGGATCTAAGTGTAATTTTTGTTTTAATATTACAAGAAAATAATTTATAACTATTTAAATTTGTTTATAAAACAGCCTTTGATTCTCTTGTGACACAAATATATATATATTTGTGTCACAAGAGAATCAAAGGCTATATATATATATATAATTTGTTTTTTTTTGTTTTTTTGTTTTTTTCTGTGAAATTTGACTTTTTTGACTTCTGTTTTCCACGAAGAGAAAGTGAATGGTGATTTCCGAGTCAAAGCACCAGAAAACTAATAAAAAAAGGAAATGGTGCTTATGGTGGTCTTGGTTTTGTGTAGCTCCTGCACTCTTCCTAACCTTCTGAGAAATTTCATCATTAGAATCAGTGAGGGTTTACATAGAAACATTAAAAGGGGAAAATTCTGTCATTATCTACTCACCCTTAGGTCGTCCCACATGTGTAAAAACCATATTACCACTGTTACGGTGACTTTGTAAGTGGACTGCAGGGAACCAATAAAATAAAAATACACTACATGACATTTTCAAATGTAACTTTGTTCATATAATTGCATTCTTTTTTTATAGTATAGCAACCAAACTTTATTTTTCTGGTGAAGCATGTATTGCATAACTTGTTACATATGGCCAAGAACCTGTCAATCATGTGTTCTACATGTCTTAGGTGTTACTTCATTTGAAGAAGCTGCAAGACTCATCAGAGGAGAAACAGTTATTGGGCTGTTTGCCCACAAAGAAGCAAAGCAATGGTATCTCGCAGTTTCACCACAACTATTTTAATGATGTAACACTTGAGATTATACCTTGCACTCAAACGAATTGTAAGTGTCCTAACAAGATGATACATGTATGGACTTTGGTGTGATGTAAGAAAGCACTGCTTTGTATGTGTTTAGGGTGGAGGGACTGTCAGTAACCCTGCCTGCTTTACTGGTGTCCCGCGGCCCTGGAGTTTCTTATGAGGTCTATTCTCTCCCATCATCCTCACCAACAGACCTTGTCTCACTTATACAACAAGTGGAGCTGGATCCTTTTGTAAGTTGTTTTGAGAAAGTTTCACAGTTGCTCAATGGTACTTTATATTGGAATCATGTGTTTTACTGGAATTTAAGTAGCATGGGTTGACCGGCTCACCACATTGATGTAGTTAGTTTGTTTTAGTATACAATAACAACACTTGTTACATTTGTTTTCATTAATTGTAAAAATTGTTTAATGTATAAACATTGATTGAAAAAGACTGAAAGTAAATTTCAATTGAATGTCTAAAACTGAAATAAAAATTATGGAAAAGGATTAGGGCCAAGCAATAATTAAAAAATGTATATAATTTCAAGATTAAAGTTGTTATATTATGAGAAAAAAGTCTAAATAAAATGTTGCTCCAAAACAAGTCTTTTGTTCTGCAAACGTGTTTTTTCTCGAAAAAAACTTTAGTCTCGAAATTTAACAACTTTAGTTTCGAAATTTAACGACTTTAGTCTCGTAATTTAAAGTTTATTCTTAACATTTTATTTAAACTTTCTTTTCTCGTTATTTAACAAGTATTTTCTTGAAATTTAACGACTTTAATCTCGTAATGATTAAATTTTTTTTATTATTGCTTGGCCCTAATCCTCTTCCCTAAAAAGCTAATTTAAAATTGTACTAATAAATACTATAATAGTACATACATAGGCTTAATTATTTATATGAAATGTAATAGAAAAGAATTTTTTTTTTTTTATGAACCCAGAAAAACTTTTACAGTTTAAAGAATTTCATATGGATTTTAGAAAATATTTATTTATTTATAATTTTGTTGATTATATTATATGAATATACATTTACAACCTGTTAAAAATAGGATGGTGAAATGATTCATCCCTACTTGCCCTTTATGAAAATATGTTGTGTTTTGCATTAAAGCCTGAACTGACCGTGGAGAATCTTCCCTGGTATTTGGAGCTTAGGAAACCTTTGCTGCTGCTTTTTATCGGAACGGAGGACAGTACAGAGAGTACGAAAGCTTTAGCAGAGATAAAGCGGCCACTGAGCACTGGACAGCTTGATTCCTTCCTGCCGTGTTGGATACATCTGTGAGGAACATGATCTGTTAGACGCATTAAAAAAAAATTCACTTTAATCAAACCTTTTGTTAATTGTCATCTATGGTGTTTCATTGTTTTAGAGGTCGGACACCTGTCGGGAGGTCTGTCTTGGAAAAGTATCTTGGCTTTGTACCTCCACTTCCTGTTTTGGTGATATCACGGTTAAAAACTGGAGGAGAGGTGTTCCTTTTCCCCCCAGAGCACCCCCTAATGGCTAAGAACATCCTTCAGTGGATTCACGATGTGGAAAATGGACAGGAACAACCAGCAGGTGAGTCCCTCTAGCTTTTAATTAAAGGATCTTTATTAAAAACAACAACAATTTGGTTTAGATTCCAGCCCTAAACAGGGGGCTGTTTTATAAAACAAGTTTACCATATAAGCCAGGTTTGTTTAGGTTAGTCTGATTTCTGCAAATAAGCCATTTCAACAAAACAAATGAAAAAGTTTTTTTTCAATATAATTAACGTTTCTGGACAGATAACCTCACTTGTATGTTTGTGCTACATAATTGAAATATAGTAAGAAAAGGTTTGGCTTGAGTTGAAATGTGTCATTTCTACTTGTGTTTGAAGATGAATAAGGAAAATAAAAGCCTTATTAACTGACAGGAATATAAGAAATTGGGCATTAATTATTTTTTATTAATTAAATATTATATAATTTATTTAATGTTTTATTTTACATCAGAAATAAAATATTGCATTTTTTAAATGTCTTTTTTAAATTTGAACATATTAATGTTAAAAAAGTAGCATTTAAATATATATGTATATATATATATATATATATTTTTTTTTTTTTT
>JAUMHP010000072.1:4527742-4537987 GCA_032361065.1 Enteromius trimaculatus | reverse complement strand
AGGACTAGGCCTTAGTTAAATTAAGATATTAATGCATCTTTTACAAAATTTTAAGATATGTCAGAGCAAGATATTTTCATTAGAAGCAGTTCAAACATGCATTTTAGTTTGTGATTAGCTTAAGCCTTGTCTGTGAAACCAGGGGCCTGTTCCATAAAACAAGTTTACCAAATAAGCCAGGCTTATGGCAGATAGTTCGACTTATTTTAAACCAAATGAACTAACAATAAGTAAGACTAACTGAAATAAACCTGGCTTCTTTGGTAAACTTGTTTTATGGAACAGGTCCAGGAGAATAGCACATTCTCCTTCAATATTACTGCACATGGCTACATTTTAAATCAAATTTATTTTGTGCAAAATGAAATCATATTTTAATCATTATATAAACAGGCTATTCTTTTAAAACTATTACTTATTTTAAAAAGTGCTCTTTGAGTATACGAAAGTTTACAAAAATAGTCTTGACTTTTAAAAGTTGGATTTTTCTTTTTTTCCCCTTTATTGTTGCTGCTTGATTATTACTGATGAGACCATAGACATTTAACAGGCTGTATTCAGACTAATGCACAGATCTCTTTCGATTTATCCGATGTTTTGCTCTGCTCTGAAAACATAACTGACGGTGTGTTCATCAGTTTTGTATAAAAGCATTAGAAAATGCAAGTGCCTTTAGCCGCAGCCGCGATCAGACGCTTCAGGACAAACAAGTCTGTCAGCGCGCAGGTTTCTTGTATCTAATAACAATGCATTCTAAACGGTAAGATCACGACCGACAGGTGATAAGAATCGAAGCTCACACGTACGGTAGTTTAGAAAACTAGTCCAGTCCGAATAGGGCTACAGTGTAATTCGGCTATACATCCGCGCTAAAGGTGAAAGCCACCATAGCTTGTAGTATAGAATCCAACCCAACTTTATGAATAGATTAACGGTGATATTTTTTTTTCGCGCGATAAGAGTCTCGCGTTAACGCCGATAACGGCCCACCACAAAAAAAGAAATATAAATAAATATATATATATATATATATATGTGCGTGTATTTATATGTACATAATAAATATACACAGAAAACACACACATATTATGCAAACAGAAACTTATTTTGGATGCGATTGATCGTGATTAATTGTTTGACAGCATTTATATTTTTACTTTCATCATATTTTTAACATTAATGCTTATATTTTTATTTTACAACTTGCTTAAATGTTTATATCTGATAATGGTATCTATATTTTTATATTCACATCGTCTGTGATTTTGTAAGTAGTTCACTTTCATTCGTGACAGAAAGATTACATGTTGGTCCCACACCCCTGTCCTGTAAAAGCTGGCACAAAGTACTCCAACACACACCCCATCCATTCAGAACCTCATCAACACTTTTCCCCTAATACAATCACTATTGTTGCTTGTGGTAAAAAACAAGCCCAATCACTCAGATCCAGCACTCAGCTGTTGATGCCTTTCCAAAATGCGCTCTCACTGCACGTCCCCAAAGACACGCCGCTCCATTCCGCTGATGGTCTCCGAGCGGGTCTTGCTTTTGTCAGTGTCAAAACCTGAACTGGTTTCATACCCACTTCTCTGCATCTCCCATCTGCTTCCTATGAAGCTGAGAGGAAACCATATCCCTTAATTGTGTCTGATTGTTACAAGTTATTTCCCTGAAACCTCCTGCTGGACTCCTGGGGCCAGGCGACTTTTTTTTTTTTTTTTTTTTTTTTTTTTTTTTTTTTTTTTTTTTGGCAGCTTCTTCACATCCGGAAAAGATGGCTTCATCCGTGTGTCGGATAGAATGTGTTTTATGAGGATGGATGAAGCACTTTATCCATCGCAAGATATTTATTACATTTCGTATGCCAGTGAAATGCAGAGCAAATACAATCATCTGAATTTTATCCGTAAAGCATTAGTGTAATTAAAATGAAATGTCCTTTGTATTCGTGTTAAAAGAGTCATAGTACTGTAGGCTATATGTTCCTGTTTTATGACTCTCGATGCAGGGAAAACACAATAGTTGTTTCCTTTAATAGACTGTTTGCGTATTGTCTCATGTATGACTGTATGCTGGTGTTTTAGGCTATTTTCGGTCCTGTATGTGTAACGGGGCAGTAAGTATAATCATTCCCGTTACACATTCATGGGTTTGTCCTTCTCTTTTCTGTGTCCAGATATTCAGGACTCAGTCTTTCAACACAAGAAAGTTTCTACTTTTAATATTGCATTTCACTGGAAACTTTGCATAATGAGTGTCGATGTACATCTGTCTTATCGCCACATTAAAGTTTAGACGCAGCAGGACTTTCCTCATTTTGCTCATGGGAGCAATGATGAGTGATGTTTCTATATTCTGAACACCTTCAGAATTTCCTGTTGTTATCCTGTTATTATAACATTTTGTATTTATTATTATATTTATACTTTATCTACCCTACCGGTTTCATTTTGAGGTCTAATTCTTACCTTAAAAATGAGCTAAATATTAACTGCAACCTTTACCATAAAAAAAAACCTCTTTTGCTGCATTTAAATAGTTACGGTGGCATTAATATGTGATTTGCTATAATATGCATGCTAATAAAATATTATTGGTCCTGAAAATAAAGCATTTTTCTAAGTTTTGGATTGTTACATTTTTAAAAAATATTTGTTTTAAAGTGTTATGCTCAACAGGGCTGCATTTATTTGATAAAAAATGCAGTGAAAAGAGGAAAATTGTGGAAGAATATTATTATTTGAAATAAAAATTTTCTGTTTCAATAGATTTTAAATAATTTATTGTCTTCATTATTATGTTTCATCAGAAATCATTATAATATGCTGATTTGGTGCTCAATAAATATTTTAAAGTATTATCAGTGCTAAAAAATAATTAATATTAAAATATATTACTTAGTGGTGTGAATTTATACTATTATTTATATTAGTGCTGTCAAACGTTTAATCGCAATTAATTACATCCAAAATATGTTTTTATTTACATAATATGTGTGTGCACTGTGTATATACAAATACACACGCATACAATATATATATATAAAACATACATTAACATATACATACATATATTTATGTTCATATCATTTATATTATATAAAAATAATTTTAATATACAAACATTTTCTTAAATATATGCATGCATGTATGTAAATATGCATTAAAAATCTACATAATACATACATATATATAATTTTTATTTTATTTTTGTAAATAAAAACTTGATTGTGATTATTGTTGTTGTTTATTGGTTGAAAGAGTCTTTATTCAGGTCTCTAAAAATACCTGTAGACCTTTTTGCCTATTTTATAGTCCTCCATCTAAATCATTTGCTAGACAGTTTGGAAAAGTACTGTAATATCACACCTCTTGTCAACAAACCGCATGATTTCACGGATGGAAAAAACCCGTCTGTAAACCTCTAACTGTAAGTATGAGCAATATTAATAGTGATGTTTGTCTTAGCAAACACCACTAAAATGTGTTTGTAACCAATATCATTCTCATTTCCAAAATGATTCTGTGGGCCCAGACGTCCGCTTTTCCTGTAATTTGAGCAACCAGCATTCTTTGGTTACTATGCATGTCGTCAAGGCTGATTAATCCCACCACACCACAGACTTTAGGCTCTCCGCATCAGGGATTCATGAGAAGAAGAGGGCTAGTGATAGTCTGTCAATCTCTGTCTTCCGGTGCTTCACAGGAGATAGCACATCTTTTCATACATGTGTGATACAAGCCGATGTTTTTGATCATAAACCTTAGTTAAGATTCAGTAAGGCAAGGCAGTAAATTAATCAAAGGTGGCCGCAAAACATTTGTTACGAAAGATTTTTGTTTCAAATAAATGCTGTTCTTCGGAACATTAACAACTTAAAAAGCTACTCTTCGGTTAACACTTTTTCGAGGCATCAGGGGTGCATAGGTTTTTATTAGTGTGCTGGAAAAAATAGCATCTATGTCCATGAAATAGTCTGCAATTATTTATTTTGGATTAATGGAAATTCTGAGAACATCTACACTTATTTTCCACCTCTTCGGTGGTGTATTCATTCCTATCTCAGTAGAGACTGTGGAGTCAATATTTCATCTAACACGTCTGCTGTGTGTCAGTTTGCTGTTGTATTGATTTCCACAACACAGTACGACTATTTTGTATTTCATCTTTTTTTTTGAATGCATGACTATTATTTAAGCAATGAAAACTGAATTGAATTCTCACCACCATTCAAAAGTTTGGAGATGTTCAACAAGTCTGCATTTATTAAAAAAGCTAAACAAACCATTATAGCAGTTTCAATTAATTGTTTTAGGAAATTTAATTCATTTCTGTGAATGCAAAGCAAAATTTTCACATGATCCTTCATAAACCATATCAATGTGCTGCTTGAGTGCTCAAAATCTTAATTTAATCTTAAGTCAATCGTTAACGGCGTTAATTTCTTGTTAATTACGTCAATTTTTTTTTTTTACGCATTTCATGCGTGCACAGTGTGACAAATTATTTGTGAGGAAAGTGGGGCAACAATTTCCTCGGAGTAACTGCACATTTCATCAGTGACGCGTGGGAACTGACGTCTTTTACGCTGGCTGTATTAAAAACTGAGAAGGGTCATTTTGCGGAGGCTTGTAAAGAACAGTTCCTGTCTGTTGCACGTAAGTTTCAGTTCCAATGGTTGTCGTTTTGCCCCCAGTGCACACGACATGGTTGCTGCAATTCGTCTTGCACGCTATGAACACATGAACTGGCGTAGCAGAAAGCAGAGCAGGCGCGCGCGGTAGTTTCGGCGCCGAGTCTATTTTTTCTGCGCCGCTTCAGCTGAATTAAAGTGACAGTGCGTTGTTCATGACCTAAATTCAGGTGTTGTTCCAAATAGTGATTAATCCACTGAAAATCCTGATTAATTTGATTAAACATTTTAATCATTTGACAGCCCCACTAGAGATAAAAAAAAAAAAAATTGTCTATTTCATTGATTTTTTTTTTTTTTTAGATATGGCAACATAGAAAGCAGCTATGTTGTCTGTGTGCAGAATTCCTAATGTTTTCACATGAATTATAGTAGATCAGTTTACATAGTTTCCACAACAAGACATCTGGAAACACTTGTCACTGTCCAAAACTTAAGATTTCCAGGTATCAAGCATCATTTACTCCCCAAGTGCTGTTTTGTTGTCCAAAATTGCGTTTACACAAAGTAATAAGTTGCACTAGCTGTTCTGCATCAACCTTTGTGAAACCACGAGTCTGACAGACGTCACGAACAACAACATTTTGTTTTTTCTCTCTGTGTTTTTTTAGGCTTGATCCCAGATGGGAAATGGGACCCTACTGTGCCGTTCTTTGACTTTCTGGCAATAATGGACCAAGAAGTGCCGACTTACGCAGCTCAGAGGGCTCCTAAAACGAAGACCGGGGGCAGGGAAGACCACAGAGATCACAAGCATGCGACCCCAAACCAAAGACAAACCCCACATCCATCACCAAACCCCCAAGCACCTCGCCAGCACTCTGAACTATAAACTCAAGTCCTCTCGTGGCACAGAAGGTTCTGTAAGCAATTCACACGACTGCTTGACATCTGTTAGATTTCACATTACGTGTGACGTTAACGTCATTTTAGTGCTATTTGTAAGAATGTGTGTATATCAGAACTTATTTTTCACAAATCAAATGGACTTTTCCTAAATTAAATCAAGCTAGTTTACATTTTAGTGCTGTAACTTTATATACACAGAATGTGATATTTAAAACCAGAAAAACATCTACAAGAATGCATGTATTTAAACAAATCATTTATGTAAATGTTTTTGAGATGCTGTGTAATTCAGATTTCTACGGTTCTTCCGTTTGGTAATGTTTTCATACAAATCCAGAGCCTCACATATGGATGACATTAGTATATTCGTACATTGTCTGTTGTTTCAGTCATGGAAGAACAGCAGGTTTTTTTCACCGTATCGTGCTGCTTTCATGATGGAAAGACTAACGTCAAACCTAAAAGAGGCTGCATCTTTGGTTGATTGCACTGTTAAAGTTAATTAGCGTCACATTTAACAAGGGAAGAACTACTTTTTAATTCAAACCAAAGTTACTTAGCAAGGCCACTGTCTTTTGTGTGCTGCCGGGATCTGTATCCAGTGCTTAAACCCGTAAATTCCAATGCAGATGTTTTCAGGAACTCTTTAAATACCATTTGTTTGGCAATTAAATACAATCCATATGTTTTCATATGTATGTTTTCACATGAGCTGAAATGTTCATATATACACTCACCCATGGGAAGGTCATTATATAGTATAAGCCTGCATGGAAACTCCACAAGCATACAGTACTAGTCCTCTGTTTACAGTATCTGTGCTATATCCTCTCATGAGATCTCTGACTTCTACAATGAACATAATTTCACAATTAAGCAAAATGGTGCTTTAATGAAAATTTAGTCTTACTTCAGTGTTTGTATTTAATAAAACTTCATAAGCCCACTGTGTAGGTGTAGATTTTTTTGATTTTGACTGAAATTCAACTAAAAATTGAACTTGTTGCCTCCCCCCTCATGAACTCAACGTCAACGATGGCCATTAGTGAAATCATCTCACACCGTCTGGTGAGAAATGACTTCAGATGTTAGCTGGCAGTGCAGTTACTAAGGAAATGCACTAGGGACCAATCATATCGTTTTATTGATTTCGACTAGAAGCTCTTATGGTCCCATCGATCTTCAGACAAATTCTAGAGAACTTAGATGAAATCCACACTAACCATTTTATTATTAGATTTAAAGAAAGTCACATGGTCAAAATGTAATTTGGATTTTAAAAATCAATGCAAAGCTTTTATGTAAGGTCAAGCTGCTTGTTGGTTAGGATGTTTGTGTTTTATTCATTTACTCGTGCCTCAACACATGTCCAGGTTTAAGATTATATTGGCTGGGGTGCATCCGTCTCCTCAATCTCCTGACGGAAAACAAACAAAAAGCATGTTTTTGAAATGTAAAGGATGTGCTGAATTCCTGGTAATGGGTCTGTAATGGTTTTTCTGTGGTTTGCACTGTAAATTATAAAGCAGGTGGTTAAGTTATGAAGAGGCCCTTTTGTCTAGAAGTTTGACTTGTGATGCCTGGGAATAGATTATTTGTCAGATTTTGAGCATATTTACAGCTGGCAGTTTTAGCTGTCATTAAGGACTGTGTACACAAAGATTTTCTCGGTCTAAAGTCATGTACTATAATAGTAAATAGTGTATTTTGTGTTTCGTAAACATAACACATCTTCCATCTTGGCATTTAACTTAGACCCTTATGTTTTTTTAACCTGTTGCAAAAAATGCAGAAATGTTCTGCATTTTGTTGAATAAGTACAACTGATTCATAAAGAACAACATACTCTAATCTGTCTCATCAGTTCTCTGGCCTGTTTCATAGCTTAGTGGGAGTTGCAGGGGTTAAATGCCAAATCTAATCACCCAAAACCTTGACCCTCTGTCGTTTCGCAAGCAAGTAAATTATTCTCAAAAATGTTTTTGTTCAGCTGTATTATATTGCACCAGCTTTATCAGACAATCTGACCCCAAAAGGTTGCAAACTTCCAGTCTAGCAAGTTGTTGCTGCTGATTGATTTCTACCAACAGAAGTAGGTGGTTACCAATATTTTTCAAAATATCCTCTGTTAGGGTTATTTTTTGGGTGAACTATCACTAAGTTCTCTCTTGAGTCCGCTGTCAGATAGACATAAGATTGTCAAAAGCGCACACATACAGTACTGCTCGCATTACAATTCAGGATATTGTAACATTGCTGGAAGAAAATGCAGGAATACTGTTGGGATTTTGTGCTTTGCTGTTTTTTTTTAATGCCCGAAAAGCAACATTATGCAATAAGGGAAGTTGTAAAAAAGTTATGGGACTCCTCTAAGAATTCGGATTTATTTATGTTGGTTTCCAATACAGTTCCACGTTCTGTAAGTGATAAAAGAGATTTTTATTTTTTATTTTTGTCTCCCCAAATTATATATGCAGTGACGTCTGGGGAAAATATGGCATCAACTCACGGAGACAAGAAATTGATAATTGTATGAATTCGAAGTGAGAACTAATAGTAAGAATTTGTTTTGCTCACATTTGTTTTCATAATTTTATAATGTGTTTAAAAGAAGTTTCTTATATGCTGCCTAAGGCTGCATTTATTTGATATAAAAAAAAATGAGAGCAATATTGTAAAATATTATTTAGAGCTTATAAGTAACTCTTTTCAATGGTAATATATTTTAAAATGTATTTTAATCCAGGAATGGCAAAGCTACGTTTTCAGCAACCATTCACTGTTTTTATTTAATAGTGTCACATGAGCCTTCGTTCATTTACAATAGTTTTGTAACATTTAATTTTCTTAATTTAGTGTGTGTCATTTAGAAAACAAATTCCCAAAAATAACCATAAAGTCATTTGATTAAGCATTAGATTGCTGTCTGTTTTCATGATTTAGCCCAATGCATAAAGTGCTGTTTCCAAGCCACTTCATCTGAAGTTCTGTTTGTCCAGATTCCTTTAGGCTCTGAAGAAATAAAGGATGACAGCTTTGAAGGCTGAAGGACAGACACAGTCATTTTATTGACAAAACAACCCTCTAAGCCTTTATAATGAATTTGACATTTAACATTTCTAATTTACTCTGAGTGCAAATGTTTCAAACAGCAAATCTGTTTTACAATAATGTGTGTGATTACCGTCACGTTTTCAACAAAATTAACCACCCCTTTTTTTCCCTTTAAATTCCACCACTGCATGACATTTCCTTTATTCTTATGGGTTTAAGGTTTGATAATGTGGTTTATATAGGATAAAACCGTTGACAGAAATATGCAGGTGTGAGCTGTCATACTGTAAGCTATGCATGGCTTGTTTTGGGGGGAAAGTCTGAAGCAAAAGTTGTTTTTTTCTTCTTTCAATTTGTTTTTTTATTTTGCCATAAGTCAAGCCAGCGGATTGCAAAATGTCATGAAATGTACAAGCTGGTACAAGAAAACCAGACAGACTAGTTTACGCTTTCATTTATACTTCATCTGAATAGTATTTTCATACTGAAAGACCACGGAGGGTCTCCTTTACATGAATATTTAAAGAATAAAGTTGCATGATGAATGAAGACCGCTTCTTTTCTGTATAAAGAGTTCGGATGAACCAAGTGCCTTAGTGTCTAAATCTGACCTTTTTTTATCGTTTTTTTCCCTATATGCAGAAACTGAAGGACTGAGTCTTATAGCAGCATAATAATTTACATTTCTGTCTATTCCTCATGCAAAGTTATTGGCTACTTGCATGGTTTTTATGTAGACACAAGTAAAAACATCACTTACTCTCCTAACATCACTACACACATATTCCTAAGAACAATCTTTCCTCCAATTACAACCAGGTGTGTCTCTTCCACAGTAAAACCTCTCATCTTTAATCCACTTCTCCTTAGGAAGTTTGTTGTCAATATTGAAATTATATATTCACTAACTCAGTTTGCGTGTTGATGATATTAAAAGTTAATAAGTTGGGCTAATGTGATCCGAGAGGCTGTGTGCACATCAGATGAGTAACAGAATGCCATAATCACTTCACAATAAATATAAATGCATGCAGGAAAATGCAGATGTGCAAATCAATAACAATAATTAGATGATTAGCTTCTGTTATGTGATCTTGTGATAAATCAGCACAGGTTGTTTCTCACACACCTGAATGAATGGTGCGTTGGCTAAAAAAAAATACACAATAAAGTGATGACTGAGGAAGGTCATTTGACTGGAGCACTGCACATTAAATATTACGCAAATGTGAGTAGTATGTAGGATTTATATTTTTCTAGTTCTGAAAATGTTACATTTTTAAGAATAAATAAAATTTGTGCTCAGTGTGTATCTGCCGCCACTGAGGCCATGTCCACACAAATACGTTTTCGTTTGAAAACACATCTTTTTCTCTCCGTTTTGGCCTTCCGTCCGCACTGAGAGAGCTTTTTTTTGTCAAAAAAAGAAAAAACTTTTTGAAAACGCTCTCCGAAGTGGATAAATTTGAAAACGTTTTTGCGTCGCAGTGTGGACTGTGAAAACGGAGGCTTTTGAAAACGATGACGCATTTTAGTGCGGACAGCATTGTACAGCAGTTGTTTTGTTTGCTCTCAATTTTGACAGCCCTATTAAAGATTAATATCAGTTTGTACATGCTCCAGATAGCTTTTCTTCAAAGAAGACG
>JAUMHP010000072.1:4512792-4523671 GCA_032361065.1 Enteromius trimaculatus | reverse complement strand
ATATATAAAACACAATCATATATATATATATATATATATATATATATATATATATACATACATGAAGAGTTTATTTGCGAAAACAATCTGTTTTTTTTTTTATTTTCAAAAATAATTTTTATTGTGCTATCGTGTTTTTATTGTATTAGGGTTTTTTTTTTACCTGTCAAAAACATTAATTGGAATGCACAATGAAAAAAAAAAATTCTGAGAACTTTTAAAAACTGAGTCTGTTTTTGTCCACATTTCTTAATTATATTTAATGTATTTATTTAGTTTTTTGCTTCAGATTGAAGATGAGCTGGTTGATTTATCCGTCTTTTTGTTTTTAGGTTTTTAAAACGAATCTAAGTTCACTGAAAAATAGTGACCCAGTGCTCTTCTTCTAGCCGTGTCGGAATGGACTGCACATGGAGACGAGGCTATTCCAGCTCCACTCCTAGTGCTTCTGATTATAAAAACAAATCAAGTTAATTTGTCCAAGCAGACGTAAAGTGCTTCCATCTTGAATTAACAACAGTGCCGTTAGAGTTACTGTTTTCATTACCTTTAGTTCAGTCCTCTGGCGCTGTGATTACACAAGCAGATAATGGCTGAAGGTTATTTAGGGTGCAACTGTTGATAAAACCCTAGTTGTGGGAGTAGGGCCACTGAGTGAAAACTCCACAAGAATATAATTCAGAGAAAGATCATCTTTCAAAATCATTGTTTCATATAGTTCATCATGGTTTTCCGCCAATTGCGTCTCGCCAGAGTTCTCATGAACATCGAGGCTGAGCTGTTCTCTCTTGAGGTTTATGCTTGTCATACTGGGCCCATTCCAGAATTACTAAGTATCTGTCTGAATTATTTTTGGGCTGGGAAGTCCACGCCATTGGTCGCATGCTGGGCCGGAGCCCTTTAGAAGTGAGCATGACCAGTGAGATGAGGTTATGTGTTTTCCCGTATGTCCAAGTCCTGTTATTCACTGCAGACATGAGGACATGAATGTTAAGTCTAATTAGCCCAGCCTCAGCTGAACTAATCAAAAGCAGAATGGCAAATAAAAATCATCCAATTGCATGAGCTGGTTAATAATTGGCTGTTTAGGGAGTTTCTTCGTAATGGGAAACACAACGCCATTTTGTGACTCTTTCTCTGGCACAGGAGATTGTGGGTATGACATGAATTGGAATGAGAAAATCACTTTTGCGGTTGCCTCCCAGACTAAATCTAAAAAGAATTAATTTCTTAGAGTGTTTTTGGGGGGATTTCCCATTGGGACAAAGTGAACATATTAAGTCAAAACATTGTTTATGCATTCCTTGTATTTTATTAAATTTATTGGCCAGTCTGAAATCCTTTAACAAAATCCTGTTTTAAAATCTGCTTTCTGAAATATTGATTTGTTATTCATTTATAGAGATGTTTTATAAAATCAAAACTGTATGGCTTAAAGACCATTGATATGCTAGCGTACCTTTAAAACAGCATGATAGAAAGGGCAAAGTTTGCCCTTTCTATCATGCTGTTTTAAAAGTACGCTAGCATATCAATGTATATATATAAGCAATAAGGTATTTGAGGCAGTGCTGTCGCAAAATCTAAATTTTAGTTTTGACCATCACTGCGTCCAAAATCGCATACTGCTTAAGTAGGTACTACATTTAAAACCGAACATACTACCGGGCCGTTAAAACAGTACGTTCTATACAGTATGAATGGGGGTAGTATGAATGGATCTCGGACGTACTACATCCGCCATATTGATGATGTCACGTGTCATGCTTCGTCACAACAGCGCGAAAATGTAAACTTTTAATAAGTCATCCGTTTATTTAGAATGTGTTAAACAAGTGTAATTTAATCACAATAAACAAAGTTTTTTTCCTGAGGTGCTTACACTTAAAACATATTTTTTGAATATGACACGTCCTCTCCCAGAGCCTCATGGGATAGGAAAGCATCCATGATATGCCTACTGTAGAATTCGGCCGGAAGCAGTAGGTCATCTGGGTACTTCTCAACTACTGCATTTTGAGTGCTATGAATTCGGACATACTGTACTACTCGCCTCCCATGCTGTTTTTCGCGTACTATATAGTAGGGAAGTAAGCGATTTCGGACGCAGCACATATCTCTGCACCTAAACCTAACCCTACCCTTGAGTAATGCCTAAAATCATATTCTAATGCCATAAATCATAGGGTTAAGGATAGATGACTGACACTGATGTACAAGCACCAAACACTGATTGTAAGCCTAAACTTCACAAACACTATAAACTGGTTCTTCAAATCTGATTGTTTAAACACCATGTAGTTCCAGGGACATGTCGAAATCATCAAAATCAGGTTCTGCGTGCTGTATCGTGGCTAAATCACAGCTGAAGGGTGTTGTGCCGAGTGCCTGAAACCTATTTAGCTGTGATTTATTCACCATTCAGCACTGCCTCAAGTACCTTACTGCTTTTATAAAACAGTGACCATACGATAAAAAAAAAAAACATTGAAAGAAAAATTATATGTATTGAAATATTACTTTTTTGAAGTAAGTTCGTTACCGGCAGTCCTTCCGCTAGAAAATAACTCCTGACAGTAAACACAAAAGAATGTTCCTAACATGCTTCTCATCTAATGGAGCTAAAATAAATAGCAAAGAATAACTTATCATTAGCTTCATCATTTATTTTTTAACACTTCTTATTTACATCTTATTTCTTAGCATGAGAAAATGTCTGTTTTCTCTGTTTTAGATTTAAAACAGGCTGATTCGCGGCACAACGAATGAGAAACTTTTATTAGACAGGGAAGGGTGTGCTCTCAAAATGAAAGATGCAACAAAACGCCAGCAGGGGTCAAGCCCTGTTCACACTAGCAGCGGCTTCTGCTTTTCGCCAGAGGCTGGAGATGAGGTCACAAGTGGGCGTTCTTATTTCTTGTTTTAATAGTAGCGTCATTGTTGACAGCGAATCAGGTTTCTTGTCGCTAAATACAAACATTTTGGAGGTAAAAGACTGAATATAATATATAACTCCATACATACAAACAAACATGAATGAGAAACAGAGAGCGCTTTTTTCCATTGCTTATTATTCTTTCCATTACTTGGAATCCCCATGATATCGGCCACCCCTTTCCATGCCTCATTTTTTACATTTATGTCCTTGTATGTGGGCAGGGACATGTCATATAAGACAGGACAATTTCTCCTCCATCACTGCTGGAGCTGAAAGGGGAATGATCACATGAGCACTATTGTCTTCTTTCTTATTGGCAATCTATAGACTAAAAACATTTATCTTCTTTTGTGTTCTACAAGATGGTTCTACAGGTTTGGATGAACTGTCTCTTCAAGGTCCGAGGTCATCATGGAGCTGACTGTTGACCTCAGCAAATTGCTTAATTTCACTCAACATTAAACTTCACACAGCAGCTGATGTGACTGCACGGATATTGACTTTTTTTCCCTGGGTGAGACACAGGAATGAGTGTTTGGGGAGACGAAAGAAGAGAAAAGTGAGATGAAGCGGGAGGTAAATGTATGAGCAATGTTCATTGCAGAGCCTTGTGTCAGTGCGTGCTTGTAATACATGATGATGGGTATTTACTGATGTGTGGCATCAGTTATCTCCCGAGAGATGAGCAGCTGTTTCCTGCTGTTTCCTGCTAGTCATCCGCTGGTGCTCTGGCTGGGGATCATAGATAACCTCACAGATCATTGCAGTCAACAGAGATGCATCCTCCCTTTGCGTCAGAAAACAAATAGAAGCACATAAACACAGTTAGATCTGCTTTATGTGATTACAATGAAAACTTCCATGAGATTAAACAGACCACTGCGGTGCACAGTCCTTCATGAGTCTCCCATCTTTATTACCATCGTTGACGCTAATTACAGTGGATAGCTTTCATTAGCATTGGTGTAATTGGGTGAATCCTGTGGCAACATTTCCAGCTCGTATTTCACCTCACCAAAAAAGAAAGAAAAACGAAATTGCATTTTAATTCAATCTCATTACTAGGATTATTATTTTCAGGAACTTTTGATTTTGTGCTTTAGTTTAATTACAGTATGATCGTGAATTGTGCTTTTTGATGATTCTCGTACTTTATAATGTAAAAAATATTTTTTCACATTACTATTAAAAAATGAAATGGCGTAAAACATTAAAATGTAATTTAACAATTCTAAAATACTAAATATATTAATACAATACACACAATAAATCCAATCAACTTTAAATAAAATAGAATTATAATAATATACTATAAAAATATAATTCACTAAAATATTTCTTAATAAAAAAATGATTAACATGTTTAATGAATTATCAAGTTTGTGACAGGTTTCATGCAAAGAAGACATATAAGACATATTCCTTTCATTCGTACCAGTTTATTACAGTGCCATTTGGAAACTGATGATTAACATGCAATAACCTTGAAATACATAACTGACAATTCTCACATCAGCATGACCAGAAATTGTTAACAAGACAATGAACAAGTATAGAATCCAAAACGACTCAAATTGAATGAAAAGACAAATCTGTGTAAACACGCACATCATTCTGAATCAATGGGCTGAATCAATAGACTTTCTGCACATGCCACTGTAAAGCACCGCACGGGTGAGAGACAAAGAATCAGGCATCATGGGAAACACTTAAAGGTATTTTGCAACAAATCACTCTGACACCTCATTGCCACTGTATTGAGAGAAATAAGGATCTCATCAGTGACGCAGTAAATGAACACCAAATGTGGTTTTCTGAAAGAACCACAGCTACTTCTAGTTCTCATCTGTATGCTGTGGTTTGGTACAGATATGTTTGCTGAAGTAAAACCAGGATCTGTGAACTGCTTCCCACAGTCCCAGAGGGTAAACTGTGTCACAAGCGTCAGACCCTGACCTAAAACCATTTGACCTAAAAATTCACATACAATGATATTTACCTCTTAAAAAATACTTGAGTTCCCACAACCACACTCAAGCTAAGTGAGATTTCAACCTTCAGAAATAGCAACAATCTTTCTGATAAAATAAACAGTTTAGTTTTGAGTGATATGGGGTTGAACCTTGTATCTGCTGAATGGTTAGTAGAGCTAAGGGGAGTTCTGTTTTGTTCTTATCAAATAAAGTGTGCTTCCCCTTGAGGCTGACACACACCATGTGGTGTACTGAACTGAGGACGCCTACGTGCTAGGGGTGAATTTGCTAGTCTGCATGAACCCACAGTCCAGCTTACCCAGGCTCTTTCTGCATTGCAGCACTGCATCATTTATTTGTCAATTGGACTTTTTTTTTTCATCTGAGTAGCCAGTGCTGTTGACCTGGTGCATTCAATATTGCTCTTTTGCAGCCCACATAATTATTTTGCATTTTTAAAATTGATTTAGCAGCTATGCATTTCAGTTTTCAGTGCAATTAATACAAGACACTCTTTGAATCCATTGATTTTAATGGGAACGGTGCATGGATATGACATATAAGTTTAAAATCAGGAATATTCCAGAGAAATTCCCAATTGTTTTTTCAGCTGAACACCTTTGAACTAAAATATTGAATTGAAGTCCCCCTGAGATTTAAATTAGCATTTCAATTTAAAAACATGTGAGCATGTTCTTGGTTTTCTGATGTTGGTTAACGGTTACATGACAAGCAGGCAAGAACATAAAATATTATATTATATTATATTTCAATACAAACATGAAAATGTACTCATCCTCTAGGCCATCCAAGATTTGGATTAATTTCATTGGAACTGATTTGGAGAAAGTAACATTCCAAAACGCTGGTAGTGAATGAATGCCGTCAGAATGAGAGTTCAAGCATCTGATATAGATAAAGGATCAGCTGAAGCCACAAGTAATCACATGACTCTAGTCAGTTAGTTAAAGCCTTATAAAGCATGAAGCTGCGTGTTTGTGAGAAATAGATCCATCATTAAGATGTTAAAAAATATAATAATAAATCCAAAATATTACTTTCTTCAATAAAATGTTGTCTTTTCTAAATCAGGAGAGAAATATGCATCGTTTACAAGCAAAGACAGTTTTAAACAAATATGTTGGAGGATTAGAGAACAACTGGAGATGGACTTTTTCACTGGAAAAAGCATTATTATGCATCATGAACAGTTATTTTGCTCAGAACTGATAGGTTAAAAAGCCCTAATGATGGATTTGTTTCTTACAAACACTTCAATACAAAACATTAACTTATGAACCGGAGTATGGATTAATTATGAATTATTGTTTTTATCTGCTGTTTGAACTATCAATCTGACGGCACCCATTCACTGCAAAGGATCCATTGGTGAGCAAGTGATTACATTATCAAAATTTTAAAATTGTTAACGTACTTTTCTGTTTACATTTTGATTTACTAATTTCTAGTTTTCCACCCACTGCAGTTCCTTTATTAACCTCCAGGGGTTTACATATGCGAGTTTGGGAAAACCTTTGTTAAGTGACCAAATGTAGAGAAACTTTTTGCTGCAACACATACAGATGTACGTAGGCATCCGTGCACCGCAACTCTACAAGTGAGTTGAGTTGTACGTCTTTCACAACCTCAAACATGGGAGACATTTCTGTTTATCAGTGATTACAGTAGCATGTAGGCGTACCAAGCTTTCAAACGCAAGCACTTCTAGCTTTTCATATTAACACAGGTAATTACATTCCAAAAAGTGCAACTGCGATAAGCTGTTTCCTTCAGTGGTAAGGTTAGGTCAGCAAAAATCTTGCTAAGAAAGTTAGTTTAAGTTTTTTTAAACACAAACTAGTAACCTGAATAAAAACACACGGCATGGAAACTTGCCCTCCAAAGTCCTGTGGTTTATCATAGCAGTGTAATGTAAAAATAGTAAATATGTACAACAGTGCATCGCTTTAGTGCAAGCAATGCACTAAACACACATTTGAGTGTTTGCATGCTTATTAATTGCCTCAGGGAGTACATGCATACTTTCTTTCTTTTTTTTTTAAGAGTCGTGAACAGGTTTGGGCAAAATTCAGAATTAAAGAATTGACTCACTTTCAGCTCATCAACTTGGGATATCTTTTTTTTTTTTTTTTTTTTTTTTTTCAAAGCTGTCAAGCCAACACTCAGTTTTTTAAACCTTGCTTATCTAGTCGAAAATATCCAGTCATGGGTATGTTTTTTTTTTTAATTCATTTTAATTCTAATAATTAATAATTCAAATTCAGGAACTGAAAATCATGCATAACCCTGCTGCTGCAGACTCTGATTTCTTAGTGATAAGCTCCTTTTCGCAGTGCACTAGGACAGATATGATGTGATTACATTTAACAGACAGTTTCACAACATAAATGACATGCATAGACAACATGCATGACATTATTTTACAAGTACATTCAAGAGCTTCAAAGGCACAAGTATCAAGTATCTTGACACAAATAATAGGTCTGTATAGCCAACCTGATCTCACGGCAATTCGTACGTATTTTACGAGGTGGCTAATTCGTACGAATTTGTACGACCTCACTCGTACACATTCATGTGATTTATTCTAAATTGTACGTAATTTACGAGATGGCAATTCGTATGAATTTGTACGAATGACCTAAACAAAACCCCACCCCTAAACCTACCCATTACGTGATTTTAGACAAATTTTAGATTTTAGAGTGAGGTCGTACGAATTAGTATGAATTGGCACAAATTTGGCACCTCGTACAAATACGTACGAATTGCTCGTGAGACTGTGTTGGTATAGCCACTGAAAGGTACCACGCATGTCGTCATGCTTATATGCTTATACTAATAATTATGTACAATTATGTACAATTGGAATCTCTCACATGAAAGAAATGACTAATTACCACTGAATCAGCCTACATATGTATGAAGACACATATATGTTCACTGACTATCAACATAAATTAAAGCGCAATAAATATGTTGATAATATAAATACGAGCAGGCAGCCTTTATATGTAACACCTGAAGAACTGCTTGGCGTGCAGAAAACCTCGTCACAGGATTCGCTTGACAACAAAAGTGTCCAAAGTGATATACTGCATGCGCCATTTGACCTTTAACCTGTTTGAAAGCATGACCCTCCTAAAAAGGAAACCTGTATGAGCAATGATTGTGGTAGCTTAAGGATGGTTCCTCTCTCTTCAGACAGTCCAAAGACAGAATGACTGGAATATCCACCATGACTGAATGCTAAATATGCCTTGAACATTTTCCAAGTTTTTCTGGCGATCGCAGTTGACAGGGTCCTTCGGCCTCAAAACAATTATTGTAGTTGTTGAGGGAACATAGCTTATCCCTTTGACCTCACAGCTGGCTTTATCTCATTCAGTTTAAAGACCTCGGGAGGTTCTGACTCCAGTTTTAAATCAACAAACAAACCAGATTGCAATTTCTAATGGCAGGCGAATCACTTAAGATGTTATTAGATAGACAGAACCATAGATAGATAGAAAATGCTATCAGAGAACTTGATCATAACCTTGTCTACCAAAGCATATTGATTTTTATATGGATCCAGTCCATAAATACTGTCCTCATCATGTCATCAGATCATCTGAACAGTGGACTTGTTGAGGTGTGTGTTCTCCACAGAGGTGGAAGTGGGTTGGTACAGCTCGATTTGGCCCGCTGGGTTTCTGGAAATGGACGTTTTGAATAGGGAGTTTCTGGAGGGTATGAAGCTGGTCTTGCACAGCGCCCCCCAGAGGAAGCGCAGAACCGAGGGGCTGAGGATGATGAAGACCCATGGGTCGATGATGGAGTTCCCTGAGAGGAACAGCAGAGCTATGAGATCAGTTTTGTTGCTTCCTCTAGACTTTGCCATGGAGTTGATGTACACGCGGATCTGGAGAGAAGAAGAGGAATGTCATTCAGGAATGTCATCCATCCTTAACCACACATGGCACTGATGATGCTGTCATAAGCACTGAGTATTCCCAGCACAGTGAGATTTACCAAAGAAAGCGGAGAAGCATGAAGACACATATCTGTTTTCAGTAAATCATATATCAAATGCCAAGCAGGAAAATATTTCAGTGCAAAGTAGAAACAACTATTGAGAATGATACCTAGACAGACAGATAGATATATAGATAGATTCTTTAAAATAGATCAGTATTAGATTTCTAAAAAAAAGAAAAGAAAAAGTCTATAAAATAAAAATAATTGACTGTTATTTATAAATAATCACATTTTCTACATATCACAAATAAATCATCATGTTATGTAACAGCTGCTAGCTATAACTGTAATGAAAGCATTGCGGTGAGAATCTGGAGCCTCTCTATACACTGTCTGGTCCAAAGTATAGCTTTGCATTTATGATTTTAATAATTCATGTCCTTTCCCACATCCCACAAATCATATTTAATCAGTTAAGTGAGAAACCATTATAGTTATTGACATGCTTCTATAAGACTCATCGCTCATTTATCAGTATTAATGGATGTGTTTCATCTCACGCACAAGATAATGCGCACAAATAGCATTACTTCTCATCAGCGAGTTATGACTGTGAAATTACAGATAAGACTTTAAAAAGCAAGATATTTATTAGTTGTTTTTACTTTAACTGAATGCAACAGTTATGTGTGCACATAAGATTTTGGGGGTGCATAAACAATTATAACCACAGCACGGTCTGACAAAGTCTGGGTTTGTGCTTCCTGTCAACCCTGGGTTGCAGAAATTTATATAATCCACTTTCTAGATGTCTTCATCTTGGACTTCCCATCAATGAGTCATAAGATGATTTTGAAAACTTTAAACCATTTCACAGTTTGTTCTCCTAAAAATAACAGGGCACATAACAGAGCAGAAATTATTCGTATTATTTTCCTGTTTTCCTAGGTTTGTTTACGTCTGCTCATGTCTATTATGTCAAAAGCCTTCACTTCATTCCTCTATCAAACACAAAACGTCAGGTTCACTTAAGAAGTTATATTTTGACCAATACTTTTGTTTAGTCAGGAAAACTATTTTTGCAGACCACACTTATTATGAAATTCTCATGCACTGCCTTTCATCAAACTGGAATCTTAAAGCTAATTTGTGATCATCTCTTTGCGTGTTCAGATATTTTCTCCTGTCCCATTTTAGCATGCAGAGACCACCGAAAGTCAGTCAAAAACACTGATACTGAAACATTTTTGGAATTCTTTTTAATCAGTGCAAATACACATTTAAAAAAAAATACTAATCATTTTTATTGTGCAAGAAAATAATTTCTCACATAGCATCAAATGTGGAATGTGGAAGTGAGTACTATGATGAAATTGGACTGTTTTGATCATGTGTGTCCTTTTATCAGAGATCACTGCATTACCTACTACTCCGTCCCACAAATTTAGTCAGTGGGCTGCTGGGATGTGAAATGATATTACTTGTAATTTATGCTGAAATTCAATTGTCCTTAATAAACTCAATTCAAACCAGTGAGCTCATAAGGAGCCACTGTAATACTTTAATATCCTTTTACCTACAGTTAATTATCATTTGTAAATAATTAACATTGGTAGCATTATTCTAGATCAGTGAAGGGTGAGTGAGGGGTGTTTGAGTCAGGTTTCAGCTAGACTATATAAAACAACATCTGTCACACATAACAGTTTGTGTGTGACAACTACAGTCGATTTCCACAAGAGTTAATTCACTCCCTAGAAAAATAGATATCGCACTGGTAGATATTGTTTGAACAGAAGCTCTGGTGGCGATGAAATGATTATGAAAGCATGTCATGTGCCAGATCTTGGGTCTGTTTCACAGAAACACAAGATCTCAGTGAGTGTCAAAATGCTAAAAGCTTTCATGCGCTAATTGTGACATTCTGCCCCTGTCTGTCCTGTCTCCCCCGTGTCTTTGTGTATTTTGGTTTAGTCCTGTCTGTTTT
>JAUMHP010000072.1:4486622-4512692 GCA_032361065.1 Enteromius trimaculatus | reverse complement strand
CACTTTAGCCTTTGATTAGTTTGTGTTTAAATACCTCTGTCTTTCTGTTTGAATTCAGGTCTTGTTAACGTTGTGTTGTGTTTCCCTGCCAGTGTGTTTCTTTTTGCTGCCCCGTCAGCCGTTTTTCTTTTGTTCTGGTTTTTGTTATTAAATATCTTTTGATTTGAAAATTCCCTGTGTCCTCTGCTCACTGCTCTGCTGAGAGGCTCGCCTCACGCACTCACAGCGAGCCCTACGTGACAGACCGTTTTCTGCTCGGCTGAGAGGCTTGCCACGCACTCTCAGCGAGCCGGCGTGAAACTAATAATGTTCTCTAGCATCTGGTATCATAAATACCAGCTTCTCCAAGATGGGTCAAAACCTCTTCATTTTTATCCCAATGAACTAAATATGTGGTTACTTAGAAACCATAACATCTACATGCCCAGTGACAAACTACTAAAATGCAAGCATGGATGGTTTACTTTATCCAATTCTAACCAGCTTGTTCTTTTAACAGGCTCAAGCGGCAAACAGTTGAATAACTTTTTTTAAAACCTCAAAAAAAAAAAAAAAATGAAATAAACAATAGTTATATTTTACAAAAATTCTTGATTTAAAAATTATTCTTATTTTTCAGCTACAAATGTGACCCTAGACAACAAAACCAATCATACGTAGCAGTTATGTTATATTTCTAACCAACAATACATTTTATGGGTTGAAACGAATTATTCAATAATTATTTCAAATCACTGAATAAACACATTTTTGATGGGATGGATCAAGTAGGAATAGCTCTTGTGTGATTTACTTGTGTAATAAATTATTAATAGTAGTTTAATTAGTTTACCTCTTTTAACTTTTACCTCTTTTCATATCATACACTCTCAGAAATAAAGGTACAAAAGCTGTCACTGGAGTGGTACCTTTTCAAAATGTACACTTTTGTACCTATTAGGTTTAAATTTGTACACTTGAAGTACTAAAATGTACTTTTGAGGTACCAAAACGCACCGCCTCAATGACAGCTTTTTTACCCTTACTATTATTGGGAGAGGATTCATCAGACAAAAAAATGCATCGTGGGCTTGTCAGTACAATCCCTTTTCTTTATCCTAATAATATACTGCAAGTCTTACCATTAACGGCAATGAGCAAATGACAAATATGACTGTCATGACGACCAGCAGAATGAGATGTTCCACCTCCTCTGCCCACGAGAAGTACCTCCTGTCTCTTTTACTCCGGGTGTGCAATGATCCTCGGTTCATTTTGCGCCTCCGGTACATTAACACCAGATGGTAAACTACAAAACAGTTGCATGCCACTGTAGCTACAACAATGAGCAGCATCACAGTGGCATAAACGTTGGCATACACCCGGTCCTCAATCCCCTCTGGATTCATGGCAATAAAACACCACGTCCCGGGACAGTATTGCACGTATTTCCCCAAACCTGTAAACGGCATTAAGCAAAATAAAAAGCAGACTAGATAAATGCAAGGGATGGTGACGTATCCACAGCGTTTGGTGATGTGCCTGCTGTAGTGGTACGGGTACCCGATGGAGAGGGACCTCTCCAGTGCCATGGCTAAGAGGATGGAGAGCGTCGCCAGACTGAAGAAAGTCATGGCAAATCCGAAATATTCACACCACGCTCGAGTCTCGCTCAGCCCCACCAGCGTGGTGTTGGTAAAGTGCGCAATCTGCACCAGGGGACTGATCAAGCAGGTTCCCATGAGATCCGTAATGACCAGCGTGGTCACCAGCAAATGGAAGAGAGACTGTCTCTGCCGGTTCTTCTCTTTCCTCCTGCGAAACTCCAGGAGAACCAACGCGACCAGGTTCCCGAGAACTCCAGCAGCGAACATCATCGCACTGATGCGCGGACCCCCGTTCTGCTCCACGCTTAGGCTTTCGGTACAGTTTTGTTTTTCTGACCCCATGAGACCCAGAGATGTGCTGAGACTCCTTTTGTAGATCTTCTTCTCAATGTTCTCCAAGCTGTAGAAGAATTAGCTTAGAAGCAAACTCTGCATTGGAAACACTAGCCTGCTTGTCTTGTCTAGGATGGTTCACCAAGGTAAAGAAATGGAGTTTACCAGTTTAAGCATGGTGCGCTCCAAAAAAAACCGATCCATCCAAGTGTTTCAGTGCCTCTGGAGTCAGACAGACTTGCTTCTTTACCTGCCCCATGCTCTCGAAGGCAAAGAGGCAGTGGGAGAATGTTGTGTGAGCCATGAGTTCCTCCGCTGAATGAGCCGTTGACTGGTGAAACAACGTCATTGTCTTGACCCCACCCTCCACACACACACACACACAGATGCAGACACAGAAATTTGAGCTTCCTTAAAACCACATGTGCTGTTGAGACATTATTTCCTGACTGTTTGGGGTCCCAAAGTGCTCTGTGTACAAATATTATCACTAAAATAGCTATTATAATAGTAACAAATTAGCTTGCATGAGCATCTTAAAGGTTACATGTGATATAAGTCATTAAATTTGCCTTAACTTTAAATTGGTCTCTGATTAAACAAAGACCACTATTTTTAAAATGGCCAATAAATAATAAAAAACATGTTTGTTCTCCAGAATTGTGTGTTCTTGAGTTCTCATCAAATAACTTTATTTCTTTTTTAAAAGAAATAACTCCTTTTAGAATCCTAAAAATATAGCAGTTTACTGATTTAAACATTGTTAAACATAATCTGTATATTAGAATGATTTATATCTTGGGACATTTAAAAAAAAAAAAATGGCCCATTAAAGTTTATCTTTATAAACAACAGCTCAGTTGGCATCTTTCCCAATTGATAATTTCTGCGGTCATCCTTTCTTTGGATTTACATAATTAAACCTACTTCCTCTTGCTATAACAAACGTTTGTGAACGCTAAAAGATGTTAGAATTTTCCAAGGCTTTAAGGTTGGGCATGTGAGCTCACAACATGCTGCGACACGTCTTGCCAGAAGGGAATTTTATGCATTTTCACTTTAAGGCTTCCTGGTTCTTCCTGATCAATGTTTTATGATTTGATAAAACAGCTTTAACACATTTACAATATCACTTTTCTTCTATATACTGCTGTGTTTTGTTCATATTATTAGCTATGCAGGAATATTTCCGCAAATTCCAGTTACATTAAGAAAGAGACACTTTCCTAACAAATACTAAAGCAATCCTTTGTGCAACAGAGGAGTGATAAGAAAAAAAAATTGCAATATTAAAAAAAGACGAAAAAGGGGGGGTACTTTTATGGGGTTACCCGTTTATTCAGGCGTTATAGTGTTTGGTATTATTTGTTTTCATCTTGCGCCCTCTATAGGTCAAATAAGATACTTATCTATATTTATTTTGACTTTTATTCAACAAGGCTGCATTAAATTGATCACAAATTATAGTAAATATATTTATAATGTTACACAATATTTATTTTTCAAATGCATGCTGTTCTTCTGACTATTTTAAATCCTGAAGAAAAAACAACTGTTTTCTTTAATAAGAGGAAATGTTTTCTGAGCACCAAATCAGCAAAGAATCATGTGACACCGAAACTGAATGTAATAGCTACTGCAATATAATAAAGTAATGGCTGCTGAAAATTAAGCTTTGTTATCACATGCATATTTTTTTTAATGTTGTTTGAAATTGTAATGATGTTCTGCATTCAAAAAAAAAAAAAAAGAATATAATGAAAAACTTCAAACTTCATCAAAACATAATAATAATAATTTGAATGATTACAAAGTCAAAATCCAGTATCTCAAAATATTAGAATATTTCCTAAGATCAGTCAAAAAAGGGTTTTCAAAGCAGAACAGTTCAAGTTAAAGTATGTCCTTTTGTGCACAAACTCCAGCATCAGTGTGGAGTGAATGGGAAGCGATCAGTCTGTTGCTCTGCTGAGGCACTATTAATTCTTCAGCTTGTCTGGATTGTTGTTTCTCATCTATCTCTTGAAAATATCCCATATACAGAGGGTTCAGGTCAGGCATGCTGGCTGACCAATCAAACACAGTAATCCAATGATCAGCAAAGCACTTGGAAGTGTTTTTGTCACTGTGCACATTAAATCCTGCTGGAAAAGGAAATCAGCATCTCCATAAAGCCTGCCGGCAGATAAAAACATAAAGTGCTCCAAAATCACCTGATAGACGGCTACATTGACTTTGGACTTGATAGAGCACAACGGACCAACACCAGCAGATGTCACAGCACCTCAAATCATCACGGGCCGTGGAAACTGCTCGCTAGACCTCAAGCAGCTTGGATTCTGTGCCTCTCCAGACTCCAGACCTTGATTTCCAAAATGAAATGAAAAATGTACTTTTATCTGAAAAGGACCACTGAATCCCATTATTTTTATCCTTAGCCCAGGTAATATGCTTCTGACTTTGTTTCTGTTTCAGAAGTAGCTTGGAAACCCTTTTCCTGAAGATCAGTTCAGTCCTTGTGAAAGTGTTTGAATCAGCTTCAATCGTTACAATTTTTTTTTTTCAATATTCAAACTTTTTTAAGATACACCTGTATATTTGATTAAAGAAATCTTACCAACCCAGACTTTTGATCGTTATTGGTTATTAAATCAAATGGCCTCAGATTTGATCTTTTGTCATTGTTTGGACTGTTTGACAAACAGGTGTTCAGGAAAGTGCTGTGGTGTTGTTTGTGGTTATTCAGTGATCAGAGAGGAGATCAAATCCAAATGACCTTTCACCCTTAGGCTCCTTTTGCCCTGCTGGAAACTACACATCTTTTGTTAGTAGTTAAACAAGTGTGTTTGTATACTTTTAGTTTTAGTTTATTTGTGTGTATTAGGCTAAAAAAAGTTCAGATAGTAAGCATGACATATTTACAAAGCAAATCTTTGTGCATTGTTCACAGAAAATTTGGTTATAAGAGAAATGTTCATGCCAGTGCACAACTCAGAAATTGCCTCTTGTTCTAGACTCTATCAATTGTGCCATAGGCCTCCTAACGTTATTTAGGTATTTGGTTGGTTATCTAGTTAGTTGGTTAAGTTACCCATTTTCAAGATTAGATCTCCCAAATTCAACAGTAGCTACCCAGTTTTCATATAGGACTGGCCACTAGATGGCACCAGAAACAAGAAAGAGACGGTGAGTAGTTTATGAAGATGAATCAAATGCAAGAAAATGTAAAACATGTGGCTATACTGTTCGTGTATATGATTCAAAAATAATTCATTATTTACCAAATATATGCCTTATACACAAAAGAAATAGAGTATGTATTGCTGCAGTAATTACAATGCAAATGCGAACATATTGGTAATTGAAGTAAAAAACGAGAAGTGTGGCTATTCACGGTCTTTAATGAGTCTCAGAAGTGATTTGTGACACTCATCCCTTTGTTGTCCAGTATTTACACTTCTCAAATTGATCAAAGAATAGTAGTAGAATAGAAATAATTGGATTAGTGATTGGATTAAAGCAATCTTAACCACACTCGGCAAACTGTCAGAAAAAAACATGATTATTAAATTACATTTTATGGCTACGTTTCTATAAAATAAAGCATAAATATAATTTAATACTTAGACTTTAGGATCTATTTAATACATAGGCTAAAGTATTTATATATTTTATAAGAGTTATATAGGAAGCATTCATTTAATAAAGAATGCACATGCACATTTCTTCATTAATGAAATTAACGGAGAAAAAAAAGTCTATTGTCTTATAAATTTAATGACATGCAGATGACGTCCCGTGTGTCACCCGTCAGCCAATCAGCGTCCGCGCGTCCTCCCACAGTCCCACCCTTTCGATGCCTGGGTCAGAAAGTTCCCAGCTTCGTGCCTAACATCAGCAGCGCGCACTGAACTCATTCAAACTGAGTGTGCCGCATGAATACAATCTGCATGTGCGCCAACTGTTCATTAAAATGACTTGGGACAAAATAGCGCTCTTCTTTTTAGAACTTTCATGGACAGTTCAGCATGTCACAGCCATTCACAGACATGACATCTATCCATATGGGATGTTTTACGGCGATGTTGCTCTGCAAGAAGGAGACGATGAGACTTCTAAAGTGATCACGCTCACCAAACCCATGTACTTCTATGAGGCGTCCTTCAATAACTTATATGTGAGTACATCAAACGTCTAATGTTTTTTTTGTTGTTGTTGCTGCTTGCTTTGCCTTTATTTGCCTTCTTAAGAAATCTCATATCTCCCTGGGAACCTGAATAAATATGTTGATGTAATTTACATGTTTACATTTTTATTTAATACCTGTATAACTTGTGTTACAAATGCCTGTCATTATTACTATTGTATTTTTGATTTTCATAATTTAAAAGTTTTCTCTGCAAACTTAAACGTTATTTGTCATTAACGAAATTTAACATGGTCCAAAAACTGCTATAAACTCTATTTTTCTTCTTCACTAATTGTACGAATTTCATTCCAGAGTTAGATCATTATAGACCTTTCTCATTCTATTTTGTGTCTCGTTCCAGGTGACCACCAATGGAATCATCTCAACTCAGGATCTTCCCATGGAGAAGCAGTATGTAGATGACGGCTTCCCCACCGACTTCCCTGTCATCGCCCCCTTCCTGGCTGACATTGACACCAGCAAAGGAAAAGGATCCATCTTCTACCGGCAGACGGAGTCTCCAACCGTGCTGAAGCGGGCGGAAGCGGATGTCAAGAGAGGCTTTCCAGATGCCACGTTCAGCCCAACCCATGCCTTTATCGCCACCTGGGAGAATGTGTCCGCTTATGAGGAGGTCACCCGCAGCTCTAGCCCATCCAATCGGGTAAGAGAACTGGTACTAAATGTGACCCTGGAGGTCTGGCTTGGCTGGGGTTATCAAAACTGGTCATCTGTGGTCTGTCCTAATCTCTGGCCTAGAGGGTGTCAGGCAGTACAATAGCGTCTCCCACTTACCTGCTAATCTATCCAAGAGCTTTTAATATTACCTGCTGTGCAAAGGAACAATTGGTGAGATTGTATTGCTCCTAATTGTTCGTGTCACCACAGTGATTAGATCTTCTCGACACCACACATACCACAGAAATGCTTGGGAAGGTTTTAGATGATTAAAGCCAGAGCGTTTCTCAGGGGTCTCATGGGCTTTTTGAATGACGTATAGGGTCTTCATACAGTGTTGTTAGGACGTCAAGTACATTACTTGAATAGTTTATTGTACAAGTGCAAACAAAAATGCCATAAAATCAAACATTTAGTTCTATAAATATAATACAATGATGTTAACAGTAAAATATAACAACAATATTTTTGGTTTTTAGTGAAACATTTAAAAAAATGGCAATCCTAGTTTATTTGCTATAACAATTATACATAATTATATGTTATGTTTTATTTGCAATTAGCACTGATTTTCTCTAATGTCCATCAGAATAGCCCTGCAATCCATTATGAGTCATGATCCACCAGTTGGAGTTGCTTTATAATATTAGACATTAATATTATAATATTATAAATTGTGAACAGTAAAGCATGCATAGACGTCTGAGACCAGTGAGATTTTTCTTTAAGAAATTAATACTTTTTATTGATAAGGAACATGTTAAATCATCAAAAGTGGCAGTAAAGACATTTGAACTGTTAGAAAGATTTCTATTTCAATTACATGCTGCTCTTTTGAGCTTTCCATTCATTGAAGAATCCTAAAAAATTATTGTCTCCGTGTTTTTTTAACCACTTTATTTTAAATTCTAACAATATTTTCCAGTATTGCTGTTTTACTATATTTCTGATTACATAAATACAGCCTTGATGAGCATGAGCTGAATAAATATGTTGATGTAATTTACATTGTTACATTTTTATTTAATACCTGTATAACTTGTGTTACAAATGTCTGTCATTATTATTATTATTGTATTTTTTATTTTCATAATTTAAAAGTTTTCTCTGCAAACTTAAACGTTATTTGTCATTAATGAAATTTAACACGGTCCAAAAACTGCTATAAACTCTATTTTTCTTCTTCACTAATTGTACGAATTTCACTCCAGAGTTAGATCATTATATACCTTTAAAGTGATAGCATTAAAGTTTCAAAAATATTATAAAATCTGTTTTTATAGGCACAAAAGCCAGTTTTATGTTGTCACATTCAGAACATATTTTCACAAAAGAATTCTCAAGTTAGTAATTCATTAGTTCAGCGATGGTCTACAGTTGTTGGTGTGTAAATGAAGGGATTTCAGCTGAGATGTTTTTGGTGTACTCATTCTTCAAGCCTCTAGTGCACATTCAGCTTTCTCATTCAGACAGCTGAGAAGAAACAGCTGCATTGCTCATGAAGTATTATCATTTGTTATTCATTGGTTCCGGAAACAGCATTTCTTCTCTTGTTTGGGTTGCATAAGGCCATGTTCATGTTTGTGTTGTCAGAGTCTATCTATCGGGAATATACTCTATAGAACTGGCTCACAATCTTCCAGAGACAGAAGTATTCTAAATGCAAATAATAAAAGATACTATCACAGTATGTTACAATATATATCATCACAGTTAAAGCTAAATGTCCCAGAGAACATACTAAATACTAGTATGGCATTCACGTTTAGATGTTTAGTACTTGTGATAAATTGGCTCAGTACTGTTGGCCTCCTGCCGTTTGGCTCATGCGGGGTTACTGGGTGCATGGAAAGTCAAACCGCCGACATCTTTCTTGACTAAGGAATTGCATGCTTTCAGAATTGTTTACTATCTTAAGCAATGTTTGCTTTCTAAATTTTGCTTGATTGCAATAGAAGAGGTTTAGGCCAAAGGGCTTGTTTGAAGAAAGCACATCCTTGAGTTGATTTACTATGTTTCCGTTCAGTCTCTCCTCAGAGAGTTTGCTGAAGCTCAAGGGGTCTAAATGGTGGAATCTCTGGATGATATCTTATGTTTGCCTTTGGGATTTAAACCACTTTATCTAGTCTTGTGTCTCCTCCAGTCCATCACACGTCTATCTGTCTGCAGATGTCTCATAGATTGAAGAAGCAGGAGCTTGATACTCCATGAATGGAGGACACATAGCACTGATTCAGTTAATTTTTTTTATAATTTTTTTGACACAGTTATGTTATTATTAAAAACCAAAACAGACTAAACATTTGGAATTATTAGGATTCTTTAAGGCTGCCAAGGCTGAATTTATATGATACTTATGAATACCGTAAAACAGTAATAGTGTGATTATTATTGAATGGCATTGAAGACAATATAATATAATATAATATAATATAATATAATATAATATAATATAATATTGTTGCTGTGATTTAAGAATTTGGCGTATATTGTTAAAATGAATTTGGCAAGAATGCATTCAATTGCTCAAAAGTGACAGTAAAGACATTTATAATGTTACAAACAATTCTGTTCATTAAAGAATCCTGAAAAAACAGAATACAAAATAGTAAGCGGCAAAAAGTAGTTTTGAGTTACCATTATTTCAGTAAGTGCAACAAATTAACATATTAGAAATTAACACACCAAATTCTACATTTATCAAGTTGTTATGAAGAAACAGTTACTGGTGATAGTATTGTTGTGGTGATGGTGATGATTACTGTAATGTACTGATGAAGTACCATCTCGAGTCCTTAGACCCCTTCATTGTGGGGTCCTAATTTTTCTTTTGGTACTATAACATCTTTGAACGATCTTGTTTATGGGTGTGTTTCTGCACTGCTTCGAGGCAGTGTGGTCCTGCAATTAGGAGTTTGAAGCTGAAGGCAGCAGGGTTGGGTGAGGGGATCCAGGAGGGATGCATTCTGGGGAATGAGGCAGCCTGAGGCTCTCTGAAAGCCAGATGCAGCATTGTCTCTCTGGAATTAGGGGGGGTTGTTTTGTGGAGGTGATGGCTCCACTCGGGGACAGCTTGGATTACTAAACACAGGAGAGGAATTTCACACACATCGTCTGTGTGTGTGTACGTGAGAGACTGCAAAGGGGGAAGGGCTTCTTAATATCTGTGTTAAAACGTCATTAGGATGGGATGCTAGAAAAGATTACTTCCATCCGTAATGAAATATTACACCATATATTTTAACGAAAATTGTTAGTCCTAGTTCTTTCATGTATGTTTAAATTAATTTGTCGTTAACCACGCTATGCCAGCTAATGTGTAACTGAACGAATAACCTAGAAATGTTATTATTAATGAGTTCATTTAAAAACGGCATCATGTGCAATTTACATGTGTGCATACCATTTTTTAAAGTTGAAAGTTGATCATCTATTTTTTTTAAAAATAGTGATTTTAGGTTTCTCTGAAAACTGAAATCGTACCAAACGGTGATGTTAAAACCAAGCTACATACCGAACCAACATATTTGTGGATCATTCCACCCCTAATAAAAAGCTAATTCTGAATGATATTTACTAAAACAACCCTAGTGATACCTAAACAATTTGACATTGCTAAGGGTGACACTAGGCTCCTAAAATGTTTTAGTGATCTGTTAAATGATGTAAAACTAGGTGTGAACAACAACAAAGGAGGGCAAGAGACAGTACTGAGGCACATTTGGTGGGTTGCTAGGCTTGTAAAATCTGTGAAGTTGTTAGAAAGACCATACAGTATTTGGATTTCAGCTGAAGCTCTAGATGGTAGGATATACAGAGAACAAATCTCTTTTAGAGACCACTTTGACCAGAAGTTAAGTAAGTAAACTATTTTAGATAGATTTACAGTATATAATGGAATATTTACAGGTGATATGTTTTGAAGGTTTTATTACCTTCTAAAGTGCTGCACAAATTCTGGAGTAACGGTCTTCTTCTCTTCAAGGTAAACACATTCCAAGTGGTGCTTGCGTACAATGAGAAGGATACTTATGCTCTCTTCCTATACCCTGAGGATGGCCTGCAGTTTTTCGGGACAAGGCCCAAGGAATCTTACAATGTTGAAATTGAGCTTCCAGCTCGTGTGGGCTTCACCAGAGGAGAGCTGTCCTTCTTGTTCTTTTCTCGGACAGAGGGGCCATATTACAGCGTCACCAGTGATGAGCAGTCTGTCAAAAACCTTTACCAGTAAGCATCGGAGGATTCACCATTGTAAAAAACAAACAAAAAAAAAACATTTATTTTTAGAAATAATATGGAAAATTAATCAATTTACAAGTAATATAAAAATTGTTATTATATTGTTATTAAATGCTATTAATTTATGTTTTTTATAAATAAAAATCTAACATAACATAAACACAAAACTCATATGTCTACTTATAATATATTTTAAGATTATTTTTAATTTGATCACTTTAACCTCTACAAATCATTGTAGGATGCTGAATTATATTACAAATATTACAATCAGTTGTGTTGAATTTTATGAAAACCATGATAAATTTTTTTCCGGATTCTTTAATGAATAGAGTTGAAAAAAAAAACATTTATTTGTTTTTTGTAACAGTATAAATATATTTTCTGTCACTTTTAATCAATTTAATGCATCATTGCTAAAAAAAAATTAATAAAATCTATTAAAGCAGAAAAACAAAACATTAAATATTTATTTGATATATTTTTGAATTAATATTAATAATAATACATGTTTTATATTATATTGTAGTAAATTTAGATATTATATTATGTTCGTTTATATTTTATATCATTGTTATATATATATATTTTTTTTATTAATATATTATATTATGTTTGTTTATATTTTATTTTATTATTATATCTTATTTTATTTATATAATCAAACAAAAACAGTAATTTAAAGATTTTTCTTTGATTCATTTTAAAATACATTGTGATTGCCATGATTGATTTTTTTTATATAATTGCAATAATATTTTCTTTTACAAATTGTAATTATAATTTAATATTGTAACTCTCTTCAGAAAAGGAAACATAGGAGAGCGTGGAGTTTGGCTCTTCCACATCGGAAACAGATATTCCTTCCAGAATGTCGTTCCTGCACAGCATGAGGCTTTTTTCACCAGAGCTCCTCCAGTCCTGAATGCTGCATTCCCTGATGAAGATTACACAGATGAGGAAGAGTATGATCCCATTGATCCTGACTTCCAAGATCCCACCACAACGGAGTATCTTGAGCCAGAGCAGGACTCCTCAGTACTGGAGCATCTTAACCAGGAGGTGCCCCTTGGTCAGGCTCCCCCTCAGCCCTCAGAGTCTGGTCCAGGCGAGTTTCCTCAGCCGGATCCCCATAATGGCCCCCCGGAGGACGTGACCCAGCCCCAGAGGCCATTACCAAAACATGCAATTCTGCAGGTGTACCCGAACCGTGTGAAGGATGCCCCACCTTCTGGAGGTCAAGTGTTCAGTGTTGAGGAAAAAGTGGACTTTGACTCTGGAGGTGAGAGCTGAATGATTGTCATCCATAACCAATACTGATACATAGCGAATGAAACTTTGCTAAGCACCGCCCAAAAAATGTTACTGTCCATTCGTACTCTAACAACTGTCTCACACAAACATTTGCTTATTTCTAAGGTATGTTAATTAGTGTGTTTAAATACCAGCGTTGTTATTGTTAACTAATAGTAACTCATTTTAAAACTAAAAATGTATTTTCTATAAATAAACCTAAATCAAATAAAATGTAAATACTGCATAAATATAAAAAAAAAATAGAGAATGAAAAAATGGGAAAATTAAACAAAAACTTAGCAAATGGCAAAACATAAATAAAAATACTTAATCGTACTGATAGAAAAAGTTTAATTATAAATCAAAATATTTTTGTAATAATTATAATAATAATAATAAAACTACAGTTTAAAAGTTTAAAAAAATAAAAAATGAAGCCTCAAAAAATTAATAATAGTATATAAATAATACTGAAATAACACGGTTAGCAATTATCCAGTAGTATATCCATAATTATTATACAATGAATAATATTAAATATGTTTTTGCCACTTAAGCTTTGCAAATTAAAATATACTTTAATATTTGCAAATGAGAACATAAATTTGCATTTACATCAACAGAATTGCACAATTTTATTCAAACTTTTTTTTACAACACCATTAATGTCTAAGAAAGAATATCAGTTAAATACAAAATCCTTAAAATTCCCATACATGGGCATGCATGAAAGTATTATTATTATAAGTCTGTCATTTTTTTATTTTATTTGACTCAGTATTGTGACTTCCTATTATTCAGTATTACCTATCAAAACAATCTCAAGATTGTTTAGGAGTTAACCTATGACTTATGACTGAGTTTGACTTTACTAGCCCATTTAAGAGCAATTTGTCTCTCTTTCCGCTCTCTCCTGCAGTCATCCATTACTCAACCGACAATAAAGAGACATGTGAGCGTTTCCAGCAGCAGTGCGGTCAGAACGCACACTGCTCAGACTATTCCACCGGCTTCTGCTGTCACTGCAGCTCAGGGTTCTACGGCAACGGCCGTCACTGCCTGCCAAACGGTAAGACTGGGGCTGTAAAAAGAGCCGTTGTAAAAGCTACACATAACATGACCTTGTTCTGAAAGTATGAACAACATTCGCAGGACATCTCTGGGGATATATTACCAGTGTTTCTCTTTCCAACACGCTATTTTAAGAGTAAAGATGTATATTTTTGTAATGCGAAGGAATTTGTAGATAACATTTTGAATTGGCATGCAAATTCCAAACAGTTGTTTCCTGTCAAACTTGGTCTTTTACTAACTGCTTCTCTTGCGTGCTGCTAATTATCCGTAATTGGCAAACACTTGTGTTAACTGGCTGCGGTAATACCCACAACTTATTCCAGTCTTTTTATTAAGAGTTGTGGCCGCCACAGCAATTTTGTGGGATTTTTTTTTTCATGTTGGAAACACTTGATCTTTTGGAAAACCTGAGTGGATTTCCCTGGCGAATCATTCGGCGGCCCTCATGGGGTTTGAGTAACAGGATCTTTTCAAGACAGTGACATCACATTGGCTTTGCAACGCCTGTAATTTACCTGTGAACATCGACTCCATGCTTATGTGCGAAAGAAATTTTGAGCCCCGTTTCAATGTCAAGTCTGGCTTGTGCTGAATGACAGATATTTGTGTCTGAGAGAAAATATTCAGTGGAAAAGCTTCCTCAGCTGTTGGATATGCGTGTGTATACAGTAAGAGCTTTGTGTGGCCGGTGAGGGAGGTGGTGTAGAGGGAAGACTATCCAAAACCACTCTGAAACAGCTGAGTAACTGGAGAAATTGTAGCTTTTGAGAGCAGCTTGTAGATTAGAGAAATAGTTCACCCCAAAATGTTTTTTTCTTCTTAACAAAACAGCAACGTTTTTCATGCGGCCAAAATAGGGATGGAACAATGAACCAAGAGCTAGTTTTAAATCAGTTGAGATGTTAAGTGAATTCTGATACAATTGGGGGAAGGAGTTTGTATTAATGTGTCCCTGAGTGGAACTGACTGTCTTTAGAAAAGTTTAGATAATGTTTTCCTTAATCTAGCCTCTGTATAATGCATATTAAAGTAGTGTTCGTTAGTGCTCGCTAGTGCTGTTTTTTTTTATAGCTGCAGGAAACACTGTATCACTGCTGTTCCATAAGCGCCACCTGCTGTCAGAAAGTGACGTTTGTTTTTTTGTTTTGCAAAAACGTTTTATCTAATATAATTTCATAGCGCTAATAATTTAGATTAAAAAGTGCTCATGCTGCATTTGTGCATTATCTTTGTTTGGATAGTAATTAAAATAGAGTGGTTGCCTCTAATTCGAAATGTAAGCTTCTGACAGGCAAAGCTTCGGTTTGTTAAATGAAGAGTTTCAGTTTGTCTTAAATCTGAAATTTGAGTCATATCATCGCATTGTGAGTTTAGTGAATCATTACATCCCTACAGCAAAAGCGTAGTCTTTTAATCTATCAGTACTTATGCAATATTCCAAGTCTTCTAAAGACATACAGGCTTTCCTGTAGCTTGCATTTTGCAAAAAAATTACAGCTAAAACTTGTAGATTTTGTTTGTAGATGTAAAACGTTTAATTCATCCCAAAATTAAAATTTGCTGAAAATGTACTCAGGCCATTCAAGATGGGTTTCTTCATCGTAACAGATTTAAAGAAATTAAGCATTGCATCGCTTGCTTACCAATGGATGAATGGGTGCCGTCAGAATGAAAACCTAATCCACTAGTAATCTAATTCCAGTATATTAATTAACATCTTGTGAAGCATAAAGCTGCATGTTTGTCAGAAACAAATCTATCATGAAGCCGTTTTTAACTTCATACTGTAGCTTCTGGCTAAAATACAAGTCCTTAAGTAGTGTTTATCTGGAGTATCTTGATGAACAAAACATGTAAAAACCATAAGCTTTTGTTGGTCACTTTCTGAAATGATTCAAAAGCCAATGGAAAAATCCTACTGATTTGTTTGCCAAGGGAACCAAGGTGATGCTTTCCGAATTAGCCTAAAAATACCTCATGCCTTCAGCACATTTAATTCTCATTTGAACCTCTCGGATTTATTTCTCAGCTCATAGAATTAGACAACTCAAACAATCATAAGTTAGATTTTTTGATTTCATCTCCATGTTGTCCTCAGGTGCTCCTCATCGTGTGAATGGAAAGGTCAGAGGCACTGTACTGGTGGGTGGCACAACAGTGCAGCTGGACAGCATCGACCTTCATGCCTACATCGTGGTGGGTGATGGACGAGCGTACACGGCCATTAGTGAGGTCCCAGAGCCGGTGGGCTGGGCCCTCATGCCTGTGGCCCCCATTGGAGGTCTGTTTGGTTGGCTCTTCGCCCTGGAGCTGCCAAACAGCCTTAATGGCTTCAGTATCACCGGTGAGGCCGTCATGTTCTCAATTCCTACTTCTTTTATGGTGTAGAGTGTTTGTTAAACATATGGCCCCCTGCTAAGAGATTTTAGGCTTAGAGGTTTTGTTCCTGCTAATAGAGTCCCGCAAGGGCTTTGTTAGTCTGATATGTTCTTAACCACTTTCTCTAATTTAAGTCAGGTGCTCCATTATATAATAATATGTTTTCACTTTGTATGTAAAAGCCTGTTTTTTTCTTTCATGAAAAACACCTAAATGTTCATCAAGCACTATTATAAGGGTCACAGCCCCCATCTGGATCTTGTTATATGTGTTTGCAGTAAAATGAGTGAGCAACAATACTGCTCTTTAACGACCTTTTAATCATGTTGAAAACTATCCTTTCTGTTTCACAGGTGCCGAATTCACTCGCCATGCCGATGTGACCTTCTATCCTGGGAACCAGCGTCTCAGCATCGTCCAGACAGCTAGGGGTTTGGATACCCAGAACTACCTCAATGTGGACACTCAGTTACGGGGCAGTGTTCCCTTCATCCCTTCTGGTGCCACGGTGCAGATGGAGCCATTTAAGTACACCTACCATTATTATCCTTCATGTAAGTTCTGAAGGAAAATCTGTGTTTCATGACCCTGATACAATTTAAGATTGTTTTCTTAATTGTTTTTCTTTAATATATTCTGTATTATATTCCCCAGGGCTGTCAATAGATTAAACTTAATCTAATTAATTACAAAATATCTGACCTAGGACCACAAAACTGGCCATAAGGGTCCGTTTTTTTTAAATGGAGATGCATACATCATCAAAGCTGAATAAATAATCTTTCCTTTGATGCATGGTTTGTTAGGACAATATTTGGCCGAGATACAATCTAAGGTTATAAAATAATTGAGCAAATCGCATTTAAAGTTATACAAATGACGTCATTAGCAACCAATAATACTAATAAAAAATTATTAATAATTTCGATATAATTATGGTAGGAAATTTTACAAAATATCTTCATGGAACATAATCTGTAATTAAAGTAGTAATTATTTTTGAAATAAAATAAAAATTACCCATGCAGTGTGTTTTGGGCTATTTCTACAAATATTCAAAAATAAAAGAATCCAATTTTTTTTTTCATCAAAGATTCTTTAAAAATGTTGAACATTTTGCTGTGTAGATAATAAGCAATGAGCAATGAAACAGCGTATTTGAATAAATTCTAAAGTATCACGTGACACATTTTATTCATATTTTATAATTACTGTATTTTTGATCAAATAAATTTCTTGGGGTGCATAGAGATGTTTCCAAAACATTAAAAAATTGAATGGTATAGGTCATGGTTTTGTGGAGAGTGGCTTAGATATAAAAAAATTACAGGAAAAGAAAATGTAAGCTTAACGTCTTGTGACGTCTCCAGTCTCCTCTACTTCCTTTCAGAGGAAGCTGTGTCTGATCTAAATAAAAGCTCATGTTGGTGAACAAGAGGTTGCTTAACAATTAAATCCTGTGGGATTTTGGCTCTAGAATTAAAACCCAAAGTTTGCTTAAAATTGCTTTCCTCTAAACTCTTGCCTTTTTCTCCTGTTCCCAGTGATTACCTCCACATCCGTGCGTGAGTTTACAGTCGTATCAGCTGAAAACGGAGCAGAGACCCACACATTCCAGGTCAAACAGAACATCACATACAGGGACTGTTCTCACGGGCCCCGCAGCAGACTGGAGACGCTGGAACTGAGAATGGAGCGCATATTTGTTATGTACGTCAAAGAAGAGCGCATCCTTCGATACGCCATCACCAACAAGATCGGCCCTCTTAGAGGTAGGCTGCCAGCATAGGAAATGCACATCCTGATGGAAACATCTGGTCACTATTTTACAGTATGTTGTTTGTGTCATTTTTGATGTGAACGTGCTAATATCCAAGTCCAAGGTTTGTTGGAATCAAGATTAAATGAAAGTAAAGCGAGAGATCTCTTCTTCCATATTGTGACGTAACAACGAAGTGTAACCAGTTATCATAAAGAGAAAAAAATATTTAGGATGGGCATTTTTTGCATCAGGTGTTGATTGGATGTCGGGATGTGTATATGAAGTTTTATGGTTTGAGCTAGATTTGCATTTTTTAATTTACATAAGAATGAGGTTTCTGAAGCAACATTTTTAATTCAACAGGATCTCTATTTTTAGTCATTTGTTGGTCTCAAAAACACTGCTATTTTTTTTTTTAACCCTATATTGCCAAAAGTATTTTGTTTAGCAAGAGACAACCTATCGTGAAGTGCCTCAATTCTTGCCTAGTTAATTATTTATGAGCCATATGTGCAGTTACAGTAAGACTCACATGATGATTGTTTTTTTCTCATTGTTGTTGCATTTTCTTTCAGCGTTTCAGAAGCTGATTTACATTGTGACACTTTCGCCATTCGACAAGCAGTTATTTAAATGTTTTTCAATCTCATTAGTATCCAAATAAGAAAATTAAGAAAGAATTTTGAAACATTTTTCAGAATTTTCAGGACCTGACTTTAGAATTGAACTTTGAAACCTAACTATGCACGACTGATTACTATCCCGGGGTGAACTCTGTGAAACATGTTACAAGATAACTCAGGATTATATTAACTCAGGGTTTGGAATTACACCAACTTTACGGTTTATTTTGATATCATCTTCTCGATTTTTGTAAGAAAAAAAAAAAATGCATAAAATCTTCCTTACTTAGTCTGCCTATGCATGGCCTCCTGCTCGTCCTTCGTTTAGACCAACCCTCATTTTTGGCATAGTTTCTTTATTAACATGCTGACTGATGTGGCAATGAGATGTCTGGCTCTCACACAGGACTTAGATTGGCTCAAGTTCAGCTGCCTTCCCATCATGCAAAATAGGAGGTCTAAGATAACCACCCTGAGCCACCTGCTGCTTTCTACCACGGCCCGGCATTAGACAGCAGACCGAGGGGCTGGAGAGAGAGGAGGACTGCACTTTAAATTAACTATGTCTGTGAAGCGAGCCTGTGGCATTTTACAGGGATTTGTGTGAGCCGTTTGTAACAAATCCCTTTATGCACAGAGTTCCCTTAAGAAATAAATCAAAGGTTTCTTTTTGAGCCCTTCGATTTGTGACCTTGTAAGGCTGTGTAGTTCCCAAAAGATGTTTTAGTGGGACGACGGTGATTTGTATGGCCCTCTGGTTCCTGGCTGGTGCTGTAGATGTTGACTTTTAGATGATAAGTGAGGTCGGGATGAGCATATAACCAGCTGAGTTGTATCTAGTCAGTGGGCCGAATAAGATCCAGTTTCCCAGAGTTGCTCAGTCATCAAAACCTAGTGTGACCTTCCTTTCATTTGCAATAGATAAAGTTAATCTTGTAATCTTTAGCAAATCTCAAAAATGTAAAAAAAAAAAAAAATAGTTTTCATACTATACATCATGTTGTGATTGTCAAAATTCACTTGTGGCATTTTAGTGTTTTTAATCAATCAAGCAAGTATTTGTTATAAATTAGATTATGGATATTTTATTTACTTTATAGGAACTAGTTGCTGGATTTTATGGCAAATAATAAGATGAACTGTGGTTTGTCAACTAATATGTTGCTTCTCTGCCAGATCATGCACTCTCAGAGTGTCAATTTGCTGAGTACAATCTCCTCCAGATGTTGATATATAGCCTATATAGTGAGAGTGATTAATCTCATACTGCTGTTATTATTATGTTTACTTCATAACGGGGTGGTGGGTAGAGGAATAGTTGCGGCGTGATGTTGTGGGAACTGAAGGACACCCCGAAATCCCTGTACCCAAGAGAGCCATGCATGGCCCCTGGCCGAGGCTGGAAAACACAGCTGCCACTGTCTGTCCAGTGTGTCCGGCACAACTAACGTATGGTAATTAGACCAGTGCTGACACATCTAAGATATTAGATTAGACTGAGGTGGATTCACATGCTTATATGTGACCGTATATAATATCATTATGGTTCAGCTGACTGTGAATATGAAGAACTGGATCTCAGTCATTTCAGCCCAGCTGTTAGTGTTTCATGTGGTTGGTTGGTGATGCCTTTTCCCACAACCTGGGCGATGGAATTCATTTAGGGGAAAGTCAGATCACTTGGTTGACATCTTGGCAACTCCCTAAAATGATTTTTCTCATACAGCTCTTATCTATGCCTTCCAGGTTTTACATTTTTCATGCATTCAATGGGAATCAAACCTGTGACCTTGGCATTTTTAGCCAATTTTGAACTGCAGGAATGCTTGAAACAGTGTTATCATGCATACATCGATAATATGATTCATTCTACTTCTTCTGCACCAAATCCACCAAATACATTCTGGCGCCACCAGAATTTTTTTTTACAGAAGCTGATTCTGTTAATGGCAAAGCTTTAATTACCCACATAAAAGAACTTCTTCATTCTTAAATGATCTCTTCAGTTAAATAAACATTATATACAGGATTGAAAGGAAATACTCTACTTTTTTAAGATTCATTAACCATAAGGAACATTTTTTAGTAGCATAGATGGCTGTTGGTCTAGAAACGTGCCTTTCTTGTGTAAATCAAATTATACATGAGTTTTGGGTTCGTTTAGATGAGTTTGTAGAAAAGTGTGTTAGGTCAGTCATTCACATTCTGTTTCTTCTGGCACAAGTCCTAACACCTTTAATGGGTCTGAGCTCCAAAAATCACGCACTCTTGAGATAAGCATTGTGTGAAGTACACGAGGAGTGTTTCTCTCCCGTTCACAACAGCAGTTTCCCACCTGGTCCATCCGCCCCCTTCGTTTTCCTCAAAGTCTTGTGTTAACCAGCGCTCCGCCCCGCTGGCGTGCCGCTGTCCCTTTAATTAGCACAAAGTTGAAAAGAACCCCCCGACCCACTTTGGCAACGTTTGTCCTGTAGTTTCTCTCCACTTTTCCCCCTCCCCTGTGGAGTCACTTTAAAGGGGACCGTCTTTCTCATTCTCTCTCACTTCAAACAAAAGTCTTCCTGTCTGCCTTTGATAATTGGCCAAATTGGTCCCTGGCCTGGGGTGAGGAAATCAAGCTGTTTTTTAATGTGTGATGAGTAGGCGTTGGGCGGGGGTGAGGGTGGTCCTCTTGGCCCAAGGGTCCCAACAATGGGTACTTGATGGTAGGCCGTATGGGTAAGAGCACAATGAAGTCCTGTTGTCTTGGAGTAAGATGTCACTCGTAGAGTTTTAGTAATGGTGTGTGAACCACCCTGAGTTTTAAGACCCTTTTAAAGGTGTTGTGTTTTCCAGGTCAAGTACTTTGACCTCCAAAGACAAATTTAAAGACCATTTGAAATCGTATAGGTTTGTCGGGGTTCACACCTCTCCATATGTTAACACCTTTGAATCCACGTTTATCAAAAAGACCCTCATTACTCAAGGTCTGTGGTTTTATAACATCACTTAGGATAGTCATGTCTGGTGAATCCCCTCTGGCTGTGATGATCGTAGTAGTAAAGTTCCCTCAGTTTTTTCATGAAGTCATTTTTTAACAAAGCCTCCACTCAGGATGCTGATTTTGGCCAGAGGTTTTAAAACATCTGCAGTGACTCATTCATCAGTGAGTCACATTTCCAGCGGATGTTCCCCAGTGGTGAGTTAGTTTAGTATCTTGAATAAACAGTAATACAAACAATCAGTATTATTAACGGGCACATATCACCATAAACAGAGATTCTGAAAGGGGATTTTTGCAGTGATACCATAGAAGAACCCATTTTGATTCCCTCAAAACCTTTCGGTGAACTGTGCATGCAATGAAAATTTGCTGATATTTAACCCTCCTCTTTGGAGAAATTTAGCATCACACCACTCATCAGTCCTTTGCAGTGAATGGGTGCCGTCAGAACGAGAGTCCAAAAAGCTGATTAAAGCATCACAATAATCCACAAATTTTCCTCATGACTCGAGTCCATCAATTAATATCTTATAAAGCAAAAAGCTGCATGTTTGTAATAAACAAATGCATTTTGCAAACATTTTTAATTTCACACAGTTGCTTTCAGCTAAAATGTGTCCTCTATCTATAATATTGCTTCTTATGTTTTACCCTCAAGTAGTTTCAAACCTGTATGAACTTCTTTGTTCTGCTAAACACAAAGGAAGATATTTTGAAAAAAGTTCAAACCAGGCTGAACCAGACTGACTTTCATAGTTTGAAAAAAAAAAAAAAAACTATGGGAGTCAATGGTGAACCAAAACAGCCTGGTTACAAACTTTTTTCAAAATATCTTCCTTTGTGTTTAGCAGAACAAAGAAATTCATACAGATTTGAAAACTTGAGGGTGAGTGAATGATGACAGATTTTCCTTTTTGTAAATTATTTCTTTATTGAACTCTACTGCCCCCCTTTTATAGTGTTTCGCTTTGATTTGCTTTCTATGGGACTGACCCAGGCCCACGGAGATTACATAAGAAGTTATTTGTAGTGACTGTAGCTCAGTTTGTTGCTTTTCTATTTCTATTTTTCTTGTCTTCACATCTTTTCACAGCTGGAGAGCCAGAGCCAGAAGACGTGAATCCCTGTTACTCTGGAAATCATGACTGTGACACAACTGCTCAGTGTGTGCCGGGAGAGGGACAGCTGTTTTCGTGCCAATGCGCCACAGGTTACAGAGGAGACGGTCGCAACTGTTATGGTAAGAGAAGTTATATGGAAATATCACACACGCTTGTGCTGTAAATTCAATTCCTGGTCCTTGACACTCTGTTTAATCAGTCGAGGGTCTGGAATACTTCGGGAATAACCAACGTCTTCCTTCATTAGAGCCATGCATCTGCGTAACATCAACACTGCAGGTCGTTCAGAAGTGGGGTCATCACCACTGTAGTATATTAGCAAGACCAGACGTTTCCTATCCACTGAGTCAGACGCAAAGTAGAGGAAACCCTCAGTGAATCATGATCGTGCCCGGGGTCTTTCCCCCCGTCTGCTGTCTCTCATCTTCTTCTTCCCACTGTTACCAAGCTAAACAACAGAAAGACTAAACACTCTTTAGGTGGAATGTGGGAGATCTGTGAGCTTGTGGTGAGTCTGGGGAAGATTTGTAAGCGAAGACACATTGCTGTGGCATTTCTGTTTGAGCTGCACACGCAGAGGCCACATCCTCAGCTTTAAGCTAGTTGGGGGGCTCAGACCACCTGATCTTCCCTCGTTTGAAGAACAAATTGCACCTCCCCTCCAGAAAACTCCCTATGTACAGATGTGCATTCTTTATCGTGACCCTTATTTCAGATTATTACTATATTTTCAGACTATTTGAGATGAGTTGGTTCTGATTTAGTGATTTGGATGAACTGATGCACAAAGCAAAAAAAGAGCTTGTAGCTGTTGGGCTGCATAAATAGCTTTTAAAAGACTGATCACAAATAGAATGCATTGCCGTCTTATTAAAAATTAAGATGTCATGTTTCTAACTTTATAAGGAATCTTGACTTGACAACTATAGCAGTGCATATTTGCATAACATTAGAAATGAGATGAATGATTCAAAATAAGAGAAAGGTTTAAAGTTTTAAATATAGTTTTATCTAAAAGTTTTATAAAGCTAAACATACAATTTTTGATAAAGAAAATGTATTTTTTTTACATGTAAAACTGCACATTGGAAATGGATATTAATACTAAAATGATATTTTAAAATATTATTATAATATTTGTAACCAATTTTGGTTGTTGTTGTTATAAAAAAAATCCCTGTTGCAAAAAAAAAAACTTGTTTTATTACAAAAATGTACATTTTTAAATAATTGTATTTGATTCAGTGAATTGTTCGTTTTAACTGTTTGGAACAAATTGATTAAATTTTAACAATTACTTTTTTTGTGCAGAATTTTATACATTTAAAAAGCTAATTTGCATAAAGTTGCACTTTTCTCAGCATTCATACATCACTGGACATGCCCATAATTCATTACAATGTAATTATTATTATAAATATTGGCAGCAATTGCTTCATTGATTCAGAGAATCAGTTCCTTTATAACTGTTTCTTTGGAACAGAACATCCAATCAGAGCGATTCATCAGAACGAATTTCCCAGTGCTGTTGTCTGCACTTGATTATGTGTATGTGTATGTGTTTTCAGGCATAATGTTCCTATTAGAGGATAATTTTATCACCTGTCTGAACTCTTCACTCTAGAGTAGATAATAAGGGGGTCAAGGAAAGAGAGCAGAGAAAAATGAAGAGAGAGAGGGGGAGCGTGTGTTCCTTACCCTCCCTGTAATTAGCAATGATCAAAACCAGATCTCCTGCTGACCAGCTCTTAACCCACCCAGAGCCTCAGGCCTGTTCCCACGCACTCCGACAGGGACGATATCCCTCGCTATCTTCCTCTATCATCACAAACGGGAGGATCGAGGCATGCTTTATCTCTGCAGCACCTGACCGACACGTTTGATCCACACCAAGGCACCTCTTACAGCCTTTTAGACACCCAGCATCCAAAACAACGAATCTTGTAGTGTGATTGGTTAACATTAGAGCATTATGGGTTGTAATTGAGCAGTTATTCTCTCTTTGTAGATGTGGATGAGTGTGCAGAACGTCTGAGCTCCTGTGGTGCTCACTCTTACTGTGTGAACCTGCCTGGAAGCCATCGCTGTCAGTGTGAGAGCGGATTTGAGTTCGGATTTGACGGTCGTACATGTCAGGGTAAAAAACTTCTTCATTTCCTGTGCCTGGATTTAACATAACTTTACCAAACTTGTGTATTCCACAAAATATATTTTCATTTCATCATTCAGAGACAAATGTATATTTTACCTTTTACTAGTTTATGGTCAGTAAAAAAAAAAATTAAAATGCTTATATTCAGAAAGGATGCATTCAAAATGTGCAAAGGTGACAGTAAAAACATTTATAAAGTTTTCAAAAGATTTCAAATACCTTTTTTAAGAAGTAAAAAAAAAAATTAAGCATTGCAACTTATTTCATCATTGAAAATAATAAGAAAAGCACAATGAGGCTAGAGTAATAGCTGGAGTAATTTAATCGCAAACATGACATTTTTAAATGCATTAATTTGTAGTAATTTTTCACAATATTACTGTTTTCACTTTAATTTTGTTCAAATAAATGCAAATGTATGTTTTCCATCCAATCCATGCAACTGGATGTTGCTTGTAGCATTAATCGTGCATACTGTGACAACAATTTGGCATCTCACCATTGATTCAGTGATTCATTCAGTGTTTATTGCTATGTAGTGCAAGTGACATGTGGCTAGGTATGGTTTCCCATACTAGGAGTTTGTGCTCTGCGTTTAACCCATCCAAGTGCACACACACAGCAATGAGAAGTGAACAACCATGCACAATCACCGTGAACACACACCTAGAGCAGTGGGCGGCCATTGCTGCGGATCCCGGGGAGCAGTTGGGGGAATGGTGCCTTGCTCAAGGGTCTCACCTCAGTTGTGGTGTTGAAGGTGGAGAGTGTGCTGGGTATTCACTAACCCCACTTACAATCCCTGCCAGACCTGAGACTCAAACCCATGACCTTTGGGTTACAGGTTCGACTCTCAATCCATTAGGCCACAACTGCCCCCCCACTCGACAGTCTACAGCACACACTCAGCAGTTTACATGTGACTCATTCTGTCTTTGGGATGTGTTGCAGAGGTTAAATGTTGGTAAAACACAGACTCATTCTCTCAGCTGAATGCTGTAGGTGAAGGGTTTGCAGAGCGGAGAGGGGCATGGGTAACCAGAGACGCTGGGGAAGGGAGGGTATTTTGAAACAATGACCCAATGTCCTCGCTCAGGGAATGTGCGTAGGAGACGCACAGCTGAAGAACACGAGGGGGTCAGAGGACAGTTAACTCTTCTCCTTCCCGTACAGCACGCATTAACAGGATAGTGGGAGTTTGAAGCATTCAGGCAACAGCTAAAATGACTCAGACCAACATCCTGAGAAACACGGTTAATGCGCTGTTTGTTGAGTTCTGGATTGAGTTTTGTGGTTTGTACAGATGTGGACGAGTGTCGTGAGCAGCCGTGCCACACCCAGGCCTTGTGTTCAAACAGTCCGGGATCTTTCCAGTGTCAGTGCCAACTGGGATACCATGGAGATGGTTTCCAGTGCCACGCTCAAAATGGTAGTTGTTTTTAGTTATTTGAATTTTCGTTTTATTCAAGTAAAGTCCCAAATTCTATAATATCTGGTTTTGCATTATAGGTCACCCCAAGACCCAGTGTGAGCAGCACAGAGACAGTCTTCAGAGTGGAAATGGTGGTGTTCGTCCTGTAGGAGCCTTCATCCCTCAGTGTGATGAGGAGGGTCAGTACAGACCTCAGCAGTGTCACGGGTCCACAGGTCACTGC
>JAUMHP010000072.1:4453180-4486522 GCA_032361065.1 Enteromius trimaculatus | reverse complement strand
AAATTGTTCCATTAAGATATTATTCTTATGTTCCATTAAGATATTTAGTAAATTTCTTACTGAAAATATATTAAAACTTAATGTTTGATTAGTAATATGCATTGATATGTTCTTCATTTGAACAACTTTAAAGGTGATTTTCTCAGCATTTAGATTTTTCTGTTCCCTCAGATTCCAGATATTCATATAGCTGTATCTCGGTGAAATACTGCCCTATCCATCTAAATCATACATCAATGGGAAGCTTATTTATCCATCTTTCACATGTAGTTTTGTTGTCCAGGGTCACATATATTATTTAAACAAAAACTTTTGTTTTGGAATGTGATTCATCATTTGACAGCACTAATAAATGACAACAATATATATATATATATATATATAGTTGCAATAAATAAGAATCTCTGTTCTGTTAATATTATTCTATTCTATACTATTGCTGCTAAAAATGTTTATAGAAAACACAGAGATAATTTTCTCTGATAAAACCTCATTGTGAGGATCACAAAATATTTCATTACTTTCAACCCATAATCATTTTTATGAAACAATGGAATGCGAGTATGTTATAAAACATGCCACATATCTTGTCAAGCTGTACTTAAACTCACTATCACTGTGCTTGCAGTGAACATAAATATTTAGTGAGCTACAGTAAAGTGCATTTTTCATTTTCGATTCCTTTAATTGTTTCTTTAAATCCAACGCTCATTATAACACAGCTCTCTGGAAAACTAGGCTGTGAATGGGCAATAATGCAAGTGAATGTGCTTGTATATTACATACCATTAACCTGCAGGGTGTGCGTTTGGAAAAGCTGCTCGTAGCCGTCTGCATGGCAGGTGTAGTTGCCCATGTGTGTAGTGGTCACCTTGGTAATGTACAGTGATCCATCATCTCCGAAATCCTGTTAAAAATACACAAAACTACCATCACCGTGACCTTACAGAGTGAAAGATTGTGACACACAAGTGCAAACAACAGCCCAGAGCTGGAAATGTCAGAGTGTATTCCTATAATCAACATTAGCTGGAATGCATAAATCTGCAAATAAAAATGTGGAAGCGCAATCAAGCATCCAGATACTGGACCGCAGAAAGAAAAGAGAAACTCGGTGAAAAGAAAACCCAGCGGGACTGAGAGAGAAAGAAAAGGAGAATGAGGACAGTTAAAAAACAGGGTAATCAATAGCAGCAGATTGCAGCGGACATTTGCATCAGGTCTGCTGCAGGCTGTCATTAAAGCTCTACACACACCATTTATTCTCCACACACTGCTTCTGAGAAAAAACAACAAACTTAAAGGTACAGTTCGGTCGAAAAATCTACATTTTGTCATCATTGACTCACCCAGGCGTTTTGTGTATGGCTTTCTGCAGAACACAAAGAAATGCAAATAACTGGTTTTGTCCAAATAATGAATTTTGTATGGACCAAAAAAAACCCAAACACATCTTTGTGCTCTGCAGAGAAAAAAAAAATCATATAAATCAAATGAAAGTGAATAAATAATAGAATTGTGATATTTTTTATATGAACTCTCTCTTTGAAAGACATTGAGCTACAGTGTAATCATGCAGATGATAGAGAACACTAGATCTACAACCGATAAAAGAATCACGCACAGAAAATATGCAAATAATTAGGGCTACCATCTCGTAAAAGAATTATACGACAAACAGACCAAATGCAAATAATATGTTATTTGCTAAAAAAATCCCCCCAAATAAATATAAACTGTACTGTACACTACCGTCTGGGATTACATGACGTTTTGCAAAGAACTAGTTTCGAGAGGAGCGTGTACGAAATCAACCGTGGCTGGCACTGCATAATCTAATCAATCTTCTCACTAGCCCAATCAGACCCAACCTTCCCACTATTAATAAACCTATTGCCTTCCGTTCTGCATCTCATCTTTTATGCATCCCTCCTCAGCCCCTTCTCTGTCCGTTCTCGCGCAGTCCTTCCAGCTCGCCCCCCCCGGACAGCACGCCAAATTCGCTAACACACTAATAACATTATTATTGATATGATGATGCGCAAACTCGTGAAATAAAGAATCAGAAACAAAAAAATAAAAATTGTAGCAACATGCAAAGCTATCTAAAAATCTATGTGCAAGTGCATCGAGGGCAAAACCTGCTTTAAACCAATTGATTTAGTTAATAGAAGTTAATCGATAAAGAAAATGTATGACATCATTTTTGCAAGCACCCTCAATTCACAGCAACAGAGTCTTCTGGATTTACTTTTTTCAGATTCTTCATGTCATTCCTCACAGGCTGAAGGATGGAGATAAATTGAACTAAACATTAAAACTACTGTTTCTACATAGCTACACAGTTCTAACAGCACAATCAATGAAGTACAGCAGTTCGGGCTGTGTGTTAATATGCATCAGTAAGGATGTAAAACTCTGCTCACTACAGGCCATGACCTTGATCAAATAAACAAGCCCCTTTCCTCACAATGTGCCCTTAATGAGTGAAAACAGCAGTACAGAAAAGAGAATTTTAAAAAAAGAGGCTAAATAGAGGAGCCTCTGAATATGAAATAAAATCAGATCGCACCAGTCATTTGAAATTCTAATGATGAGAATAGAAAAAAAGACGAATCTGCGCATAAAGCAACAAGCAGCATCAGAGACAACAAAGGCTGAAGAGAAACACCATCAACGTCCAAACAAAACCCCATGAAGTTAAAATATTCCAACGACATCATTTTTACAAGGTCAACCGACCTTTCCTGACATCCTGATGCCCAGGAGGCGAACAAGTATTCCTTCAAGGACGATTCAGATGGTTCTGATTAAATATGTTAATTTTGATTTGAGGCTGCAGAAGGACTGTAAAAACATGGGCCCTCACATGTATGCATACAAAGCCATAGTGAATGCACCAGTATTGAGAGAGATAAACTAAAAGTAGTGATGTTACTAACTTACACTTATAAGTAGTGTTACACGTAATCAGATTACTTTTGTAAGTAACTAGAAATGTAATGCATTACTTTTTAATTTAGAAAGAAACATCGGGGCATTTTCAAATAAGCAACCGTCAAATGCAAACTCAGTATATTATGTAAACCTGCAATAATTATGTTTAATAAGACAAGTATATTTTTTAAAGTAAAGTATTCAAGTATTTTTATTTTTTATTTAATCCTATTTTACTAACCTGCATACATGCACACGTTTTTTAAATATATACTATATGTGTGTTAATAAATAAACACAGTACATATACTATGTAAACAAAAATTATAATTACAAAATTGGACCTGATTAACCATTTGACAGCATTACTATTTAGTTAAATGTTTCTATTTCTATGTCATTTTTAACTTATGATTATTATCATTTACAACTTAACACAAATGTATTTAGTTTAAATCTATCCATTTCAACATATTTCCCCAATGCTGTTTTACACTACATTGTATTATATATAAAAATACGATTTAAGGCAAACCACAGGAAAATGTAAGGTCAGTATATACTGTAGCATCGTAACCCTCATGGTAAATGAACAGAGAAATAGGATGTCTTGAAGAAGCGCTGAAGAGTGCAAACCACCAGCTCCTTCATTTCCCTTGACTCTGAACCAGCTCAATAGAGCAGGCACCTTAACCTGGTCTTCAGATTTGTGAGTCACAGAGGGTTAATTGTGGTGTTAGAAGTGATTAGCTTCAGGGTTTTCAGACTGTAGCAGCATGCAGCCCCTAAAACCTGAACCTACCTGAGAGGGGATCTGCAGTAAAGAAATCAATCCAAACAAAAACATTTCAGTTTCAGGATTTATTTTAGATGCAAAAGTGAAAAGATGCCACAAGCAAAGATTAGTTTATCTAGTTTATCATTTATCTTTTTGAATAATGTTAAAAAATATGGATGATTATGGCATAAGACTGTATGCTAGTTTAAACAATTCTTCAGATCATCAATAATGTTTTACCCAATGTTTTACAGTTTTAGTGCCTAAATAATCTCCTTTTGTTTTATGTATTCAGTGAGCAGCTCATAATAATGGCCATGTGGTAGTCCCAATTGTGTCCCATGATGCAACGCTCAGCAAGATCCCTCATTTTAAGCACATTAATGTGCGGAAGATGCTTCCTTAGATGAAGATGGGATTCACTAAGCTTAACAAAATTATCTCTAACTATACTTGGATTTATGAGTTTCTCTCTGACAGCAGACTAAGAAAGAAAGAAAGATTCTAATGAAAATAAAATTCACAGAACTTAATACGATCTCACTTTAAAAAACTAAAACTAAAACAAACAAAAAAATAGTTCATGCAACATGCCTTGACATGACAGCCATGATGACATTAAATGCACTGGACATGCAAGGTACCTCAAAACATCCTCTGGTTTAGTTCAGCCAGCTCTGCTGTCCTAAAGACAACTTTTAGAGCTGCTGACATTTAAACAAGCTTTCCTCCGAGTTCCTAGATTATTCATGTAGATGCTACTGTACCATCTTGTACATGTGCACATGTCCCGTCTGGTTTAAACTGTGGTAGGGACTGCAGGGTAAAGGTTCTAGAGATGGATCTTGGCAGCCACGGACTCCTTCCTCATTTAAAACCTCATAAACTTTTACTATATTAAGGATGACACAAAGGCAATTGAGTGTTGACTGAGCCAAGCATTTGGATGGTCAAATATAAACACTCTTAATAAAAATAAACGCACACTGTAACATAAAAAATAATGAACAGATTTACTCGACAATCTGCAAAAAAAAAAAAATGTATAAAATGAAAGTCAAGGACAATCGAAGCGTTCACGATAATATACTGTTAAGATAAACAGTAGTGTATTGGGAATACAAATTTCTTTCTTGGCAGACAGCAAGCTCACAAACGTATATCCATAAATATATTGAGCACATTAATAAATTTGTATTCATTTATGTTAGACAGACTCAATTTCTTCCCTGCAGCATATCCCCAGAGAGAAATACCATATTCTCTATGTTGCTTTAATTTATTTAAGTACTTCTGTTTAATTCTTTTCTTAACCGTTCTTTTCATCTTAAACGACTTCATTTCATATTGGCTCAATCAAGCATCATAAAAGACTGCCAAACCCATTTAGTTTCTCTTGAGTATCTTCTCTCTCAATCCTCATTTACACTAATGTGCTTTCTATTGAGTTGTAGCCGTGTTGAGTGATGTTGCTTTACAGCACGAACATTTAAAACATCGCTCATACCTCAATATGGTATCATGGGGCCATATTCCATCAGCCTGGGTTGGTTAAGGTTACTGTAATAAATATATATTACAGCTGGAGCGTGGCACAACTGTAAAACATCAGAAAACTCAGAGACTTTGGAGCTCCTATTGTGTTATTTATGGGTTTCTTTCGCGGAATCCCACCTGGCTTCCATCTTTCTTGAATGTTAGCTAAATCAAAGAACATTAAGAGAGATGAAGTGAATTAGATTGAACATCGAATGATCTCACACCATGTCAATTCATTTCAAAACAAGGCCGCTGCTAAGTGTGCGTTTGCCTTTGTGTGTCAATTTATTGGCTTGAAATTTGCTTTCATCAGCTTTAAAAAGGTAGCTGATTGAAACGCTTTCCAGATGGCTTGTACATACACACACTCGACTGGATAAAAGCAGAGCGTGACGGAGATTGAATAAAATGAAAGGGTTGCGTCACTCACGTTAATGTCCTCCAGCTCAAGCATGTTGAGGGCATGGTTGTTGCGTCTCCAGATGATTGGCGGTCTCTGGTCTCCTGTGATGGCACACGTGAGCACAGCGCTCTGACCCACCGTTACTGTGGTGATGCTCAGCTTCTGGTCTTCGGGAAGGCTGAGCTGATAGACCTCTGAGAAACAACAGAGAGAAATAATGGGTTAATATCAGCTTTCCCTCCCCAGCAGGATTGTTCACTAGGTGTCCACTTCAGCTATTAAATTCTATTTCCAGACCACTTTTTGTGTTTGCAAAAAATTATTTGATATTTCAACAAGCTTTTGACAAACTGTGAGAACATCAAACTGTTCTCAGATGCCACATTACTGGTGTGAATATCACTTCCTGTGACACCTAACACTTCGTTAAAGCAATGAACTTTACTGCAGACAGTTACAAGCAAGTGTAGTGTAAACGGAGGTTTAAAATACTGATTCTCGCTCTAGACGTTGGGATGGTTTAGTGATAACACAGATGCATTAATATTTAAAGTGTAAAAAGTGTTAATACAGAGATGTTCTTGTCCTGACTGAGAACCAAAGATGAGATTATTACAGTTCAAATCCGAACCGGCACAAAACATACACACACACACACATTGTTTTTTTGTGATTTATGGGGACTCTCCATAGGCGTAATGGTTTTTATACTGTACAGACTGTATGTGGTATTGCCCTACACCTAAACCTACCCCTTACAGGAAACTGTGTGCACTTTTAGATTTTCAAAAAAACACCATTTAGTATGTTTTTTAAGCGTTTTGAATTATGGGGACACTGAAAATGTCCTCATAAAACACCTACATATTGTAATACCTGTGTCATACCCATGTCATTATACAAAAATGTGTGTCCTCATAAACCCGCACATACATACATACATACACACACAATAAATATACACCATACTCACATAATGTAAACAACTTTTAATAAGCATAATAATTAATATTATTGATTACAGCACTATTTTTTTTTACTGAATTTCTTCAAACTGATTTTTTCAAAAATAAAAAATAAAAAAATTCCCAACCCAAAACTTTTGAATGCTATATTTAAGTACTCTGTATTTGCTCCCAGTTGACTCCTGCTAGTGTAGTTTAGTAAACCTTCATGATTTAAAAAAAAAAAAAAAAAAAAAAAAAAAAAAAATTGTATGACACAGATTAGAAACAGATCTGTATTCATACAAATACACCTGAAAGCACATCACGTTTTCCATGAAGCAAAAAAGTGGGTGACCTCTTTTCAAACAAATAACTGAACAACATGTTTCAGACGTGAGCTGTCAGCTACAGGCACTGAAAAAAGTACAAGGGAAAAGTACAGGGCCCCTGCTGCCAAATCACTGTAGTTTTAACAGAGACGATGAAACAGTGGTGTCACACCGGTACTTCAAAGCATGTCGGTTCTTTACAAACCAGAAAACAGTCAAAGTGTTTGTATATCTGGAACAGCATATGAAAGCAGGCCCCGGTAGAAAATGTATTGGTTGTTGCGTTTTTCCCAAACATGGCTTTCTAAGGATTTCCGACAAATTGTGTTATAGGGAAACTCTAATGACAGAGCCAACGTTACATGGTGCTATTTTGGGCGAGTGTTTTGGAGAGCTTGTGCTGTGGGAATCACAACGGAGACGTGGATTCAGAAGACAACCAGCAAGTCTCGACGAACATCACCGTCAATGCCAAAGTGCAAATTTACAAACATGAATGCGTGAATATTTTCTCAAAATAGTTTTGTAAATTTGTTTTATACCTCATTTTTTCTTTCTACTGTACTTTTGTATGTGACTTTTTGTTAAAAAACCTAACAAATTAAAAAGAGAAAAAAAAAAAAAAGAGAGAAAAAATCTAAGTTTAGTTGTGTAATTTGTATGTTTTCAAATATTCTAAAACAGTATTTTGGGGGGAAAAGGTTAACATTTTAAAAGGAAATTTAATGGAACACCCAAAGTGCTTTTTTACCAACAGCAATTTTTTTATCTTTTGTAAGATGATATTTATAACAATAAAATGTGATTGACAACTTTAATATGTCTGCTTACATTATGTTTCAAATTATTAAATATTTATGGCTATGCAGTGATTTTCTTACATTTACAGTATGCACAGTTGGAGGTATAAAGAACAGGTTGAATTTCTTGCTCCGGGGCAAAACAAACCCAGCCATAAAACTTTTCTGCGTTGCATTAAGGTTTATTATGCAACAAAAACATATAGTCCAACTTTTTATGTTAACCCATGTAATTCTTCATAAGTGCCTTCACATAAGGCTACAATGAAATTACATTTTGTAATAAATCTTTGCATTCTTTTTTTTTTTTTTATTACAGGGCAAAGCAAAATAAATGATAAAGAAAACGGCCCAGTTTGGCATTCCCGCAAAAATGTCTTGAATTTAAACAAAATACCTGTGGTGTGGCTAATAAAAACAAGCATACTTCACAGAGCATGTCTTGTGGTCTTTGCAGAAAGGTCCAGGCAGATGTTTTATCTGCCCACCTTTCCAAGGCGGTGATCTGTCTTGGGGTCGGCGATGATGGCCTGAATTGCTACGATGGCCTCGTTGATCTTGGTTTGTAACTCCCTGAGCTCCTCGATGTGAAGCAAACGTAGAACCCTGGCTGCTTCGTTCAGAGTTGCATCTGAAACAGGCAAACACATTCTTTCTGCTTGCAATCCCTTTGAAACCCTTTAACAACATATGAACTTGAACGTCAACATGATGATGCACTAATTGTGTCAAACATGGAAAAACAATAGGCAAATATGGAAAACACCAAAACAGTTTCCAAATGCAAACCTACCTCCGGTATCAAATCCTAAAATGTGCTTGTCAAGAGAGACTGGTAAACCCTATGAAAGAACAAATAAGTTTTCCTTTTAAAAATTGAGGCAATAACTGCACATATTTGAAAGATCAGAAAGACTGCTGAAAATTCAAGTTTGCCATCACAGAAATAATTACATCACATGACCTGGGCCAGTTGCATAAAAGGTTAAGACTAGTCTTAAAAGCTAGCTAAATTTGTCTTTAGGACTGGTCACTGGTCACAGTAAATATGTATATTAGTCTAAGGTAAATACAAAAAATAAAACTGATTACTCTTGGTTAACTGCTAGTTGGTCAGACTAGCTCTTAAGACACTGTCTTAACATGAAGGCTAAGTCTATGCAACTGGCCCCAGAGCAGAAGATAATGGATGCATCAAAGCTCTAAAACAAAAGGCTAGTAAAGTGTGTTGAAGATGACAAAGATACACTGACTTTCAGGTGGTCTAGTATTAATATATGCATTCACATACATTTAGTTTTGTGAGTGTGTTTACAGAATGAGTAAACATTTTGATGGTCACAATAGTGACCGGTGGGATAACTTAAGTATACAATATAAATCCAATCACAGTTGCTAGTGAAAATGGCAATAAAATGTTGCAATGACAAAATATTGCTCAAAATTAAAAATTGTTCCAATAAAAAAAAGAAAAAAAAAAAGAATGTAAAATAATGATGTTGTAATACTCCTAGAATTAATATAAAAATTTGATGTTATATTTTACAAAAAAGTAAAAAAAACAAAATTGTTGATTATTTCAAAGGGTTACTTATGATCTAATGACACATCATTTGGATATTTTCGTGTCTGGAAAGAATTTGGAAATAAAAATTAAAATGACAAAACCGTTTTTATATTTCCCAGTGTTACTGTTTCTCTGTGTTTGTTTTTTTAAATACCTTACCTCTTTTGCTTGACTGGCCTTTGCTATAGCATCAGGGGTCAGACGTTCCTGTATTAGGATTCTAATGGCCTGTGATGACAAAACAACAACAAACTTTAGTTTAAATCCACTGGATTTAGATTAATGTGTCATACTATTGGCACACACCGAACCATACTTACTTTAAGCATTACCAAATGGTCATCATGTCGCTGGATTTTGAGTAGATTAGCAAGCGCCAAGACACCAGCTTTAAAATCTGGATTGTTGCCTAAAGAGAGAAATCATTTCAGACCAACGCATAAATTGAAATATTTTTTCGTAATGCCAAAGTGTTGTTGAATCAATCAATCAATCAAACTATTGACTTTTTGAATGTCTGAATTGTGAAATTAAGTTAATTAAATGTTGTTGTTTTTTTGTGGAAACATGGTTCCATAGTAACCAATAACTTAGACCAAGAATGTACTAAAGAGAAAAAACAAAAACAGCGGAGCCGAATATTTTCTGTTCAGCGAACCACGTCCTCCCTGTGTGTCATCATTCGGTTCACATCTGGAGCGTTCTTCCAGCTGTGGGTCACTGGGCCGTTTCAGCCCACTCATTGTGGGTTGTTAGAAGAAGTGGGTGTGTAATCATTTCTTTCAGACATGCTTGAAAAGCTGAAGTTGGTTTCTTTAATCAGCCTCTTCCATCTCACAACAACAGGACTGGAAAGATGGTTGGGGGAGGGAATACTCACTGTCCAGATTAATTAATGGGTCCGCAGACTTTTGAACATCACTGGCCTCTGTTGCAGGTTTGCAGTTTCGATATTTCTCCACTGTGGGGGGAAAAAAAATAGCATAAGCAATCGCAGTCAGTGCAATGCAAATAAGGGGTCTAAAGCGGTCAAAATTATTTGGTGGGAAATCTAGGAACATCTTGCACTAAGCATTTCTGAGGATAAATGGAGTTAAGATTGTGCAATCAAACGTGTGAGACAGCTGCAAGAGTTACATGATGCTGAAAAGTTTGCAAATACTGCCATCTAGTGACGTGTGATTGAAAGTAATTGCTAGATCACTTCCAAAGAAAAGTCTGAGCAAAACAGGCAGGTTATAATTAATAATTCATCAATGCATCAAGCATTTTGTTTTCACTTGGCCAATTAAAAGAAGCTTTTTAAGAGTAGTGTGTAAGTGTTCATCAAATTCTTATCAAATTTCTTATCCATACACTAATGTTTAAAATTAAACATTTTAAAAAATTTAAAAAAAATGTTTCTGATATTAATCTCATGCTCACCGAGACTCTAAAAACTGTTAGTTAGTTACTGAATGAATTAATGTTTTCTGTTAAATATATTTTATTCCTGTGATGGAAAAATTGAATTGTCATTAATTTATTGTGTAATGCCCGTCTAATATGCTGATTTGGTGAACAAGAAACTTTTCTAATGATCATCAATAATAAAAACAGTTTTTAATAAAGGGAGAGTTCAAGTCTTTATTGGATACAGAAATCTTCTGTAACATTTTATTTGTCATTACTGCCACTTTTGATCTAATGATCTAGTGTGTATGTGCCAGTTTTCTCTTTCTATGTTATGTGTAAAAGAGCTATAGTACAGTATAACCACTGGTTATTAATAATAATAAATAAAAATCATACCATTGTCTCCATACTCAAAACGAACAGCAAGACCCAGCAGCCAGTCAACAGTCTCCTGTCTTTCCTGAACGCTGAATGGACAGTTCACATCTTGAAGGTACTGCAAACACATGTATTAATATATTACAGCAAAGGACGTGATAAACGTGAGGGCATTACTTTCTTAGAAATACATATAGACATAGTCATAAAAATATGAAGATAAACCTGTCTCACCTTTTCAAAATGTTTAGGCCAGTCTGAGCTGGGAATATTCCTGAGATTTCCTCTGTCTTCAATCTTGTAGTGTCTGATTTTTTGATCTTCCAACCAAACTATGAAATTTCTGAATTCAGTTTCATCTGGGTAAAGTAAAGCGCACATGCGATATTAATAATACCGTACATTTCCCATATGGATGAAGCCCTAATTTCCACAATCACTTGACAGCAATACAACCCTAAAGCAATATGACAGACTAAAACAGAGCCACTATTTTTAGAGAGTGAATTCAAATCTAATAAGTCAAATGCTTATAATTATCGCGAATGGACATTATCAATATTGGGTGCATGAGGTGGCAACACGTCATTAACTTCACACACTTTCCTACCTTTACAGTTAAATCCAGTAGGGTTGTGGTATTCTAGAGCTGTAAGCTTTCTACGAAACATCCCTTTCACCTGATAAACCTATTTGAAGACCTAACAAACGTATGGTTTTATCTGAAAAGCCTCAGTCTGGTGCAGCCTTGAAATAGCAGTGGACTACCGGAAGTAGAATAAGTAGAATTTTTTGTTTTCAAAATAAAGGTCATTACTTGTAGCGATGCTGATTAGGTCATCATTTAAAATATTTAATATTTAATCGCTTATAATCTACTTCTTTCTTATTCCTATTCTCCCTCTCTCTCTCTTACGTAGTATTATTATAATTTTAATATAAACATTCCTCCTATAATATCAGTAAAATACACTTTACTAAAGCGCTTTTGCTCTGCTGTTGTTTGCTAGCAACTTTCTTTCTTTTTCCATAAATGGATGGAAATCTGCGTTATATTTGTTCTTATATGAATGAGAATGAGAATATGTATCTCCACACATATTTTCGAAATTAATTGTTGCTAAATGTCTCTTTTTTCACTGTTCAGTTTGGTATTATGAGGATACTTTTATGCATTTAAAATTATGTGAATATGTTTATATCATATTATGTTGATTCTTCTTGATTGAAAAAAACTAGGTATTTAAATAAAACATTTAAATTTAAATCGTTTACTACTTATATTTGTATCTTATACCGTTTCCTTTCCACATTGTTGTAAATTTATATATTTTGAGTATTGAAATTTGTAATATCGGTTATGTAATTTGTTGTGGTCACGAACGTAAAATTGTGGCTTATTCTATCAACATATAAACGTATAATGCGTGTAATAATTGCACTTGAATTGTGTTTTGTATTATAAACAGTTGATGCGTTTATGGCCCTGCATTTTCCCTCCTGGACACTGGGTGCAGCAAAACACATCGAGCTTGTTGGGAAGCAGCAGGAGCTCGATTCGCGTTGTTGCTTTTGGAGAAAGGCTTTGTACGTTCAATACAACAGCGAAGATCGTTTAAAACATCACGAGAGCGCATAAGACCCCCCGTTTGACAGCTGATATTTATATCTACGTAAGTATATATTTACAGTTCTCACACAACTCTCTTTCAATGTAAAGCATCATTTCCTCTCTGTTCCCTCTCATATGTAGCCTGCTAGCACGCTCGCGAATACATAACGCGGGTCTGCCAGTACGATGCTGATGATCAGTAGTTTCATAGTCAAATCTTGTGGTAAAACCATTACTACGGGCTCGTGAGCGCACGAGAGCGTGTTTGTTTTTTAAATCAAATATATATTGTGTTGCATTATTAACATGGCGGAATAATGCAACACATGCAGGGAGTCTGCAGCAGGCATCTCTCAATGCAAGATTCTCGCAGAGGAGTCAGTGCCTGTAACACGTCGCGTGCACGTGTGAGTTGTTTTCCAATGCAATGTTGGTGACAGTAATATTGAAATAAATAGACATATAAACCGATAAGTTTATTTTTTAGGTGTGTATGTGTTCTAGCTGCAGACCTGCAGGCTCAGTCCCAGGCCTGGCCCACCCTGGCCCCACACTACTTAACAGCCAATCACAAAATTGTTCTGATATTCAGTTGAGCTTCCTATCATTTTCTTGCTTCCCGCAACGCATGTATCTACTCCACACCCACAAACCTGCTAACCAGTGGAGAAATAATGTATATAATCATGCAGCATCTTATGCATGATCTTGTCAGTGTCAGTGGTGTAGTGCAGGTGTATCTGTTGTCCTTGTGTACCCACTTCTAGATCCCCTCTGATGGGCATCCTGCATTAACCAAATCATGACAGTCAACCACAAGAGTAGCTAATCAAATCGCATGTGATGTGAACAAATGCAAATATTGCATTTAACACCTAGTGAAGACGCGCCGGCTTCACCTTAAATTAAAATTGTATTTATTTGTCACATAAACAATCATAAATATGACTGCCTCTATGACAACTATGAATGAAGACGTCAGTCAAAGTGAGCACTCTTTCATAACAGAGCCAATACTCAAAATGTGTCGGACACTACGCATTACCGGCACTTTTTTTCGCTTAATCTTCAGCTTTTTAGAGTCTAATTGTAGCAAATCACTGAACATTATCAAATAGAAGAATAGAGTGATAGTAATGTATAATGACAAGATTAAACTATTTATCAAATGCAGAGATGGTCTCTGTAATCAAGACGATGATAATCACTAGAAATCAGGTGTCCATAACTAAGCAAGCCAGAGGCGACAGTGGCAAGGAAACAAAACCCTGTTCATGAGAAAAAACAGGCTTAGTTGGGTCCAGTTCTCCTCTGGCAGGACGACCAGCACCTAATTTCTAGATCAATTTTAAGCACATGTCAGATTGCGTAAAGGACTTATAGTGTGTGTGTTTGTGTGCATCTGGTTCCGATGATCTGTCCACGGAGCTCATCTAGGTGTTCTTGTCGCTGATGAAGATCATCTCTTTGTGCTGATCCACCATCTGATCTGGATACGGACTGAGGAACAGAATAAGAGAGAGACAGACTAATATTAGCGTAGATGCCATTCTTTTTACAATGTAACGAGTACATTGTGTGTTAAAGGGGTCATCCGGTGCCACATGCACTCTTACAAGCTGTTTGGACTGAAATGTGTTTGGAGTGTGTGTACAAGACCCACCAGTATTTTGAAATCAAGCCATTCTCAAATGCATCTTGGTGTGGCGTCGCACAGACAGAGGCCGCTCCCACAATAGTTGATTGACACACAGACTGAACTGGTGTCTGACCTCAGACCCGTCCTGTGTGAGCCTTCATCAGACCGAGATGCAGAGACAAGCGAGACTCCAAAGAGATTGAGATGTTTTTTTGTTGCATGTAATAATTGAACATAGCAGTAGTCATTTACCCCTGACATCTGAGTGACTGAAGAGGATCAACGTTACATTTAGTTCTGAAGGGAAACGCACCCTTGATCTACCAAAATGCATTTATGTTCGCGCCAATCATTCATGATCCAGCCTCACCTACAGAAGCAGTGAGTAATAATGTCTTTTAATCAATCTTTGCAAATCACCTTTCCTAATAATGTGCTGATTAGCGAGTTTCACTATGAATACTGCTAAATAAAGATCCTCTGAGAGTGCCTCGGAAAAGAGGGTTGGGGTCAGCGGAGCTCGTGAAGATTTAAAGGGGAAGTACACAGAACAGAGGGATTTCTAAGGAGCTGTATTTGACAGGGTAAAATGAGCATTTTTACACTATCTTTGAGAAATTTTAAATCAATCTATATTACAAACTTTCCATCAATTAGCTTGTGGAAAATTGGCTTTGTATGACTCCTTCAAGGACTCCTTCCTGTTTCCGGCTAATCTAATTAATGCAGCCTAACAACCCTTTGAAGGATTTGATTAATAAATGTGTATTAGTGTGTTAAGTGTAAGACAGAGTAAAGAGATGTGCCTTTAATCTAGATTTAAACTGACAGAGTGTGCCCGCCTCCCGAACAGTATTAGGTAAATTCTTCCAGAGTTTGGGTGCGAAATAGGAAAAAGATCTGCCCCCGCAGTATTTTTTGATATTCTAGGTATTATCAATTGGCCACTGCAATCCCATAAAGCACTGCAAATGACAATCACATTAGAAACAGTATAGAAATATGTATAATGTAAATAGATAGATTTCCTACATCACATTATAGAAAATGGCTTGCTGTTGACTTTAACCACTGTAAACAAGTCCTTATTTGCTATACAGATTAGCATTACTATCTATATCTATCTATATATATATATATTCATTCACAGGGTGGGCCATTTATATGAATACGCCTTAATAAAATGGCCACCATAGTCACCACCCATCTTAAAAAGTTTCCCCTCACATATACTAATGTGCAACGAACAGGAAGTTAATATCACCAACCATTCCCATTTTATTAAGATGTATCCATATAAAAGGCCCACCCTGTATATATATATATATATTTCCTTATGTCTTCTATCACCATTCTTTTCAATAAAATACCAAAAATGTCTGTCATAAGAAAAAGTCAAGCTGTCTGCATGCTAGTGTAGTCTTACAAGTTGGCAGAATTAAACTCTAGCTGATACCCACATTACTTTAAATAAATATTTTAATAAATTATGAAATGCATTAATTCATAAATTATTCAGCTGTAGAATGTGTACATTACATTTACATTCACCCTTTTATCCAAAGCAACTTACAAGCAGCAATTCATCATAAAGAGGTAAATAAAGACACAAAGTGCTTGCAATACAAAGTTTCAGGCATTTATTTATTTATGATGATGTCAAATAATGACGAAAGAGATAAGTTTTCAGGTATTCGGCATTCCAGATAGGGGTGGGAAGTTCATTCCTCCAGTCTGGAAAGTTCTGAAAGTGATATTGTGACATCTCTCTGATGGTACCACAAGGCGTCGCTCACTCGTAGACCTCAGACTTTTGGAGAGGATTTGGATTCTCAAAACTAAGTGGAAGTGGGAGGGTGCTGAACCTGTGGCTGGTATAACTGCAAGCGTCAGTGTCTTGAACTTGATGTCCGCTGCAACCTGGAACACCGTGCAAGGAGATAAAGAGAGGTGAGGCCTGGGCCCTTTGGGTTCATTGAAGACCAGTCGTGCTGCTGCATTCCAAATCATTTGTAAAGGTTTGATTGTACATGATGGAAGTCCAGACAGAAGAGCAATGCAGTAGTCCTGTCTAGAAATAACAACCTGCAAGAAGCAGTTTTTTCAGTGTGGTCATGTAAAATCAACTGCTCATCCATTACACCAAGATTGCTGACCAATCTTTCATCCATGCCGAGATGTCCACCTGGCAGCTTGAGATCCGTGCAGCTACCATTAGGTAATCTGGTTCAGAATCAGAAAGAGCTTTGAAATGAGTGATAGACCTGTGTGTCATCAGCATAGCAATAGTAGGAAAAAACGTGCCTGTATAACAGAACTTAGTGATGTAGTGTATATGGAGAAGAGGAGGAGTCCAAGAACTGATCCCTGAGGAACTCCATTGAGCAGTTGATGTGATTTGAAGTCCTACCATTGAAATGGAATCAGTGTGATGCCCTGGGAAGAGAGGGTGGACTGGAGGATCTGATGATTCGTAGCGCAGTCTCAGTTGAATGTCCATTACTGAAACCTGTCGGTTATTTTGTAAAAAAAAAAAAAAAAACAATACCTGGTTGAAAACAACTTGTTCAAGCGTTTGCTATGAATGGACGGAGAGTGACAGGTCTGTGGTATAAGTGTATATGACAACTGTTCTTTTTTTTTTCTCCTTAAAGTTTATTTGTTTTTTGCAGTAATTGGTAACAAAACTGAACATTTCACTTCTCCCATTTTGATCTCTAGAAAGCCAACACTCTGTTAGCAGATCTGGCCAGATGGACCAGTCATCAGGTATGAAACCTTAATTTCACCACTCTCTATTTCAATTAGCCAGTTTCATCTGACATGTTGGTGTATTAAACTGTTCTATTTCCTTTAGAGCTTGAAGTCAAAACATCTGCTGATCAGGGTGAGAGCAGCAGTGGTCAGCCAGTGGATGATGAGCTCGACGGACTTCCAGTCTTTGGAACAGATGAAGATGATTGGGAAATAGACAGTAGTTTTGCTCAGAAGGCTCTGGAACAGATGGAAAAAAATTCCGATGATAAAAATGAAAGTCAAGACGGGTTGCCTACTAGCGGTGCAGATGCAGGTGAGTTTGCAAATGAATTCACTAAGAAAACTCATGTGCTAAAAGGTTTCTGCAGTCATAATTGACTAAGCATGTGTAGACAAAAATGTATGCATGAAATTTATTTGCAAAAAAAGTAGAAACAACTGTAACCATATATTGTTTCTATATAAAATATTCCAAATTTATTAACCTTAAAATGAAATTGATAACAATTTTTAACAAGCAAGATTGACATGCATTTACATGTGTTGTGAATTACACAGATTTTTTTTAATCATAGATTCAACTGTGCATATGAATACGAAGAAATCCATGCCATTTTTGGTGAATGAGACGCATTATTTTAGTATAATTGTGCAGCAAACCTTTATAGTTTTTTAATCGTAAATAGTTCTTAAATGTGAGTTAACTATAAATCATAATGTAGTTTATGAACTCTTTTTAAAATTGGGATCTGTTTTGACTGTAGAAGAGAACAGCTCCTCTATCAATGGATCTGTAGAGATGGATGAGGAGAGAGCGAAGATTTCTGAAGACACCCCTGTGACCCCTTCATCAGACACTATTATAGGTAAATACAATATGATATTATTTTAAATACAATTTATTTCCGTAATTCTGCTGGTTTATTTTTCCCTGAATGATTTACTGTGCTGTAAGTTTACTGGATTTATGATGAGCTGGATGCCATGTTATTTCAAAATGCTGTGTTTGTCCTCCTGTGTCAGATATCCAAGATGTACAGTCTGAACTTAGGATCGAGTCATCGCGAAGTGATGCTATTGTAAGTATACAAAGTGTTAATAGAAACGTGTACTTGGTGGCCAATTTATTCATTTTAAAATATTGACCCATTTTTGCTCCAATTACATTTTAATGTAAAGTTAACTCATGCCATTAAGCTGTAGATGAGTATGTTTCTTTTTAGAAATAAATTTGGATAAATTTAGCATTACATCGCTTGCTCACCAGTGGATCTTCTGGAGTAAATGGGTGCCGTCAGAATGAGAGTCCAAACAGCTGATTACAACAGATGTCTTTATATCATTTTTTTTAATTGTATAAATAACCAAAAAAATCTGTTAAAGGAATAGTTTAAGCCTTAATCCCCGTTCACACTACTTGCGACGCGCAGCGACATAGCGATGCAATCCCATTCATTTCATTGGAGAGCTGTCGATTTCCGACGATAAGAGTGACCGCGATCGTTGTCGACCCGATGTGGGCGTGTCCAGTGATGCAACAAAGTTCTGAATCTCTCAACTTTATGAAAATAAAGAGCGACTTTCAGGAGCGACAGCCAATAGGAAAGAAGACGATAGTGCTCATGTGATCATTCTCTTTTCAGCTCCAGGAGTGGGGGAGGAGAAATTAAAAAAGTTAAAATGACTTAGGATTTAGCTTCAAAAGACATTAACTGATGGACTATAGTCATGTTTATGTGATGTTTGTATCAGCTGTTAGGACTGATTCTGGAAGAAAATATATTGGTGAGTGAATGATGTAATTGCATTAACAATGCAATTATGCGCAGATGGGCTCAATCAAGTGGCTGCTAAGTGTATGAGGTTTAAGGAGAAGGATTAAGTCATTTTTTCACAATTTTGGCTGCTTGATAGTGGTGTTGTTGTTGGTCCAGTGTTAAATAGGACTGTGATGTTTCATAAGTGTTTTGCTATTTGTTTTCGCAGCCGGAGCCTGTTTCTGAAAATACAGACAGAGAAACAAGTTACTCACCTGTAATACAAATTAAAGATGAGCCTATTGATGAAGAATATGATAAGGCATTAATGCCGTCCGACATGGGCCGTGTTAAACAGGAGCTTGACAGTGCTGAAAATAATGAGAATGAGGTACGGTTTGGTCTCGATCTGTGTTGTTAAATCTGTACTTCCATTTATTATTACATATGTAATAAATGACTTGCGTATCGTTTCAGGCCTCCTCTGCATCAGATGAACTGAGGATTAGCTCTGTTTTCTCTGTTAGTGGAAACAGCAGTGATGCCGTTTCTGGTGAGTGCATAAAGATTTCACTTTCATCACATTACTGTTTATCATCAGCTTTACTGTTACCCTCTAGAATAACCATGTGAGAGGATGAGGGATATATCTTTCATTTTTAGCTTTTTGGTGATGGTTGATAAAGTCTCTGGACAATATGTTACAGCTCACCCTAAAAATGTAATTAAAAAAACATACTAGAAAATTTAAATTCAAATCATACTGTAGTCTATTAAAAACAATTGGATCGATTAAAAAGGATACAGACAAGATACAAACAATAATAATAATAAGAGAGCTTGCAGATTTAAAATTCTAGTGTTGACATTTGTGTTTGTTCAAAATGTACCAACCAGCCGTTAAAGTAAAACAGATTAATTTCTACAGTTAATGTGTAATCTATCAATTTTTAAGACACAAGTTAAATGCTCTAAAAATCAAGTCATGTAATAATCAATAATATGATACAAAGTGACGGTGAAGGTATTCATTATATTACAAATAAATGCTGCTCTTTATATTCAAAGAATCCTGGAAAAATTTATCATGGTTCTCCACAAAAAATGCCATTTTCAGGCATTAAAATAATAAATGCTGCTTGAGACTGAATGTTGAAATTGCATATAATTAAATAAATATAGCATACAGTTAATATGGTAACAATATTTCACAATATTGCTGTTTTTGGTCAGTCAACTGCAGCATAAGAAACCAAAAGCTTAGCCTAATCTTTCCAAAGATAGTGTGCATATTCTTCCTAAAATATTTCAGTTTGTAAAAAAAATATTTATTTTTTTAAATCAAACTTTACCACTTTTGTTATTTCACACAGCATCTATGGCACCCTCCCATGCATCTTCATTCTCAGTGATGTCCCAGAACACTACTTCACTCAGAGGAACCACTATACTTCTGCCAGCCCAAACCCAAACGCAGCTTCAGCTCCGGCTGCAGCCCAGGACCCAGATACATTCTCAGATCCAGACCCATGCCCGAATGCAACCGCCGATGATGCCACAAACCCACCTACAGCCTCCTGCCCAGCCACCCCAGGTCCATGCTCCTCCACCCACAGTGAGGATCTGCTGCTCAGGCTGTTCTAAAGTCCTCCAGAAGGGTCAAACAGCATTCCAGCGAAAAGGCTCCAACCAGCTGTTTTGCTCTACCGTGTGTCTGACTAGTTTCAGTTTACCCTCAGTTCAGTTTACCCCCATCATTGCCCCTAAGAAGACCTGCAACCTCTGCCTTAAGTGAGTTCTGATAATTGATATACTTTGTTGTTTACTTTATAATAAATCCAATGTCACTTTTTTTTTTAATTGTATAGATAACTGAAGAAAATCTGTTACAGGAATAGTAGGAATAGTTTACCCCTAATTGTACTCAAAAAGTTGCATGTAATAAAAGCATGTATGGCCAGATTTCATAAACGGGGCAAATAAAATGAAATTTCATAAAAGCGTCAATGGAAAGTTCTGCAGGTGACCTCCTGACAGTGTGCAAAATAATAAACACAGACAGCTCATTTTCATGACTAGCGTGAACTACCAAAAGCTGGATTTTAAACAATGGCATTAATACCATTTAACTGACTTACTGCAAACTATAGTAAATGCATTGTATTTTTTATGTAAATGCTCTCCTTCAATTTAATTTTGCACCTGAAGGTGAAACAAAGACATATAAGGTCAGCTGCAAAAAGTACTGCACTCAAGCCGTCTTTAGTAAATCCCAATGCCAAAAGAGTTTCTAATGACACAAGCTGTTGGCAAATCTGACCCATAGTCACTTTTGAAAGTTATTTTCAGAATTTCTAAACGATTACTATTAGGTTTAAAGGAAGGAAAATGTACATTGGCAATGACAGAATGGTACATGCATAGTAACACAGGTTTTTTTGACAAACTTTCAAATTGTCAGTATATAAAGTGAAGTATATATAATCAGATATTTGATTAATTTTGATTTAACAATGCAAGTATATAATGGTATTTGATCACTTTTAATGTCTTCGCTGTTTTAAAGGGTCATTGTCAATCTAAAAGACTTGATAACCATCCCCGTGGGCTCTATGAACACGCTAAAGGAGTTCTGCAGCCCAGCTTGTCTAAATATTTACAAAGACAGATATGAAGATGCACCTCCAGATATATATACACAATGCGGCGTGTGTAGGATGGTCAAAGAGGTAAGACTTAAATTATGCATGTGATGCAAATTTAGATAAAACAAACATCTTGTTGCGTTTGCTATTTGCATAATTTTACTCCCTCACGAGTTTAATTGTTTTGAACAAATGCAGAATGTGAAGTAGGTTATTTGTAAGTACAGTATGATGAAATGCGTTCAGTTTTCCCGAATAAAGAGTACAAAATGTCATGTTTACAAACAATTATCTGCAATTATCTGAAAAACCTATATGAGGAGCATGTTCCACATTAACAGTCATAAAAGTACTAAGCATGTTCGTTTTAAAAATATCACCAGGGAAGTGTAAATAGACCATAGAAGTTAAAATAAGAAATGTATAACTGTGCTCATACCTTAAAGTGACATGCCATCATAAAAACGCATCACTTATGATAAAAGTATCAGACGGTTCTTGAGTAAAGACCTCTTCAGCCCGCTGCAAGGTCAGAACTCAGTTAATCCATTCAGTTAAATGCTGCTTTTAAGACATGTAGTATTTTTCTTTGCTTTACAGATTCAGCATGAAGTGACTCATCTGGGTGCCGTACACAAGCTGTGCAGCGATGAATGCTTTGCACGCTTCAGATCCTCCAGAAACCTCTACATGAGCTACTGTGAGAACTGTGGCAACTGTACAGCCTCAGGAAACTATCACCTAGTTCAGATAGAAGATAGTATTAAAAAGTTCTGCTGCACAGAATGCATCGCCAATTACAAACAGGTACCCCGCCGAGTTATTCATGGTCTGATGCATTCATTTTTATGTCCTGTGGGAAATGCAGATTTAAATTAAAATTGACTTCCATTTCCTCTCTGCTGTAACTTTGCAATCAATAAAATTGAAAAGCCCCAAAATATGTTTTAAAGCTGTTGTCTTTCTCGCTGTGTTGCAGAAAAGTGGCAAGAGGCTTCACTGTCCCTACTGCCAAGATATCAAAAATATTGATCAGATGATGGAAGGGACGAACATACAGGGTGTCACAGAATTCTTCTGCTCTCAAAGATGTGTGGCCCTGAGTCAAGCATCTCCCAGTCTGACAGGTAAATTTTGTGTGTGTCCAAGTCACATGTCATCCCAAAATTATAAGAGGAACAAACACACAAAAAAAATTTATTTGAAAATTAAGTGTGTTTTTACTGTAATATGAAAACAATCTGTGTCATTTAGTTTTTTTGTCGATTTACATTCTTTAATTTAAAATTATTAAACATTTAATTATTATTATTATTATTATGATTATTTATCATGCTTTGTTTTAGAAAATGAAAAAAAAATAATTTGACTAAAACAAAGTCTGTTTACTGACTTTACAAATGTACTACTTTTAATAAGTTATAAAACAAATTTCAAAAAACTCATTTCAAAATTAAATTAACTATTTTTATTTATTCATTTTTAAATATAAAATAAAATAATAAAGCATAAAATAAATCCCATTGTGTTCAGTGTGTGACACTTTCTTGCAGTTTTATGAGATTCACCAAAAAAGTGTTTTCATGTTTTAATTGCAGTCTTTTTCTGTCTCTGCTCTTTAGGCACATCTTTCCCGTGCACAACATGCAAGAAGTTAGCCGTTCCTCAGTATCATCTTGCCATTTCTGATGGGTCCATCAGGAACTTCTGCTCATTAGATTGTGTGGGCAAATTCCAGGTATTGTATACTCTATTTCCAGGATTTAAAAAAAAAATGTTTTTATAAATGTGATGGACATTATGTCTATACACAATTTTATATATATATATATACCTGCATGTTCACGGGTATAAAGCTTCATCTGCTCTCGTTCCTCCACACAGTTATATTGGTCTTCGTAAATCATATGATCATTTATTTATATAAATATTTATTTATTTTATTTCAAGGAGAAACTGAACGAATCTGTACCTCATAACCAGATGAACGGAAACTCACATGCACCTCAGCCTCCGAGTGCTGCACCACCTCGACCCACCACTGACCATCTCCAGCCCCCTCAAACTTCATCCACTGTTCCTGCCCCAAATCACAACCCTCCTCCACCTTTTGTACCTCCACCCAATCAAAATCCGGTTTCGACTTACGTGCCAGCTCCTGCTGTGGTAAACTCACAGGACGCCCAGCAGCAATGGCCAAACAAGCCTCCCTCATCCTCTGAGTCAGTACGGCTAACGTGCAAGCAGTGCCAGAATCAGTTCAGCTCAAAGCCTGAGGTTTTCCAGTTCAAGGTACAGCTTCCAAAAACAAGAGCAAGAATGACAGAATCGATGGCTGAAATCATAGCCGTATTGATTTTCAGAACAACAGCGCAATTGCAAATGTGATGTGTCTTTTTATATAGCACCTCTCTCTATAAGCTTCAGACGATGTTGGGCTGTTCATTATTTTGTGAGATTATTTCTTGTTGTTCTTTTAAAAACATTGTTAAAAAAAACTTTTCACTTTTTCAGGGTCATGCAGGGTTGTTCTGTTCTCGAGCATGCTGCGACACATATAAGAGGGAAAGCAATGTGAAAGCTTTGTGCGAATACTGTAAAATAGAGAAAGTGGTCAAAGACATCATCACATACGAAAAGCAGCCGAGACCTTTCTGCTGTGAAGGTTTGTGAAACTTCTTTATTTGATTCTTACGTAAATGATTCGTTATGGATCCTCCACACATGATGGCCAAAAATTAAGAACCGTTTTTTACATTTTAATTACTTGTTTGTTTTGTTTTTGTAAATTGTGACCACATTTTTCTAATTTGTCCCATAATTGTAGTTCAAAACGAGGGAATGAATCTCTGCATTGTGGCAACATTTTACTACGGTGTCAGAAAGAATTAGTCAATTGTGGCCATATTTGAACAGATATGTGGGAATGTATCAGTAAATCATGATTAAATAGGTTGTTGGGATGAATTCTTAGTTTGTGGCCATCACATATATGAACGTTTTTCACCCTGGAGCACAAAACCTTAGGGCGCCGGGGTATATTTGTAGTGATAGTCAAAAATACATCGTATGAGTCAAAATTATTAGTTTTTTTTTTTAAATGCCAAAAGTCATTAGGATGTTAAGTAAAGATAATGTTCCTTGAAGATATTTTTGAAGATATTTTGTAAATATATCAAAACTTTTGCTTAGTAATATGCATTGCTAAGAACTTAGGTAATTTTATTAGTTTTTTTGCACCGTCAGATTCCAGGTATTCCATGCATCATTGGAAAGCTCATTTGTTCAGCCTTTTTTATATTTTTGAAAAATTGACACTTATGACTGGTTTTTTGGTCCGGGGTCACATTTGTCCTGTCACGTGCAGGGTGCTGTAGTTAAACTAGCTCAAGCGATCTTTGTTTTGCTTATTATTGGGATTATGCGTTATTACATTTCATTTATTTTCAATTTAATTCATGTTGATGATTATGAATTGATATTTAATGTAAAATCGTGAAGAAAAACAAGTCAAGGACTTTTCGAAATCATGGTTTTCTATGCCTCAGCATACATTTACTTGCCTTTCATTCATTAATTCGTTCTTCTTTTATAGGCTGTAAACTGCTTTTTAAACATGACCTTGCCAAACGACATGGAGGTCAATGCAGGGTTTGTGCCTACTGTCAAAACATGACCCACAAAACCATTCAGAACTTCTTTGGGGGCAAACTAGAGGAGTTTTGCACCGAAGAGTGCATGTCTCTCTACACAGTGCTCTTTTATGAGGTTAGAGATAACATTTATTTGGACTTTTAGCTGTAGATGTTCTTTCTTTCTTTAAGAGAGCCTTCCAATCATCTCTTTGGTTGGGGTTAAATTATGCTGCCAACTGTTTGTGAGTGTTTGCTTTATTTGTGCTATATATGTACTTATATGTACCATTTTCTTCAATTGTTTCTTATTTCTGCATGAATTAATATCAGATGGCCAAGTGTCATGGCTGTAAGAATCAGGGCTCATTAAAGGAAAGCCTTGTCTGGGATGGAACAACAAGACACTTCTGTAACCTGTCCTGCTTGCTTCAGTTTTGTTCAAAGTGCATTACCCCTCATCAGCCGGCAAGCAATGGTACGTCACCATGTAGTTTATATGCAAAACAGTATGTTAGAGCTACCAGTTGACATTGTTTAACACATTTATTTATTTAGCAAAGTGAAACCTGTTCCTCCAGTGCAGTGTTCATACTGTAAAATTGAATGATCAAAACAAGTACTCACTCCTGTTGCTTCATGATTGAAGGTACTGTGTCTAACACCACTACAGTCCAAGCTCCATTATCTCTGTCAAAAGACATGCCTGTAATTGGTGGTGTGGTGTCGCTGGCCTCCACGTTACCTGGAAATACTGCTCTCACAGGTATTCAGCTGTCATGTTTGTTTGTTTTTTTGAGGTGTCTTTAAATAGAATCAGACAGCAAAATTATATTATGTTTTAATTATATTCATTTTCTTTGCAGGAGCTCTACCTACCTCAAATGCCAGCTCAAAAAACATTGGTGAAGTACGTACTGATACACACATACTTTGTGTTGCAAAGAGTTTTACGCCACTGTTTCAGTCTTTATCAAATCATCTTTGAGCAAGGATGCATTTAATTTTGTATGTAAAGATATTTTAATGTTACAGAATGCATCAGCATCAACAATATTAAGCAGCACAGCTGTTTTAATTCATTTGTTACATCTATACAGCACCTTTCTCGAAACCAATGCACTTTTAAAGGTTTAGACTGCCCCAAAATGTTCTGTCAGCTGCACCACACAGAAATAGTAAGCCGTTATTTTAAATTGTAATATTATCACTGTATTTTTGTTTCAGTTTTATAAACTAGAAACACTGCAGCATTTTGAATGGCAGTAAATGTTAAGTTGCTTTCATCAAAGGTTACTGAAAATAAAAGAGAAGTAACTAAGGAGGCTAAATGTCCACGCTTACAGAATAAATGCATCAAAAGTCAAATAAAACACAAATAATTGCAAGTTAAGGTGTTTGAAATAGTTTTGGTAGTGTTTTGGTTTCATAAATATAATCCACAATGGGCTGCTTTTTCCTAAAATGGCATTTTGTTAGCACTTTCATGTAATTATATGATTTTCTAATAGGCTAGCACACAAACCGACGCTGCAGTACCTGGTGTTCCTTATCGAAGAATGCTGAAGAACAAAGCTCTCATGTGCAGACCTATTACTGAAGAGCAAGGCGTCCAGTGTCAGCCAGAGCCTCCAGTACCTCCTAATTTGTTTGAAACAGGTTGGCCTTCCTTACTACTTCTATCACGCCTGCCAGAAGTCGTTATATCATATCATAATCTACACTTTCTCTGTCCTCAGTGATCAATGAAAATGGAGAGACCGTGAAGTATGTGCCTGTGCCGGTGCCCATTCCAATGCCAGTCTACATCCCAGTGCCAATGCACCTATACACCCAGTACACACCATTTCCACTTGGCCTACCTCTACCGGTATGTCTTCTTTTTTTAATTATCTAAAATTCTTCTGTGATATAGTTTAAAGCTCATCTGGAGTCATTTTGCACTGTTACCATGCAGGTGCCTGTTCCCATGGTCATCCCTGGATCTCAAGAAGCTGCTGAACAGAAAGACACTAAATGTAGCCTGCCTGCTCAGAGCTCAGTGGAAGACGACGAAGCGGAGAAGGGAAAAGACAAGCCTGCATCACACGGTACATAAACATTTTATTACTGCTTATCCAAATAAGCTCTTCCGTATTTGATTGTTTGGCACTTGTTGTCTTGCTCAGACCAGGGCAGCACTTACAGCGGTGATCTGGAGTCAGAGGCCAGATCAACACCCTTCAGTTGGGCAGATGCAGAGGATCCTGGAACCAATGTGAAGCCACAGGTGCCAAAGACGGAGCCTGTAGCTGCTCCGACCACGTCTTTGTCATCAGAGCAGCCAGATTTGGAGAATGATTTTCCTCGCTGTAAGTTAAGATTTAAGAAATGTTCAGTGATTCAAATATTTAGTTGCAATAATATATACAGTGCCCTCCACTGTTATTGGCACCCTTGGTAAATCTGAGCAAAGTTGGCTGTGAGAATAAATCTGCATTGTTTATCCTTTTGACCTTTCATGTAGAATATTCACACAGTTTAAGCCAATCATTGAAGTAAAACAGTTGAAAAAAATGGAGATATTCTTGTGATGAAATTAATGTTTTTCTGCAATACATTTTGGCCACAATTATTGGCACCCCTAGAATTAGTAAATTATTAAAACTGACTGACTGTTTGAAATCTTATAATAGGCGATGGTTGGGTCTTCCACTGGGACAATAATCCAAACACAAACATCAAAATACATTTCTGATTAGTACTATGCATTGCTAAAAACATCATTTGGACAACTTTAAATGTGATTTTCTCAATGTTTAGATTTTTTTTTGCACCCCCAGATTACAGATTTTCAAATGGTTGTAACTCAACTAGGGCTGGGCAATATATTGTGCGGTATATTCCTGCGTATCTCATCAGTAAAGCCGGTTCTTTGATTAGCAGTAAATCTCCATCACCTGTTTCCAAACAGAGAAGTAGATAGATCACTAGCAGCTAAAAAAACTCCCATATATTGCAACAACAAAATTCATTGCTATTACTTATCAAAAATACAAAGGGTTATGTTTTAGCTGCATAATGTTGGTTAATGGACTTAATGGTTAATGGAATTTTTTTTATCAACATTTATCAAATATCAACAAAGTTTTGTGCAAATCTGTAATGGAAACACAGCTACTGACAAGCTGTGCAACATCACGTTCAGAAAATTGACCCTTATGATTGGTTTTGTATAAGGTCATTGCACACTGAGTTCGAAATGTTAATCTAAAAATTTTTGCACATTAAAAAAAATACAACCTCACGTTATGTCACGCTTACATACTGCAGAACTTTCGTATGTCTTAAAAAAATTTGTATTGTGTCTGATTTAATGTTTTTCACATGTGTAACAAGCATTTGAGCCAATTCAGAGCCATACAAGCCAACACCGAAATCCAGGGGCCTGTACCATGATGCTGGCTAAACAGTTTTGGGTTGACAAATCCAAACCGATGCAATCAGGCATGATGAAGCTCATCAACTTTGTTAACCCAGGCTTGATCCTGCTTTTAAACTTCCATTCACTTCTTGTGAGACAGTCAGGTTCACTACCAAAGATTAAAAGATTGAGCATTATGAGGAATTTCAACACATTTACACAGCAAGATATAATGATCTTTTAATGAAAGAGGAAAACTGTATGTATTATCTATATGTATATTCATTTAAAAGCCTATTACTATTAAACTAAACTGGCTTGTGTAATAGATTAAGGAGATAATAATTATATAGATTATAAAGTAATTCTAAAAATAATCATCTAAAAAAATCAGATGATTTTATCTTTAAACAATGTTTACTATGCAGCGTCCTTTAATTTGGAGTAAGAGAAGCTGGGGGAGTGGCTTTATTGCATCAGACATGTGTCACCTTGCTGGAAGCTGATTGGTCAAATTTCATTTTGAGCTCTCTAACCCCGAACATAACCTGCCCCGGAGCAGGTTAGCCGTGCAGCGCAAGTTACCATGGCAATGAACACCCATTGAAGCAGAGTTTCTTTCATGGTACCTAAAACCCAGAATTGGTGCAAATTAATCCTAAACTTACCTGGCTAGTCAGCTAATCCGGCTTCATGGTACAGGCCCCAGTTTGGTGTCTGACAATATTTCCTCTTTCATAACAAAATAGTTTTTTAAATTCTTGATACAATGTGAAATGTTATGATGATAATAAAAAAAAAGGGGATATTTCTGGAATGCTGCTAATACGTGATTCAATGATATTACACACTTTTGATCTTTTGCGATTATGTCATGTGTAAAATCTCCCGAAATTCTAACACACGTTATGTCATTTCACAGCAACAGCTGATCCCGGATCAGCTAAAGAGAACAGACTGGTATTGACGCTGAAGAGACGTAAGAGGGGCAGAGACGGCCACCCTCCCAGAAAAAGGGTATGTAATCTGGCAGAATCAGATTCCTGGCTTGTTGAGGAGGAATTTGTCACGAGCGACAGAACGACAGAGAATCGGCCAGAGTCTTTTCACAGTTTGGAAGGTTGAAGTGTGAAGTCTGTTGAAGTGGGTTGTTTCTTTTAGATGTATGACAAAGACGGAGTTTCCAAAATCTCTCGTCCAGTTACGAAGTCTTCCAAATGAAAGGTTAAAAGTCTTAAATGTCTTGTTTTTTTTACTTGAATTGGTTATCATCATGGTTTTGGAAGTGTATGGTTTAGAAAAGACTCATGACCAGTGAACCAATATATATTTAGGAGCACACTGACTTCAGAGAGACTATTTCTCTACAAAGCTTTGTTTAAAAATATTTTTAACATTTAAGATCATTTGGCTGTATCTGTTGTCAAGGACTGTAATTGCTCCAAAACATTTGTATCATTTCTTGTATTGTCTTATATTGGTGGTTTACAATTTTGACTGGTCATTTTAAAAAAGATGTCATGACAGATAAAGGTAATAATGTTTTCTATTTGTCAATCACAAGGCTGTTTTGTTGTTCTTTTATTACATTCATTCTGTTGTACATAGAGAAGTTGTGGACATTTATATAGAGATATGTACCTTTGGTTATGCAAGACATTGTGCAATAAACTATTGAAGTTCACAAGGAGATGAACAAATGTAACTGCTGTTGCTGAAAATTGGGCTCATTTGTGGACTGTGAACCTACAAGAGTTGGTTATGAACATTTGCTGTGGACCAATTAATAAATTTCAGACGAATCGGTGTACATCTGGCTAAATGAATTTAATAAATATTACATTTTATAAGTAATGTCACTGTTATCCCTGGAATAAGCAGTATTGTTTATGCCATATAGGCTGAAAAATCAATCAAAACATGAATCCAATCCAGTCTTCATTAAACCGATAGTTCACCAAAAAATTGCTATTCTGTCAGAAATGACATATATGAAATATCTCTTATGGGAAACCTTATTCCGATGTGATGTTTTCTGAAATTACACATGTAGATGTGAAACTGCCGCTCATTACAGAACTTTACTAGGTTACTGACAGAAATAAAGCTCCTCCTTTTTCAAAGCTTAAAATACCGGCTCCAGTTTCTGAGTGTACTCAGCTTAAAGGTGCTCTATGCGATGTTGCAGGAATTTAGCTCGATTTCATTTCTTTCTCAAACCGTATGCAACACCCCTCGATCGTCTTGCTGTCTGCCCTCTGAATGCATTGGGAAAAAACCCCGGTCTCGAAAGACAACACAGAGGCTGCAATACCGAAACAAACACTAGGGGCGCAGGATGCTCATCACAACAAAAACAAACTTCGGCCAACCAATCGGCAAGAAGAGGTGGGGATAATGCGTGCAAACTAACTTCGTTTAACGTGCGCATTCTATTGAGTCCGGGTTTTTTTCCCAGTATATTCAGGAGGAGGACAGAAAGACGATCAAGAGGTGATGCATACGGTTTGAGATAAAAATGAAATCGAGCTAAAATCCTGCAAGATTGCATGGAGCACCTTTAATCAATGAAGAATTAGTTTTATTTCTCATTTCTTGCAGTAAAAATTAGCAGAGAAAAAAATTTAAATGGGAAAGATTGATGTATGGCACCCCATCCCAGAATTCAAAGATCTGATGATCTGTAGGAGGACTTTTGAAAAGGGTATTTTCGGGAAAGTAATGTGATTCAATAAATTTGAAGTGTCAGTGACGTTAGAGAGGAATTGATAGAGACCTCGCCACCAGGAACATTTTTATCCTGACAGGAAAGAAAAGCAAAGGGTGCAGTGAGAAGTGTGATGCCGTCAGATGGCATTTGGAAGGTTTGTTTCCCTCCGGAGGGAACCTGGCAAATAGGAACGGTCTAGCTTGTTGAAAGTGTTAAGCAGAGGCTGTTTAGAAAAGAACACTGAAAGATACCAAGAACTTTGTACATGACACCACGCAGCCAAATACAATGAGACTGAATGCAGGCCAGATGGGGACAGAAGAAGCTGAAAGTGAAGGAGATGATGATGGAGGAGTGGTTGCCATGGAGGCTGCTGCAGTTGAAGTCAGTCGCCATAAAAGGAGATGAATGTGTCAAAATGCTTTTTGCTTTTTTTACAGTCTGAAGTGTCTGGGCCTGCTTTATTAGCGTTGAATGTTATCGTTAATTTTTATACTTGGTGTCATTTCACTCAGGCTTTTAAGCATCATACCTCTTGAGGCATCATCTTTCTTTGGCTTCATTCATTCCTATGCATTTGATGTATTTGTTTATGGATATATTTAGAGAGAATTCAGTGCGTTTATATTATCATCATTATAATTATTATTGTTTGTATAGTTGTATTAGTTTTTTTTTGTATGTAGAGTAAATAGAGGTCATTGTATTAACCTGAGACAGTTCATTATGGGTTCACTGTGGATTAATCCTGATTATTACATATCTACTTCCCAATAAAGTAAATAAAAACGCATGAAATATTGATTTGAGTTTGCATTCTCTTGATTGTAAATGAGCTTCCTAATCATCATAATAGCAAGATGTACACTAAAATTATATTATTAGTTAATAATATTACTTTAATAGAATAAAAGTTACATTTGCTATGGACTAGTCAGCTGTCATTATTATCAAGGCTGTATTTTATCTGCCTTTATTTTATATAAAAAAGATAGTTGCATTGTTATAATGTAATATGCATATAGCATCATGTTTTAAATTAGCTTTTATTTTCACGTTTTCATTTAAGTTTTAGTCATTTTATACTTCTGTTAATTATTAAAAACTGTGTTTTTGTGTTTCGTTCAGGGTCGTAAGCGATCTGGCACCGACACATCAAGCGGTGTTTGGCTCAGTACCTCCAGTTCAAAGCTCAACCAAATGTACGGCGTGGAAGCCTGGGCCAGCTGGGTGAGAATGAAAACAGGACACAGTGAACAGGAGCAGCAGTCCAGTAAGTTCACACATATGGGTCAGAACATGGAGTTGTTACCTCTCCGCCTGCTTCATGACTCACGCAGCGTATGTCGTTAGTAAGGGTCACGGTCACAGTTTGTGTGTGACATTGCGCTGACCCATCATGTGTCATAGCAACTTTTTCTTCTCCCACTGTGTTTTAATCAGAAGGCCCCATATCTATGAAGGCGGATTTGTTGCAGTGCACTTCTGCAGACCTCAGTTACGGTCTGTGCCGCTTCATCAAGGAGGTCCGCAGGCCGAACGGCGAGCCTTATGATCCCGATAGCATCTACTACCTGTGCCTGGGCATTCAGCAGGTTTGACCTTAAAAATAAATCATTTGCCACTAAATCCAGCTTGATATTTTAATACACCTTTGCTTCAGATAAATGTAATTACGTGTAATTATTTTATTTAAATGAGCATTTTCAATGACATATACTGTCTTTGCTCAATTTATAGTGCCTGCTAGAAAATGAGCGTCTTGAAAATATCTTCACGGATTCGCTCTACAATCAGTTCATCACTGACATCACCACACTGCTGAAGGACTGGGGAAATGCATTGCCTCCTGGAGGTAAATGTCATTCTCAGAATGTCCTCATTTTTGTTACGCACCAAATTAAGACAGCTCAGAATATTACACGGCTGTTCTGCACATATAGCATATGACATAGCATATGAGAGTCTAACTGTTTACATGTAAAACCGATTAGCTCAATACATTCAGTGTCATGCATTGCTAATAAAAATGCTTTAACCGCTTAAGCACAGGGGCTATTTTGGGGAATTCCGCCTGTTTTTGCCTACCAAAATTAAAAAGCTTCCCATACCCA